>CM062806.1:698823990-699402552 GCA_031772625.1 Pinus tabuliformis | reverse complement strand
ATGGCTTGAATCTCTCAAGCTCTTGGTGCTTGATGCTGCCTTTGGTTAGCTCGACCTCTGCCTTCTTTCTGCTTTTTTGCTTACAGGTTCTTCTCTTCTCTGTCTTCTGTCTTCGGTGTTCTGTCTTTTGTTTCCTGACTTCTTGGTGTCCTTTCTGTTCTCTGTTCATGGCTTTAAACCATTCGAGCTCATGGCAGTTCAACTCTTCTTCCCCTCTGTCGATTAGCCTGCTACAACGTCGCTTGGAGTTCGTTGTTTCAGCGTCATCATCAGGCTCACAGGGATGGCCACTTATCCTCCTGCCAACTACTCCAGCCTGCGTCGTCGGTTCAATTCTTCAGTTACGTCGTGGAATGAGTCTTCTGCCACCTTGGCAGTTAAAGCAGACCTTAAATTGTTCTAAATAACGGCTTAATCCCTCGTCAAATCTGTGTTTTCCATCGGGCGCAATCTTAGCCGTTAGATCTGGAGCCCCCAAACCTGACACCATTCGCACATCCCGTGCGGTTGACTAGCTCGACCGTTAGCAAGCGATGAGCGATGGTTTCCTCTCTCCTCTGCTTGCCATGCGTCGGGCGCTGAGTGGAATCGCTCCTTTTTCATCAAAACTGCTTACCGCCCATGGATGCCCTCGATCAATCCGCCGGTTTTGGAGCGGGTCCTGCCTTTAGCGCTTAGCCTTTTATCCCACAGTTTTCCCGGCTCCCACGCGACCAAGTGCTCGGGATTTCTCCATTTTGAGGTTTTTTGCCCAGCGATGCATGATTAATCGTGCATCAAAAACTCCCTCTATTTCCTGATCTGGGCCTCCCAGGGGCTAATTTCGCCTCCCGCACAGTCTCCATGGGCCTCGGTCAGCGCGCTTTGACCGAGGTCCTCGTCGTTCCACGCTGGCTGCCATTGCCACTGGTTTAGAGGTGTTTTTGATCGCTGTTTTAAATTCTTTGAAGTCTGTCTTGACCTGGTACAGCCATGGCTCTGTTAATCATTCTTTATGGATCCAATTCAGATCACGACCTTCCCACTAAAAATATTTTGGACCACCAAAAGTTGGTTTTCTTTCAAGCATCGACTAAGTGAGGGTACTGCTGTCTCACTTGCCTAATATTAATCCACTTTGCACTGCTCGACTTCGAACCTTTGAGTCCAATTCTGAGGTAATCAACATCTCATCTGCGCGTTGTCCTCACCTTCCTATCCAAGACTGTGTCTTCCTGCAATTCATTTAGATATTCAGGTAGCAGGTCATCAATAGAAGGCAATTGACTTTGCTCTTCGGGATCCTCAATCATTGAAGGTTCAAACAATCTCAAGCAATCTGCATTTATGACTAAGTAGATGTGCATGTAAGCTGGTAGATCAACGCGAAAAGCATTTTCACCAATCTTCTCAAGTATCCTAAAAGGTTCATACCTGATAGGCTTTAGCTTTTTACCTTCACCTTGCATCTTGTCCTTACTGATATACAGCCAGACCTGGTCTCCAACTTGGAAACTATGCTCCATCCGATGCTTGTCATGCCTTGCCTTGTATTTGGCTTGGCTCTTTTCCCGTTGTTCCTGTATTGCCTGGTGGATCTCATGGATCTATTCAATGAACCTAGTCGCCTTGTCCACATCATTGTGTCCATCAACTGTGGTATCTTTACAAAAGATAAAATCCAAAGGAGACCTTGGTGTGAAACCAAAACAGGTCTCAAAAGGAGATCTCTGTGTAGAAGAATGTTTTTCTCTGTTGTAAGCATGTTGTATATAACATAAATGTTCATCCCAAAGCTTAGGATGTTTGCTGCAATATCCTCTGAGTAATTGGATCACTATCCTGTTAACTACTTCTGTCTGGCCATCGATTTGTGGATGAAAATCTGTGATTTTCTTCAGTTGGGTGTCAATCAACTCCCACAGACTTGACCAAAACTTCCCCACAAATCGGGTGTCTCGATCAGATACAATAGAAGTGGGTAACCCAAAATGAACCCATACATGTTCAAAGAATAGTTTTGCAGTTTGTTCAGCTGTAATTTGCTTATTACAAGGTATCAAAATATACATTTTGCTGAACCTGTCCACAACCACACACAGATAATCATGAACTTTCCTATATTTAGTTAGTCCTCCAACAAAATCCATGGAAACACTTTCCAAAGAGTGAGAAGGAACTGGTAATGGAGTGTACAAACCTAGTTTTCTATTGCTGGGCTTGCTTTTGGCACACATAGTACACCCTTTTACATATCTAGAAACTGTCTCATTCATTTTCGGCCAATAACAAAATCTTTGCAGTTGTGCAATTGTTTTAGTTACCCCAAAGTGACCTGATATCAGAGAAGTGTGTGCCTCTCTAATTATCTTTACTCTCTCTGTTTGTGGAATGCAGAGTTTCCCACAGTGATATAAGAGTCGGTCCTTCAAATGATAATCCAATTATTTTCTTTTTGCCTCGGCTCAAAGTTGCATATACACATTTAAAATCTATATCTTGAGCATATTGTTCAATGTAGCTTTCATGTAGTACAGAATTATGCTTAAGTATAGTAGATGCATTTATAATGGGTCTAGATAACATGTTTGCAACTTTGTTATGTATGCCCTTTTTATATCTGATGACTAAATGAAACTGTTGTAGAAAACCCATCCACCTGTAATTTCTTGATTGTTGTAACTTAGTTTGGGAGTGTAGATATTGAAGTGGTTGATGATCAGTATGTATTACTATCTCTTTGCCCATTAAATAATGTTTCCACTTTTTCACACTCTGAACTAATGCATACAATTCTTTATCATATGTAGGATAGTTAACTACTGTAGGATTAAAAGTCTCAGAATGATAACATATGGGTTTATCGTGTTGTGTCAACACTGCTCCCATGGCATAGTCACTGGCATTTGTTTGGATCTCAAATGGTATTTGTAGATCAGACAGTGCTAGTACAGGTGCTGTACTAATCTTTTCTTTCAAGGTGTCGAAGGCTTTCTGATGTTTGCCTTCCCACTGAAACACCTTGTTCAATCCTGTCAAAGCATGTAAGGGAGCTGCAATTGAGGAAAAGTTAAAGATGAACTTCCTCCAATATTGTGCTGCTCCTAAGAAGCTTCTCACTTCTGTAGCAGACTTGGGTTTAGGCCAGTTTACAATGACTGCCACTTTAGAGGGATCTATTTTCAATTCACCACCCCCTACTATATGACCCAAATAATTTAGAGATGTTTTGCCAAATTCACATTTTGAGAGTTTAACATAAAGTTTTTCTCTTTTGAAAACATCTAATGTCTGCTTAACATGCTTTAAGTGTTCCTCCCACATTTTACTAAAAATCAAAATGTCATCCAGATACACAATAACGAAATCATCAAGAAAAGGCCTGAGTACATCATTCATTAATCTCATGAAAGTAGTAGGGGCATTAGTCAAGCCAAAGGCATAACCAGCCACTCATACAATCCCTGCTTTGTTTTGAAAGCAATCTTCCATGCATCTTGCTCTGCAACTCTGACCTGATGGTATCCACTGTGCAAATCTAGCTTGGTGAAATAAACAACTTCCTTTAATTGATCTAAAAGATCATCTATGCGAGGAAGGGGATAGCGATTTTTTATTGTTATCTTATTCAATGCTCGGTAGTCAATGCACATTCTCCACGAGCCATATTTCTTTCTCACCAAAATGATTGGTGACCCACATGGTGATGTGCTAGGCCTGATGAACCCCTTCTTGAGCAACTCCTGCACCTGCTTCTTGATTTCAGCATTCTCTAAAGCAGACAACCTGTACATTCCAATGTTAGGCAATGGAACATCTTGCTGCAAAATAATATCATGTACTATTTCCTTTTTGGGTGGCAGACCTTTAGGTTCTTGAAACAGAACATCATACTCTGAAACAATCTTTTCTATATCAGCTTGCTGCTTAGCATTACAGCCCTCAAATACATTGGTTTGATCAGGTTTCTTTTCTTTTACAACCATTAGTAAGAATTGTTTGCATGAATTTATCATTCTTTTCATTTGCCCTGAATTTATGAGAGTATAATTATTCTTGAGCTTGTGAGCTCTTACAAAGTATTCGATTCCATTTTTAACAAGTAGATACTTGTTCTCAGCTCTATAGAAAATGGCTTTTCTATCATACAAGTAAGGACTTCCTAAAACAATTCCACATATATCCAAAGGAATTATGTCTAACTCAACCTCATCTACAAATGCTGACCCAAAAGAAAACTTGAGTTTGCACTGTCTAGTCACTTGTAGTTGTGCTTTATCATTCAACCATCCTAATGGGTATGGTTTCTTGTGAGGTGTAGTTGCTAATCCCAATTTCTTTACAATTGCTTCAGAAATCAAATTTACTTGTGAGCCACTATCAAACAAAGTATCAATCTTTTGATGTTTGGAAACAACTCGAATATGGAAAAGCTCATGTCTTTTTCTCTCATGTTCTTCATCAATAACAGATTGAGCAGAATTACTAGTAGATGCTTCAGAATTCTTACCTTTTATACCTGTGGTTGCAATGATTGTTTCATCTCTTGAGTTTGACCCCAAATATTTCTGAATAGCTGTAGCAGCCTTCTTCTTCTTGCCCTCGGACTTCTTAGGTCTCAGCTCTGGATGCAGAATCCAACAGTGCTCATCATCATGCCCATCCTTTTTACAGTGAGTGCATGAAGCTTTGCCTTTCTGTGCAATGTTAGCCTTCCTTGCTTTCCACTTCTGCTTTCTTTTCTCCTTGCTCTTGCTTGCAGTGGGTTAGGATGGTCCCCCAACTTCTGGATTCCCATTCTTTCTTGTAGCTTCTAAATGAATAGCTTGTACAGATACCTCATCTATACTAGTGGGATTAAACATGAGGATGGTATGCCTCATGTAGCTGTGTAGACCACCAATGTACTTCAAAAGAGTCTCTGATGATTCTAATGAGATCCCTAGAATCAATGCTCTATTTCTAAATTCTTGAGTGTACCCTTGCACACTTTTCCCTTTCAACTGCCAAAGAGTTTGCCAACTCATCATGGCTTGTTGCATGTAGGCCAATGGATAGAACTGCTTCTTAATTGCAGAAACAAAGTCACTCCAGACAGAGATAGTCTTACCATGTCTTTTCATGTCAGCTTGGGTTCTGCCTTCCCACCAAACCAAGGCAATGCCTCCTAGGTGTAGGCTTGCCAGCTGAATTTTTCTCTTGTCTGAATCGATGTTTTGTACTCTGCAATACACATCAATTTGTCTAATCCAATTGTCCAACTTTTCAGCATTTAGCTCTCCATCATATATAGGCAAGTCAAATTTAACATCTAGCTTGATCAAAGATGCTTTCTTATTATGCACAGGGCTATTAGGAGGTGTGAGAAAGTTTTCCTCTTTCCCTTTTCCTTTTGAGTGGTCACAGTTATGAGATTCTTCTTCTTCTTTATCTTGTTTAGAACCTGATGAATCTTCATCCTTATGCTTTCTAAAGTCCCTATACATTTTTCTACCATAGACTTTATAGCTAGGAAACTCTCTATGAATTGAGGGTCTAGCCCCATAGAACCTTCCTCTGACATTGTCTTCCGAGGATAGACTCTCCCAATTTCAAGATTAGTTTCGACCAACTCTCCTTCTCCTAATTTGAGCTTTGATCTAGTGAGAATTCAACAGCTAAAACAACACAAGCTTGTCTAAGCTTATAGCCTAAAGCTCTGATAGCACTTGATCTGATAATCACCCTATGAGTGACCTCAGTTAAAGATTTATTAAATGAAGGTATTATAGACTCATATGTTGGTGTGTGTGCCTATGTTATTTAAGAAAGGGATTTGATCATATTGCAAATACAAGAACACAAGAAATTAATAAGGAGTTCACCCTATCCTCCAGGGCTACATCTCCGGTCTAGCTCTTAGTGGTGACCTTATTTTATTGTGTCTTGAAGTAGAGAATTACAATGAAGGAGCTTAATATGAGTCTCTTGAAACAGATTGGCTTGGCAGGGTGGTTCTTGGATTCCCCAAGCCACTGGAGTACACAGACTCTCTTCCTTACCAGCTCTTTGACCTCTCTGGTATGATAGATCCTCTTTGGGATGGCTTGAATCTCTCAAGCTCTCTGGTGCTCGACGTTGCCTTTGGTCAGCTCAACCCTCTACCTTCTTTCTACTTTTTTGCCTTACTGGTTCTTCTCTTCTCTGTCTTCTGTCTTCGGTGTTCTGTCTTTTGGTTCCCGACTTCTTGGTGTCCTTTCTGTTCTCTGTTCATGGATTTAAACCATTCGAGCTCATGGCAGTTCGATTCTTCTTCCCCTTCATCGACTAGCCTGCTACAACTTCGCTTGGAGTTCCCTGTTTCGGCGTCATCATCAGGCTCACAGTGATGGCCACTTGTCCTCCTGCGAACTGCGCTAGCCTGCGTCGTCGGTTCAATTCTTCGGTTACGTCGTGGAATGAGTCTTCTGCCACCTTGGCAGTCAAAGCGGACCTCAAATTCTTCTAAATCGTGGCTTAATCCCTCGTCAATTTGTCTTCTCCATTGGGCGTGATCTCAGCCGTTAGATCTGGAGCCCCCAGATCCGACATCATTCGCTCGTCCTGCGCGGTTGACTAGCTCGACTGTTAGCACACGATGAGCAGCGGTTTTCTCTCTCCTCCGCTTGCCACGTGTTGGGCACTGAGTGGAATCACTCCTTTTTCATCAAAACTGCTTACCGCCCATGGATGCCCCCGATCAATACCGCTGGTTTTGGAGCGAGTCCCGCCTTTAGTGCTTAGCCTTTTGTCCCCACGGTTTTCCCAGCTCCCACGCGACCGAGTGCTCAGGGCTTCTCCATTTTGAGGTTTTTCGCCCAGTGATGCTAATCGCATCAAAAACTCCCTCTGTTTCCCTATCTGTGCCTCCCAGGGGCTAATTTCGCCTCCCGTGCAATCTCCATGGGCCTTGGTCAATGCGCCTTGACCGAGGTCCTCATCGTTCCACGCTGGATGCCATTGCCACTGGTTTAGAGGTGTTTTTGATCACTGTTTTAAATTCTTTGAAGTCTGTCCCGCCCTGGTACAACCATGGCTCTGTTAATCATTCTTTATGGATCTAATTTGGATCATATAATAGTCAAAGTGTGGTGGATTATGTTATAAACTCAAAGAAACACATGACAAGTTTCATAGACATAGAGTTGAAGGATTTTCCCATAGAAATGAAATCATATGACAATCCAATATATGAAAAAAATCAACACTCAAAAAGCTAATCAACTCCATGAGGAGATGCAACAAAATGAAAATAAATAGGCAACTTAAGGTACAATCCTTTTGACGCATGAAAACTAAGAAATCTTTCTAACAACCCTAAAAAATAAGTTGAATGCAGTGGGAACCAATGAGATGGTCAATCCAAATAAGAAAAATATAGACAACATCTTGATGGCCTCTATTACCCTCGAGGCTCTCAATTCTTGCAAAAGGTCCAGGCCTAAAAGAAGTAACAAAAATAACTTTCCAACAAAACCATGGTATGATGAGGATTGTGAGGAAGTAAAGAAAATGGCCAAAATGTGGGGTAATAATAGGGAATATGCAAAGCTATTCAAACTGAAAAAATAAGTTTATATGCAAAGTTATTCAGATTGAAAAAATAAGTTTATATGCAAACAAGAAGAAAGGAGTTGATTGCGCTTGGGAGGCACAATCCAAGAGGATTTTGTAAAGAATTGCAACAAAGAGACATAAATAAAGAGAACAATGTTAGCATAAAAGTTTAAATGAACAATGACCCAAGGTTCGTCCTAGGGTGCCAATAAAGATTTAAGCATAGTCTAGCACTTCACCGACATTTTCACTCCCTTGGATCAAAGGAGCATCTCACCTGAGGTGAACCAGAACCATAGAAAGTTGGAAGGGGATATAGAATTAGATATTATGCAGTCTGCACAACCATCCATACATTCATTCGCCATAAGCTAAATTATACATTTAAAAGAGAATAACAACATGTAGAAAATTTTAAAAGGGGGTGCGAATTGCATAAGCATATGATAAAACTCCCATTCTCCTTTTATTATTAAAGTTCACAGCCCATTCAAAACAACATTCCCTCATCATAGCTTACAACAAATTATGGACTTGTGTGCAGATATTAAATCTCAAAACAAGTATCAAACTTAGAAATTTACATAATAAGATCCACCTACAAGTAGTCTTTCTTTAGCACAACTCATATCTCTAACAAAACTTCCAGGATTCTTCCCAAAAATTTGTAATGCCTTCTAAACTTGTTTCTTGTTGCTTTTCATCTTCTTTTATAACCCGTGTTCACTTGATCTAGTCTTCGATCCTTCGCTCGATTTGTGGTTTTCCAAAACCTGGAGCCATTACCTTGGTTTCTTGTTGACTCTATCAAAATTAGTTCTAGCTTTTACGGTGCACACCCTTACTTTCTGTTGCGCAAGTCCCAAAACAAATATTCTATTGCCGCTTTGATTTTTCGGTGCTCTGCTTTTGATGACTTTATCCAAAATGTCCTCTGCAACTTCTATTCCTTCAAAAATGAAGGACCCAACATGCCCTGACCACAATCCATTGACTCGCCCTTGAGTCAATGTGTTGTTGTTGCTGTTGCATCTAAAATCTGGGGTGGTTGGCTTTCACTCTGATCGGCTGCGGTACCTTCAAATGAAGGACCCAACTCTAGAACACTTTGAAGAGTTGACTCCTTAAATGTGGTGAATGCAGAAACATATGAGTTCCACGAGTCTAGAAGTGTAGACACCTTACTTGAAAATTATTCAACCCAAAGGGAATAACATTATAAGCATATAACCCCCATTCGGTAGTGCATGTGATCTTCTTCTTATCTTCTTCTGCAATGTAGACTTGGTGATACCCTCAAAAACCATCAGTAAAAGAGTAAGCTTCATTTCCCCCAACATTATCCAAGACTTCATCGCTAAAGGGAGTTGGAAATGGGTCATGTACACAGGTGTTATTAAGGCTGCGGTAATCAATACACACTCGAATTTCCTTCGAATCCTTCTCATCTTGGATGAAAATGGGGCTTATCCATTCAACTTCATCAACTGGGAATATAAGACCAACAATCAACATTTTGTAAATTTCCTTCTTCACTTTCTCCTTGACTCGCAGATTCAACATATGGGGTCGATGTTTAATCGACTTCACATCTGGTTTCAATGCTATTTTCATTTCTCCCAATTTTCCTTTAATTCCCTTTAATTCTAAGGCAAATTAAGGAAATAAAACTCATATTCTTTGAGCAGATCAACAATGTCCCAAGTGGTTTGATCATCCCAATAGTCTCTAATAGAAGCAAGCTTCAATTTCTCTTTTGTCATGGTATTCATCTTATTCAACTTAAGATGTTGAAGATGTGGAACATCATGTATATGATCCTCTTTTATTTTCCATTCCCCTTCAGACTCTTTAAAGGAAAAATGTCTTAGCTCCTCTAGGTCATCATCTGTATCTTTATTAACTTTCCTGAAAACAACAGTTTCATGGAACCCAATTCATAATGGTGTGCAATGTCTCCATGCTTGTTGAATTCTACCAAATTGTTCACACATGAAAATAATACTCCTCTGATAGCTCGAAGGGCTTGCACTATCCTTTCATCATCAGAAAAGGAGAAGTCTCTATAGAACTGGGAAGACAACACATCCCAATCTAGTTTTTGGTGTTTCAACTCCTCCTGCAAATACCAAGCTTGCGAAATATTTCCCAAGGAATGGATAAATAGATGTTGCCACATTTCAACTGCTAGGCCATAAGCCTACCATATAGAACAAAAATGCTCAACATGCTCTTGCGGGCAAGTACAACCATCATAAGTATGGATTTTACCTAAAAGCTCATTCAGAGGAAGAAACTGATAAAGCAAGACAACCTTAATTGTGCTCCAATCTTGAAGTTGATCTCGATGGGCTGCCCACCATCTTGCGGGGGTCGCTTGCAAAGAAACACTCATTAGAGGAACCTTTTGAATTTATTCTATGCAAGAGTCAACTTCTTTAATAAAATTTACAACAGAGTTAGTACCATTGAAGATGGGATACTCGCATACCTCAGTACCAATCCAGCAAACACATCGAACAATGGCACAATGTTGGGAATGAAGTTCATGAGCTCCTTGTTGCCAATCTTCCATCGCAACATCAAAGCCAACTTCAGTACTTTGAATACTCCACCAACTGATAGATCCAATTGTTATGGGGTTAATATAATCTTCTCGCCTCCTAGTGGTCAGTTGATATAATTGGTCTAGTAAGTTAGGCAGCTCAACATCGTTCACTAGTTCAGTAAATTTCAGGCCCTCATAAGGATCAAAAGGTTGTGTGACTCGCATGCCATCTACTTCAAATTTCATAGTTTCCTGCTTCAAATCAATGAATGCATAATTTTCAAAAGCCCAGTCGATGCCCAATAAAGCTGGATATGGATCTTTATCCCCAATAATGTCAATAACTTCAAAATATGCATATGTTTTGACACTGGCAATATCAACTTCAACATCCTCTAGTCTGCCAATAGGAAGAATACAATATTGATTTTCCATTCGCAACTGAATAGGGGAAAAGACCAACTTGGGTTTTCTGAGAGCTTCCCAAGTTTTTCTCGGTAGAATATTGACATCCAAGCCCAAGTCCAACATGGAGTCCTTAATTTGAAAATCTGCAACCTGAGCGTCTATTCAGAACTCCCTTCCAGTTCACTTCTTGTTCGTCATTCTCGCCTGGAATGTTGCTCAGGTAAATTCACGGAAATTGGTTCTTCAAAAAACACATCATCCTTAACAATAGCCTTTAACTTATTTGTAGAAATAGCTTAAACCAATCCATTATTTGTTGGAAGGGTTATGCAAAATGTTTCTCCTCCCATACCTTTACTTGCTCCTCCTGTTCACTGCGAGATCCTTGCAAAGAAATCAATTGACAGAAAAGTTCAACTACGTCCCTATAGTATTCCTTGTGTTGATTTGGATTATAAGACTTATTTGGAGATGTAGGTCTTATGACGATTGGTTGATCAAGAGTTCCAACATTAGTTCGAACCTTCTTTCCTTAACAACATTGATATTGGGTTTCACTGTAGGACTAGGATCCCGAGGCTCTGCACATACTATATTAGCTCCTTTAGCTCGATTGCACTCCTCCCACCAAGCAATAAGTTTAGGACAATCTTCAGTTACATGGGTATTCACCCGATATTATTAACACCACGATATTTGTGGCATATGGCATTCTCTAATGACATGGCCTTCCTGATCATAATTATAACACCTAATCGGGCCTCTTCCGCCCGTCCTTCCTCCTCGGGGAACACCCCCTCCTCATCCTCGATGAGTCTCATTGATGCGAAAGGATGAACATCAAGGCAGCCAGCTAAAGCATCCAAGGATCAACATTGATTTGTATGATGGTTGGGTGATCCACAAAAATCACAAAAAAATTATTGGGAACATTGGAGTGCTTCTGTAGAATTGGACATAGGCAAGGTAAATGACCAAAACTTCGACATATCTCACAATAATCATTGCTAGACATATCTTGAGGATTTGAAAATGATTAGAATTGCGTATGGCTTAGAAAAAGACGAGCGAATGCAATTTTCACAACTCTGGGAGATTGCAGTGGAGGAGGTCCCATAGGGGCACTAGACGGTCCTAGTCCCCTCAGTCGCGAACATTATGCGTCATCATGTCCTTCAACCTCATAGTGAGTACACCAAATATGAGGTCTCACAGGCTGTAAAGGTGCAATATCTTTTAATCTGTCTGTCAAGGTAGAAATATGATTCTGAAGGCCCACAATAGCAGGATTTGTTGAAGAATCACTGGTTCTATAGTCTTGTGGATAGCCAACCATAGCTTCTATCCACATCGCTTGTTCCAAAACATCTTGAAGTGTATCAATCTTGTGCTGAGACAAAGGAATACAATTCATTGGTAACAGGGACTTAATGAAGCAATCTCTTTGATGATGCATATCAATGGGATAAGACAATTTATTGATAGCAACTTTAAAACGCTACATACATTGCCAAGCATATTCTCCCTCTAGTTGGTTAATATCCAGCAATTCCACCAATCCTTGCTGATTTTACTGAGGTAACTTAAATTCCTGAATAAACTCTTGTTTGACTATATCTATACCAACGTTGGGGTTAGCATTAATTCATTTTATAAACCACTGCAATGCTCTATCCCGCAACGTAGTTTAAAATTTAGAAGCTTAGTACCATTAGGGGTATCTATTAAGTGAGTCGGCCACAACTCCGTCCATAGTTGATTGTCTTGAGGAAAAAATATAGATCCTCGAGAACTTGGTTGAGAATAACTAGCTAAACTTGGATGACCAATACCACTAAAACTACCTTTAGCCTTATATCGACTATGCACTAGCTGGACTTCAATAAGCTTACATACCTTAGAAAAGAGAAAATCAAGACTTTGATATGGCACTAGGGGAAGGTTAGGGAGAGGAGGAGTCGTGTTGCTATGTTGCATGGTTCTATATTCCTGTATTGGATCATCCTTAAAGATTCGCGTCAACCTAAAAGTCGAAAACACTCATTATATCTGTATCCAACCGATGAAGATCAACCAGATTAACTGCAGTCCAAGTTCTACACAACCTCGTCCGTGTCGCAACACCCAATTTATGTTGAAGTCATGTAAACTAATTCTCTAATTCCTCAGGAAACTTGCACCAAAATATCTCGTATTGATCACAAGCAGGCTTAACATACAAAACCTCCTCTCAGATCCAATCTTGATCCTTCTGTCTCAATTCTGCCTGCTACAAAACATAGTGATCAAATTTCTCATTCCACAATTCTTGGATATCCCGGCCAATATACCTTGGTCACATGATGTATATCCCCTAAGAAACCCGAGGTATCAACAATGGAACCATTTGTTGGTGGAAAAGTTTAAATGAAGAATGACCCAGGGTTCGTCCTAGGGTGCCAACAAAGATTTCCATGTAGTCTAGCACTTCGCTGACATTTTCACTCCCTTGGATCAAAGGAGCATCTCACCCAAGGTGAGCCAAAACCATAGAAATGTGGAAGGGGATCTAGAATTAGATATTATGTAGTCTGCACAACCATCCATACATACTTTTGTGACAAGATAAATTATACATTTAAAAGAGAATAACAACATGCAATTTTTTTTAAAAGGGTGTGAAACATGCATAAACATATGATAAAACTCCCATTCTCCTCTTATTATTAAAGTTCAGAGCCTAATCACAACAACATTCCCTCAATACAACTTACAACACATTATGGACTTGTGCATAGATATTAAAGCTCAAAACAAGTATCAAACATAGAACATTACATAATTAGATATGCCTACAAGCAGTCTTTCTTTCGCACAACTTAGATCTCTAATGGAACTTCCAGGATTCTTCCCAAAACTTTGAAATGCATTCTAAACTTGTTTCTTACTGCTTTGCATCTTCTTTTATAACCCGCTTTCACTTGATCTGCTCTTCGATCCTTCGCTTGCTTGATCCACGGTTTTCCAAAACCCGGAGCCATTAACTTGGTTTCATGTTGTCTCTATCAAAATTGGTTCCATCTTCTACGATGTGCGCCCTTACTTTCTATTACGCAAGTCCCAAAACAAATATTATGTTGTCGTTTTGATTTTCCGGTGCTCTACTTCTGACAACTTTATCCAAAATATCCTCTGCAACTTCTATTCCTTCAAAAAACGAAGGACCCAACAAATAATATCACAAATTTGAATGGTTAGAGTATGCAAAGTAATTATACGAGAGAGGGCCAAATAAAGACAACCCTTCAATAATTAATTCAAGAACTAAACTTTTCTCTTTAAAAGGCATTAAAGATGGAATAAAGAAGCTTGTGATGTGTAAAACTCGAGACATAGATGGTCTACAAGAAGAATAATTAAAATGGGGCTTGGAAGTCCTCACGCCTCACATTAAAATATATTCAATGAGTTCGTTCATAATGGATTTCTAACAAATTGGACAACTACTGTTGTCACCACCTAGCTCAAAAGTGGTGACATCAACAAGCCTTCCAATTATTGCACTATAATCATCAATCTCGTAAAACTTTTGGGAGCATGATAGAAAAGTGAATAAGTTTTTGTGTTAAAACATAAGGAAAGAAGGAAAAAGGGAAAGCGGGCTTCAAGCCAAAGCATCCTACCATCGACCATTGCATTACACTTAGACACTCGATCGAGAAGGTTTGGGATAAATAGGGAGGGGAGGTATTTTTCTACTTTGCTGACTTCAAGAAAGATTTTGAGACAGTTCCTAGAAGAAAATTGTGGAGTAGAATGGAAGGATTTGAAATTCCAAAATAATAAAGGGTTGTTATCCATAAGTTTTATGACAATCTGCGACAAAATTTGAATCAAGTAGGGATTTTAGATTGTTTTGGAAGTGATATTGGGGTCAGGTAGGGATGCCCATTATCCCCTACTTTATTTGGGATATACATTGACAAATTAGAGGAGTGGATAGACAATTTTGGTGGTGGGGGGGTTTACTTGACCAATTATGTTATAAAGTTTCTTATTTATGTTTTTGACCTTATTTTAATCGAAAAAAGTTACAAGATTTGAAGGAACACTTGAAATCTCTAGAGATATTTTTTCATGAGGTGGGGATGTTGGTGAACACTAGCAAAATTAAGGTCATGATTTTTACCTTGAAGAGAAATAAGGTTCATAGGGAATTTGTTTTTGAAGGCAACCCATTACAGGTGGTCAATGAATATAAATACCTTGTCCTTGATTTCAACAGCAAACTTATCTGAGAAACATGTAGTGCAAAAAGGATACAAGGGGGATGGAGATCTCTATACTCATTGCAAAATAGATGCGAAAGATTTAAGCTATGGGACTAGAAGACTAAGAAGACTCTTTTTGGGCTTCTAGTGGTTCTGGTGGTACTATACATATGTGAAGTATGGAGTAGAAACACTACAAAAACAAAGTGTTGGAATTAATGGAAACCAGGACACTACTAAGAGGGGGGCTGAACCAGTAGTGTGGCCAAATTATACAATTTTCACAAATTATAATTTTCATTCACTTTTGGAAATTATTCATGGATCAACAACACAACATAACATCATCATCAAGCACATGAGAAACATATACACAAGCCACCAATCTTTAATGTATTACAAGATTCAACTTGATTGCATCATTTCCCCACAAGATACTACTTGTAAGTTTATCAGCTGCTACTGAAAGGAACTTCTATCCTTGCTTGTTTATTGGTCTTCACTGAAAGGGATTGTTGCCCCTGCTCGTTTACCAGTCTTCACTGAAAAGGACTCTTGCCCCTACTTGTTTATCAGCCTATGCTGAAAGGGACTCTTGCCCCGGCTTGTTTATCAACTACCATTGAAAGGGACTCTTGCCCCTAAGCATTTACCAACACCTACTGGAAGGAGCTGCTACCCCTGATCTACAAGTTACCACTTACTGGCCCTCTTGATTAATATTTTATCCATTTTCAAACTAGAACCAATAGACCTCTTACCTCATTAACAAATAAATTTTCTCATTGCAACCACTCACCAAAACAACCTTACAAACACCTTCAACAATCTCTGAATACTAGCAAAATCACCAAACTATATGCACCAGCAACATCAACACCAAAATTCACCTTTGATGAACACACCAAAGAACTAATCAGCAATTCATCATTCAACCATCATATATGAAATCTGATCTCTAACTCACCCTTGATGCATACCACCATTATGCATCACATTGCACCAAAAACTTTCAACTTCTCATCTACTTCTCATCCACTATGCTGCTCGAATTCTTCTTTTAAAGAATTATGGACTGATATTTTTGGATTGGAGCTTTTAGTTAACTTGCCTTCAAATATTTGCATGAATATTTAATTTTTTCCTTAGTCTCATTCATTCTATCATTTTGTATGTGCTCTTAACTTATCAATCTCTCATCTGCATTTCTGGGCTCAATTTGTGAGTTTTCTGCTAATTTTGCTTATTCTGGTATTTTACAGAATCTGGTTGGGAATTTTCTATTTCTGGTGAATCTCCAGACTTAGTGTATCTGCTAAAAACTACCTCCTTACTATATGTTTGTTATCGGAATTCCAAGTCATTGATGTCTTCTTTTTAACCTTTAGTGATGCAGGTGTAAAATGCCAAATCAATTTATCGACCCGTTTCATGCATTAGCCATTCAAAATAGGCCAAAGTGCTATTATATTTGGCATATATGCCAAATATCAAATATGCCAACTCATTTATCCAAGGCCTTTGATTTAGGCCTAAACGCTTTATTCCAAAGCACTACCACACATATAGTTGTCAACTATTCATGCCATAATACTTTAAACATAGGCCCGAAGCCTTTTAATATACCATCGTTGCTAAACATTGTCACCATATAAGTCTTGGCCCTAAGTGCTTATGCTTGCCAAAATAAATTTGCATCCCTTTTAATTATAGCTCCTCTCGTACTTGCACTTAGACTCTTGTTTGCTATAGGACTCGGTGTTGTGGCCGTTACTCAAACCTTCAGGCGTTAAACTCTTTTTAAGCCTGTGAGGGCTTATTTTCCTTTGTAAAACCTCTGCACCCTTGGTCTTCTTTTGTTGAACATAGAACCATGTTCCCTATGCTCTTTACCCAACACATTAAGCATGTTCCCCTTTATAATCCACTAGGGTATTCCTTATGGGCTTAGTTGTCCTATGGGGTCCTCCTGGCACCTTTTTCATTTGTTGTCGATGTGTGCTATCAGTTTGACGTGTCCTCATGCTCTCCTCTCAGTGCATTTCTCAGTTGCTCCTTAAGATTCTTTTAGGTTCTGGCCTACAGGATGAGTTGTACCATGGGGTCTACCTGTGGCAACAAGATCCAATAGAAATTCTTTCTGGGTTTTATTCTCTTTGACATGCCCACATCATCTCAATGCCCAATCATCTCACCTATTTCTTAAGTGCTTCACTTATTTCTTTTGGGATCTAACTAGTAGGATGATGTCATGTTGATATCACCTATGCCACATGTTGTCATATGATTAGTCCACTTGTCAGTCAGAAATGGTCCATCATGAACCCAAAAATACCAAATATGGTTGCCATGTGTCACCCTCCCATTGGCTAGTGTTCACGTCATCATCCTCTGTCATCTGGGCCAATAATACACTGCATTGTGCTCCTTTGTTAGAGAGGATAAAGAAGGGTCCCACGACCTTGTTTTGCACCATATTTACTTTATACAAATTTCAAATGACTCTTAGCTTATTCTTATTCAAACCCTATCCGAGCTAACACTCCTTTGCTCACTGCCTTTCATTCTTTTCAGGATAGATTCAGTGGGTTCCACTATCAATGTGGGGCCCTCCCTCTTAAGCCTTTCACCAAATGGTTAAGACTTTGCCATGTCATTTTTGCTCCTAGTTATCCTGCCTATTGCATCCCAATGCTTTAACTTTGTGCACTCTTTGAAAATATCTGGGGTACATATACTAAGTTGCCTCTGTCGGGATGGTGACATCCTGCGTATTTTGTTTTAGCATTATATAAAATTCGCCAGGGTAATGTTGTAAGGTGAGCTCTACTTGCCACCAATGATCACACTCTCCACTGCTAAGTTGTTCATCCATGTTAACCTGGTCCTATTTTAGCCGCTTTTCTAAGCTAATTGGTTTAAATCTACTCTTTTAGATGTAGAGGAACATGGAGCAGCCAAAGGAACTTTTAGGGAAAGTAAGAATCCCAAAATATATTCTAGGTATGCATCCTATATGAAAAGCTAATAGAAGTAGAACCATCCACCTTTGAAGAGGTTGTCAAACATAAAGAGTAGAAAGATTCCATGAATGAAGAGTATCCATCAATAATGAAAACTGAAGTTTGGGATATTGTACCTAGGCTTGAAGACAAATCCGTGGTAACTTCCAAATGGCTCTATAAGATTAAACATGCAATATATGGAAGTATTGATAAATACAAGGCACAATTTTTAGCTAGGGGCTTCTCTCAACAAGAAGGCATCGATTATGAAGAGACATTTGCACCTACAACAAGGTATACAACTATACATTCACTGGTCTCTTTGGCAACATTGATGGGATGGAACATCCATCAAATGGATGTCAATACTACATTCCTGAATGACACTATTGATGAAGAAGTCTATATAGAGCAACCCTTGGGATTTGAAGTCAAAGATATAGAGAATTATGTTTGTAGGTTGAAGAAGGCATTGTATGGCCTTAAGCAAGCTCTAAGGGCATGGTATCCAAGGATGTATGCGTACCTATAAATATTGGGCTTCTCGAAGAGTTTTGTTGATCTGAATCTCTATATCAAGGTTGTGAAGGATGAGTTCATAATCATTCTTCTTTATGTGGATGATCTTCTCATGACAGGTGTGGAAGGTTGTATTCAAGAGTGCAATAAGAAACTGGAAACAAAAATTGACATGAAGGATCTAGGGCTTATGCACTACTACTTGGGATTGGAAGTTTGGTAGGGACCTGATGAGATTTATCTAGGTCAAGGAAAGTATGTGATCAAGATGTTGAAGAGGTTTGACATGATGGATTGCAAACCTATGACAACTCCCATGATCACAAACTTGAAGAGGCTACAAATTTCTGAATCAAGCCCAGTGGATTTGACCATATATAGAAAATTGATTCGCTCAATGATGTACTTGGTAAATACTTGACCAAAATTTTATTTTTCAGTGAATGTTCTCAGTCAGTTCTAGGTAGAGCCCAAGCATGATCATTGGATAACAACCAAGCATATATTGAGATATCTGCAAGGAACAATCCACTACTTCCTGAAGTATGATAAGAGGAATGATGTCCACTTGATTGGATATACAAATTCTGACTGGGGAGGCAGTGAGAAGGATGGAAGAAGCACTACTAGAGGATGTTTTAGTTTGGGATCCTCCATGGTCTCCTAGATGAGAAGAAAACAAGAATCAATTTCTTTGAGTAGTGCTGAGGCTGAATATATTGCATTCGTTGAAGGAAGCAAAGAAAATATTTGGTTGAGGAAGCTACTATCTAACTTGTTTGAAGGACCAATGGACCCTACGATGATACATTGTGACAACACCAACTGTATAAGGTTGTCTAAAGACCTAGTGTTTCATGGAAAGACAAAGCACATAAATAAAAAGTATCACTACATTCAAAAGCTAGTGTAGGATGGTGTGTTGCAACTATGGTATGTCTCCACTGATGAATATGCAGCTGACATCTTGACAAAATCTCTTCCTAACAGGAAGTTTGTGTATTTGAGAGAAAAGCTTGGACTGGTTGACATATCGTCCCTAGTGAGAGGGAGAGATAGATGCATCATTCTTGTCTTCACTTCATGAAGAAATAATAGAGCATTGGGTAAGCAACTGGAATCCAATACTCTTTGAGGATGAGGTAAGGCACCCAAGATCATAGTAGTTGTAGATGATTGATATTATTAGACGATTGTGAATCCAATATAAGAATACATACCCTGTGAACACCCAGGTGGGGTATGTGCCTTAAGAGACAATGATGATGGTGCCTATTAATCATTGGTCTTTCCAGCATTGTGTTCTGATTTTCTGGAGAGATAGAGATGTTAGTCAATGCCTTGGTATGTGACAATGTTGGTTGGTATGATGCTAAACATATGGCTTACCAATCTGACTCTTCTTATGAGATCTCTTTAGATTAAGAGTGTCCATGTATGATTTATGAATACCTCCATAGTTAAGAGGGAGTGTTGAAAAATGTGTAACTAGTTTTGATCTTCATAAATATGAAATGTAATTTTGATTCTTGTATATTGTAAAATGAAAGAAAAATTATTGTTGTTGTTTTGAAGAATGGGTTTCATGCTCAAGGTCTTTTATTTTAGAGTTCAAGCACCCATTAAGTGCTTCTAGGATTTGTCCTAGGGTCAAGAAGTCAAAAGAGTCATTGTCATATAAGGAAGACCCCATCAGGCACATTGTAACTTGTAAAAATAATTATTTTTGTATTTTAAAATGTCAAGTTACCTTCCAAGGCCAAGTTGGTCTGACAACTAAGAATTTGGCCTATTTTAGGGCATTTCATCCACCTTGGAGGCCTACATATAGGAGGGAACTTGACCTCCTTAGGATACAATTCATTCTCTCATCATTCAAGTGAAGGAGAAGAAGAAGAAGGCCAATGAAAAATGAAGAAGGATGAAGACAAGTGTTTGGGTTATTTCTCCCTCTCTCTTCACACGTGCGAAGGAAGGAGATTAGGGTTTCTACTTTTGGGCTAGGGTTTGTTGTTGCAGGATCAAACTTGGAGAAAGTGCAGAAAGAAGGTCAAAGGAAGGTTCATTAGGTCATCCTCAAGCCCTAGAAGAAAGAGAAACTTAAGTGAAGGTCAAGATAAGCCCTAAAAGCCTTAACTTAACTCACACATGCGAAGGCAAAATTTTTTGGAAGAGTACAAAATTTCAGACTTGCAATAGAGGCCAAAATTCTGTAGCTAGGGGTCGAAGTTGTGCTGCTGGAATATATTTGACTGGGTTTGACTTGGACAAAGGAAGCACATCATCAAGAAGGTCAAATTTAGTCTTGGAAGGGTATTGTTCTTGGTCTAGAGGTCTTGGAATTCATCAATAATTGAAGAATCTATAAGAAGAGAAGAGATTTGTGGGTTTTCCTCTCAAGTAGAGTGGTTTTGGCCCTAACTTTCAACCTACGTCTTGTGTTCTTGTGTATTGTTGATCTTCTTATTTTGATAGTTGTTTGATGATAAGAATAACATAATAATACAAGAAGAAGCTAATAAGTAAGAAAAGTAAAAATACATCACAAACAATTATCAAGTATAAGAGAAATCATCCTAACTATTGCCCTATAGATTTCCCAAAAGACCTTAAGAAGATAAGAGATTACTTGATATGATTTAGAATATTACTTTTATGCTAAAAAAGAAGAGAATCATTCCAAGATCACCATAATTTTTTTGAGTTACAAATGGTAGTGATGACAAATATTTTGGATATACATGTATCATTTGTGATAAAACTCAATAAGCTTAAATTTTGATATTGTTAGAGTTGTTACCTTGGAACATTCATGTTTTGTTAATATGTGTGATATTTTATGATATTTTCTTCATAGTAAAGGTAAAAAAATGTAAAGACTTTTAGCATAAAAGATAAATGAAACATAGGCAATTGAGAAAAGAAAAGAAATGTAATGCCATAGCTATTCCACTCTAGCTATTGAGACCTATGTTCTCCTTTTAATCACTTACTTTGCTTGAACATATCTCGCCTTGGGTTGGGATTATGAGTCAATGTTACTCTTAACTCAAATATCCTTGCTCAGTGTACCATCTAAGATTGGGTTTGTTTGATTCACACTTATACTGAGAAGTGGGGGGTGGATCAATATGATACAATTTATTTATTATTTAAACATTCATGAATCATAACCAAACAATCTCATGTATATAACACAAGATATAAACAAAAACTTGTTTGAAACAAATCTTTGTAGGTACCAACCTATTGATAGGAACTTTGCAGGCAACAATCTATTGTTACAAAATTTGTAGGAACCAACCTACTAGAGACACCAATTGTCCTTTTTGTAAGATTCATGAGCAACAAACTACAAGAGACATCAATATCCTCTTCTACAATATTTTTAGGCACCAACCCATAGGAGACATCAATCCTCTATACTATAAGATTTATAGGCACCAACCTACAAGAGACATCAATCCCCCTAGTTGCAAGATATTTGTAGGCACCAACCTAGTTCACTGAGTCCGCTTTATACTTTTTCCTTCTCCAGGTCTACTTGTTACTCCTGCCTTCATTAGGTATTTTATATACTTCTTTCTCCAAGTCTACTTGTTGCTTCCACCTTCACCAGGCTTGCTTGCTACTTTTGCCTTCACTAGGTTTGTTTCTCCCAAAACTTGTTGTTTTTGGCCTCTTCCCAAGAACAAAGTTGAACAAAATGCCACGTATCCAAATGTGAAACTATGATTTTCAATTTTTTACTTTAGGCACTTCTATATGTCTCCATGGATCTCTAAAATTTTCACAGTTTGAAAAGTACCTAAATAAGTTGTAAAAATGCCAAACTAAGCTATTTGAACCTAATTTTAGGACTATTCAAAACCCTAACTTCCATATGGCATATCTTAAAAATTATAATGAACTACAGTCTGAAATTTCTACCACAAGTTCCTAGAGATATCTACTTTGTCTCCTCCATATTTCACAATTTGAAACATCTTAGAAAAAAATATAACGAAAATTCACAAGATGACCTGTTTGAAACATATTTTAGGAGAATTCAGGAACCCTAACTTGATCAAATCATGTCTGTGAAATAATAGCAAATAAAGGTATGAAATTTATACAAAAAATACCTAGATATATCTCCTCTATCTCCTCTAAATTTCACAGTCCGAAACATCTCAGAAAACAAGTTATAGCGAAAATGCAACACGGACCTGTTTGAAACATATTCCAAAAATATTAAGGAACCCTAACTTTCCCAGAGCATATCTCCAAAATGATAGAAAACGATTATTTGAAATTTTTACCACAAGTGGACGAAGATATCCCCTCTATCTTCTCCAAATTTCATGGTTTGAAACATCCCAGAAGAACAGTTATAGTGAAAAGTACAAATTGACTTGTTTGAGGTCAATTTAGGAGCATTTGGTAACCGTAACTTACTCAAAGCATATCTCCAAAATTACAAAAAATCAAAGTCTAAAATTTCTACCACAGGTATACAAAGATCACATGTCCAAGTTTCGTAGTCTGAAACATCCCAGAAGAAAAGTTATATCCAAAATGCCAAGATGATATGTTAATTCCGCAAGTCACATTTTTGCTCAATATTTAAGATCTTGAGAATATTCCCCAAATTTTGTTGTGCATATTAAATATCTTCATGCGTGGATGTTCTTCAAATGAAGTCATCTATCCTTTATTTATAGTGTTTCTACGTTCACTTATGGGATGACTTGTAAAATTGGTTGGGGTGATCTATACTTTCTCACTGCGTCGGCCTATACTTTTTGGCTAGTTGAATCTTTCATATCTCCTCTTTCCAATGGAGTTAGATGGAGTGACATATACTTTTGGAAAGGTATTAGAATAATATATTCAACCATATATTCATGTTCTTATTTTATCTAAGTATTTAGAGTGAAATTTCCTTCAAAAAATAGGGTATCCAAAAAGAAAAAAATGGGTATCTAAACAATATTTCCAACAATATCACCCTTTATCATTGATGGAAAACCTTAGTCAATTTTGCAACAACATTGTTGTACTCCTTAACCTTTAGTTGAGCATCCATCTTGGTCTCCCACTAACTTTGACATTATTGGTCTTTCCCTATATTTGACATCAATGGAAACAAAATATTCAAGATTCTCCCCCTTTTTCATTGATGGAAACACCAAACATTTGGAAACTCCTACTAAATAACTTCCATTTTCTGTGATTGCCCCCATTTGACATCAATGGAAAATGACTACTCCCATTGTCTGTGATTCCCCCCATTTGACATCAATGACAAATGACTACTTCCATTGTCTGCAACTTTTCCCTTTGTCTAAAACAACTCCCCATTTGACATAAAAGGAAAAGGGACATTCCCCATGAGCTTACTTTTTCCTTTATTGAGTATTTGAGAGGGACACCACAATAATTTTCTCCTCTAACTTCATCAAGGACATTTGTATTGCTTAAGGTCCTGGTTGCTTTTGCCACCAATCAACCTAAACTTGCTTTCATTATTTCACATCCTTTATAATGAAATTTGAGATCATATCCTTGATCTCACATTTGACATACACTTAAAATATTATGTTATACCTTCAACATATAAGACATTGTGAGTTTTACTATTTCCATGATCAAGACTAACTATGCATTTTCTAGCTATCCTTGCTGATGCATTATCTCCAAAGGTAACATTACTTCCCTTTTCTTCTTCTAGATTAAGAAACTTAATTTGATATCTTGTCATGTGTTTTGGCTATCCACTATCCATAAACCATTTACTTGCTTTTCTTTGAGCATATAGAGCAAGTCCATATTCCTCTTGTTTTTCTTGCTTGCTTTTCCATATCTTTGTGCATTGTTCTCTATGCTTAGTAATATCATCTTCCTTGCTTTGCTAAGGAAACCTTGATGTGTTTCTACAATCACATGCCTTGTGTCTATAGTTATTGCATTTATACCATTAAACTTGCATTAAACATGATCCAAAAGGAGAGCAAATGAGTCGTATCTTATAACGCCGCCTTATTTAATTTTGTTGCTCACAAAACCATTATTTGATGCCTTATAAGATCCTTCGTTTTTATTTCTCACATAGTCATTTCTTACATAAGCTCTACAATGTAGTGTTTTATGACCACAATTATTACAAGTAAAGCAACAACCAAAGAAGAGACTTTGATATCGAGACAAAGGCCTTCTTGGTGGAGTAACTCTTCTGAATTCATTCTTGTTGATCTTGTAGAAAAGTCAAGTCTCTCCTAGTCTTCATCTCCTACCTTGGTGCTACTTTCATTGTTGAAGGAGCTCTTGAGAACATGAACATAGATTTTGGTATTTTCTTCATTGTCCTTTTCTGATGGGTTTTTCTTGATTCTCCCTTGGAGATCTTATGATTTTCCTTGTATTTAAGATATGTTTTAATAAAAGGTGATCTCTGATAGATGAGAATATCATCTAAGATTTTGGGTACTTTTGCTAAACTCCAAGCTTTGATTCAATTGAGCATTTGATTTCTCTAGTTTCTTTCTCAAGAAAACAACTTCTTCTTATAGATTTTCACAATCTTCTTCTTTTTCCTTCAATCGACTTCTCACTAATTCTTCTATCCTCTTTTCCTCTTCTAGCTGTGCCTTTAAGATGGAAATTGTTGTTTCATCGTGATCCATTTTCTTATCACGTTTCTATAATAGTTCCTTCAATTTTTTCCCCCCTGAGTTTATATTTATTTTATGGCACTAACAAGTTCTGCTTCAAGATTTACTTCCCCATCAATATCGTCATCCTTAGGATCTAATTTCCATTTTGTATTGTCTTCATATTCTTTATAAATAGTCTTTGCATCATTGGCTATAAAAAGAAGTTATTCTTTGTCAATATTAGATGCATATTCATCACTCTCTTCTAAGGAGCTACTATCTTCTTTGAAATAAAAACCTTTTTTCTTGGAATACTTTCCTCTTTCGTGTCTATAAGACTTTCTTCTATTTCCATGCTCTTCTTCATCAACATTTTCCTCACATTGGATATTTAACAGTAAAATTCCCTATTATACCACAATTAAAACATTATAATGGTAGCTTGCCTTCATATTCACTAGATCCTCTTTTCATCTTTCTCACAAACTGTGCTCCTTTGGAATTTGATTCCTTGCTAGAATAATAATTGATTTTAAGTTATTCTATCTTGTTTGAAACTTTGAAAGTTGCTTCCTTCAAAGTTGACTTTCTTTTTTCTATCCTCATTTCATATGTAATGAGAATTCCATGTAGCTCATCCATCTTTAGATTTTCTAGATCCTTCATTTTTTCAATAACTAAGACCTTTGCATCAAATCTTAAGGGTGTATATATCAACACCTTGTATACAATCAGTGATTCCTTAACTCCTTCACCAATTCCTCTAATAACATTGACAATCCTGTCCACATGAAGAAAGTAGGTTGTAATATCTTCTTCATAATTCATATTCAAACTCTCAAATTATATTTTATGAGATTGAAGTTTTTCCCTCTTCACCTTGTCATCTCCTTCATAGTTGTTTTGAAGTTTGTTCAATATTTCCTTTGTAGATTCACAATGTATTACTTTGACAAACTCTGATTCTAATAGGCAACACAAGATGGAATTCATGTATTTTGCATTATTTACACGAGGCTCCTTCTTACAATCGTCATCAAATGGAGGAGATGTTTGAGCTTTACAACCATTCACTACAAATTAACAAATGTCGAAGCAAAGAGACGTTAGATAAGTCCCCATCCTTACCATCTAGAAAACATAACTTGTTCCCTTGAATAGTGGAGCTCTGCTTGTGAAGTAACCTTCATGATTGACCATAATCCCTCTGAGATCTTCCTTCCAATGGTTGGACTGATTTTGAAGGAACTTTCTCTAATACCAATTGTTGGATTCACAATTATACTGAGAGGGGAGAGGTTGTGAATAAATATAAGGAAATTTCTTACTTAATTTAAACATTCATGAATCAAAACCAAACAATCTCACATACATAACACAAAATATAAATGAAAACTTCTTTATAAAAAATCTTTGTAGGCATCAACCTATTAATACAAAATTTGTAGGCACTAACCTACTATTACAATATTTGTACACACCAACTTGAAAGAGACACCAATCCCCCCTTCTTCAAGATTTGTAGGCACACAACTATATGAGACACCAATCCCCTCCGTTGCAAGATTTTTAGGCACCAACCTACAAGATTCACCAATATTGTTTGTTGCAATATTTCTACACACCAGCCTACAAAATACACCAATCCCCTTTTCTACGAGATTTGTAGGCATCATCCCACAGGAGACACTAAATTCAGTTGTTGCAATATTGGTAGGTACCCACCTATTGGAGACACGAATATCCTTTGTTGAAAGATATTTGTAGGCACCGAACTACATCACTGAGTCTACTTGCCACTTCTGCATTCACCAGGCCTGATAGCTAGTTCTACCTTCACTAGGTCTACTTGCTACTTCTGTCGTCACCAAGCCTACATACTACTTATGCCTTCATCGGGTTTGTTTCTCCCAAAACTTGTTGTTTCTAGCCTCTTCCCAAGAACAAACTTGTACAACATGCCACGTATTTAATTTTGCAAATATAATTATAAAATTATTACCTGAGACACTTTTGTAAGTCTCCTTGGATCTCTAAAATTTTCACACTCTGAAACGTTCTAGAAAATAAGTTATAACAAAAATGCCAAATTGATTTGTTTGAGATTGATTTCGTGACTATTTAATAAACCCAACTTCCGCATATCATATCTTCAAAATTATAGTGAACCAAAGTTTTTCATTTCTACCATAAGTACCTAAATATCTCTCCTTGTATCATCTATGTTTCGTAGTATAAAACATACCCCCCCCCCCCCCCCCCCCCACACAAAAAAAAGTTACAATGAAAATGCCAAACTAACCTATTTGAAGCATATTTTAGGTTTAGGAACCCTAGATTCCTCTAAGTATATCTTCAAAATTATAGTGAACCAAGGTATAAAACTTATGCCATAGGTACCTAGAGATCTCTCCTTTGTCTCCTCCATATTTTATAGTTTGAAACATCTCAAAAAACAAGCTATAACGAAAATTCCAGGCTGACTCGTTTGAAGCATGTTTCAAGAGCATTCAAGAACTCCAACTTTCTTAGATCATATCTCTAAACTATAGTGAACCAAGGTCTGAAATTTCTATCATAGGTACATGAAGATATCACTTTAGTCTCATCATGGTTTAAAACATCCCACAAGAAAAGTTATAATGAAAATGCCAATTGACTTGTTTGAGACATATTTTAGGAGCATCCATGAACCCTAACTTCCTTAGAGCATATCTCCAAATTTATAACAAACCAAAGTCTAAAATTTCTACCACGGGTACATGAACATCATGCTCCCATTTCCTCCTTAAGTTTCATGGTCTGAAACATCCCAAAAGATAAGTTATAATGAAAACATCAAGATAACTCGTTCACTCCACAAATCACATTTTTGCTCCATTTTTAAGATCCAATAGTATTCCCCAACTTTTCTTGCACACCTCAGATCTCTTCTTGCTTCAATGATATTTTAATGCACTCATCTATCCATTATTTATATTGTTTCCATGCTCATTTATGAGGTTTACTTGTAAAATTGGTTGGGTCTACCTTTACTTTATAGCTGGGCCAACTTGTACTTTTTCGCTGGACTGACATGACATACTCTTTCTTATCTCCTCATTCTTATGGAGTTAGAGTGCCATATACCATTGGAAAGGTCTTAAAATAAGCTATTCAACCATGTATCTTATACTACCATTTGGGATAGGTATTTAGAGTTAAAATTCCTTCAAAAATAGGGTATCCAAACAAGGCATCAAGTAAAAACATGCCATCCAATTTTGTTTTCCAACATTCTTCATCTTGCAATATTTATCTTGGAGATGTATTGTGTTCCACTATCTTTGACATCAATGACAATAATATTTCCAACAAGGGTGGGGGTGGTTTTGTTTCTGTTGCACATAATAATGCAGAAGAACAACAATGAGCATGAACTTGTTCTCTCCATCCCTCCAATATATTGGTTCTTGCCTGTTTCCATTCCACTGCGATGCAACATTCTATGCTAAATAGTTGAGAAGGGAAGTGAAAAGACAATGAAATTTCCCTCCTATTGGAGAAACTACACATTTTAGGAATAGAATCGAGTGCATCCTATTGCAAAAGTTTCTTGATTATTCTCTTCCAAAGACCATTAAGTAAGTTGATTTATGCAAAAGTGTATGGGAAGAAGGCTCTGTAATCAAAGAGATTGTTATGTGTTTTAACCAATGTATATGGACCTTGGATTCCTCATTTCAAGGGAATTGCGTCTAGTGCCATATAAGATGGCTCTATGTGTTAATCAAAGTGTGTAATACAATGCTATGAATCATGTGTTGTGCATATAAATATTTTGGTTCTTTATGCTTCTCTATATGTTAAGCTATACGTAGTTGTGCTTGAGTGTTTTAACAATATATCTAGAAATCATATACCTTTGAAAAGATTAACTCTGTGATCTATCTAATTGTTTAATTCTAAAACAATATATTATATTAATTAAAAAATATTGTTGATGTAAATTAAAAATAAATATAAAATCTTGTTACAAAACATGGTAAATTGAAAATAAAAAGTAAACCCTCAATTATATAATATTGATATCATAATTTAACAAAAATCAAATCTAACAGAAAACATAAATTAACTTTAAAAAAATTAAAACACTATACTTAAAATACATGACTTTAAAAAAATTAAAACACTATACTTAAAATACATGACTTTAAAAAAATTAAAACACTATACTTAATAATACATGACTTAAATAAAATTAGCTCAATCAAATCCATAAAAGTTATAAGTTATAAAAATATAAACCAAGATTTAAAAAAGAAAATATAAAAATGACACATTAAAGAGTACATGACTTAAATAAAATTAGCTCAATCAAATCCATAAAAGTTATAAGTTATAAAAATATAAACCAAGATTTAAAAAAGAAAATATAAAAATGACACATTAAAGAGTACATGATAAAACCTTGAAAATGATGGATCAAAATATTATGATAAGAACATTAAAAAGATGGATCAAAATATCACATGATAAGAACATGGATGAAGAACTTGAGTAAAACACATTTGAAACACAATTAAGATGTAACATTAATGCAAACATGACAAAGTAAGGATGTAACATGCACACAAAATTGGTGGACTAGTACTAAAATTGGGCTAGTACTATGATGTGATTGAGTTGCAATACCTATGCTAATGCATTGGCAAATTGACCAAACAAAATAGTTATATAATTAAATGAAATTTAAATGTACTTAAAAAATAAAAATTAGTTTTTTAAAAAAACTACATAATAACTTAACATTTAATATATTTGTGAAATTCTATTATTATTTTATAGATATAAAATATATACTTATAACATTATTTTTTATAGATATGGTTTAATTTAGTATATATAACATAATTTTTTTATAGATGTAGTTTAACTTATAGAGGAAATAGCTTTTATGTAGTGTAATTTATAAATGAAATAGTTTTTCACTGGAATTTAATGATAAAATTTAATTATTATTTTTTTGTTATTTAAAATACATTTTTGAATGCATAAATAAATTCAACAACCTGAAAAACATTGTAAAAAAGATTTTATAAATTAAACAAATTTAAACTCAATTAAAAAAAAAATTTATGAGAGATTTTAAATACTCTTAAAAAATCATTTAACCTATAAATGAAGCTAGGCCTTTTAATATTCAATATAATTATAATTATAAACATAATATTATTTTATTAACTATTATTTATGATTTTTTATATTAATTTAATTTATTTTGAGTAGTTTTTTTTTAGGCATTTGGTTCACGGACACTTTGGTCAACGGGTGGCGCTAGGAAAAATCCGGGCCCCAAGAGACACTACGTCCAAGGAAAAATCTACGCTGATCAACCTCGAAGGGATGCTAGGTCCACGGAAAAATCTGGGCTTATCGACCCCGAAGGGAAAAATCCGGGCCCCAAGAGACACTACATCCAAGGAAAAATCTACGCTGATCAACCTCGAAGGGATGCTAGGTCCAAGGAAAAATCTAGGCTTATCGACCCCGAAGGGAATCTAGCCCCGCGGCCCACTAGCAAGGCCTAACCCCAGGGACTTCGGGGAGATTGGACCCCCTGACCTCCTGATGGCGAGGCACTAATTTTGACCAATTGAAGTGACCCTTAGGGCTAATTTATTTTAGGTAGTTTTGTATATATATATATATATATTTTTTTTTTTTTCAATTTTAAAAAATTTAAAATTTTTATAACACATACTTTTTCTTAATATAAAATATATAATAATTTTTCTATATCATTTAAGTTTTGGCAGTTTTAAATCAAATTACTTCGTTTCAATTATTAAATAATAATTTAACAAAATCATTTTTAAAATACATTTAGAAATATTTAATATTTATTGTAATATATTAAATAAAATAATTTTCAATCTTTTCGTGCCCAAGATGAAATCAGCAGCAGCACAAATGATTTGAAGAGTGCCAAACAGTATAACCATAAATTGACGGTTATTATTTGGATTGGGTTGTGGCCGTTCGTTGTGTAGTGAGGGCATTTATAGGTCTTTCTGGAGTCAGTTGTCCAAAATAAATGACTGTAAGATGATCTGCTGGCAAAGAAAGGAGCAGGAATGGTGATTGCGAGGCGTGGAGTTATAAATAATTAATGCCAATTAAAGCAAGTACAGAGTACAGACAACGAGTTCGCCAAACTGCAATGGATTTCGAAAGAATTATTACATATAACTGTAATCGTTCATGTTTTTATGAACTTATTTATTGCAGTATCAAGAAATTCAGGGTACTAGGTACTGAACACTAGAGGCTTGCAATATATTTTCATAATCTGAAGCAGGATATGAACCCTGGCCAGAAAAAATAACATCCAGAAGGCCTCGCAGAGCAGAAGCTCATGCCATGGCGAAAGAGGTTGTCATGAAAAGCTGCGATTCAGCAATGACTGTTCTGTTTTTTGAGATTAGCTCTCTGTTCTTTACATTGCTAATGCTTTTCTTCATTGACCTTATGACGGTTGCAGTCCGAGCTCATGCAATTAATGGTACAGACTATCCTACATCTAGTGTTAGGGTTTTAGATATATTTAGGGTTTTATTTGCAACTTTCACTTTGACTCTGGGCTAGGGTTTATATTAGAGATGAGTGCGAGAGTGGATTAATAAGTGTAAAATCAACTGTCTATGTCTGAAGTTTATTTTAAAATTTACTGAGAGGTGTAGTTTGTTTTAAAATCTACTGAAAGTTTTAAAAACGAAATTCTATGATCAAATTCCTCATCACTATGATAAAAATTCTCAATATTTTGAAAATTCCATCATGATGTTGGGATAATTTATTTATTAACTTATTCCCTGTGTTTAAAATAAGGTTTATAGATCTATGACTAATTTTTCCATCATTTTGAATAATTCGATCATGAATCTGGATTTCTCTGTATCTAGGATAAGGTTCATATTATCAACGGTTGAAGGAGTAAACTAATCTTTGCAACAAAAATTTCACAGAAAAGAATTGAATTGTACCGTGTTTTAAAGAATAAAATCTACTGAAAGTTTTAAAAACAAAATTCTATTATCAAATTTCTCATCATTATGCTCAAAGCGCCCATCATTTTGAAAATTTTCATCATGATGTTGAGATTGTTTATTTATTAACTTATTCCCTGCATCTAAGATAAGGTTTATGATTCTATGAACAGATTTTCTATCATTTGGAATAATTCCATCACAAAGTTGGTAGTTGGGATTGTTTAAATATTAGGCTAAGGATTCTGTGAGATTTCGCCAGATTTGGGGTATAATGCTCATCAGAATTAATATGTCAACATGACTGCATTTTAGATTTTTCTTTCCTGAAAAGAATGTTCATATTTATCAACCGTTAAAGGAGTAAATTAATTTTGAAACAAGAATCTGATTGAACAGTGATTTAAAACATAAAATTTACTGGAAATTTTAAAAATAAATTTCAATGATCAAATTTCTCATCATTATAATCAAAGACCAAAATTCTCATTGTTTATTTATTAACTTATTCCCTGTATCTAAGATAAGGTTTATAATTCTATAAACAAATTTTCCATCATGAATTTGGGATTGTCCATTTATGAACTGATTTCCTGTAAGGTTCATATTTACCAACTGTTGGAGTAAACTAATCTTGGAATAAGAGTTTGACAGAAAAGATTTGGACAGTGATTTAAGTATAATCTGAATTTTAGTTCATTTAAAATTTAAATTTAACATATGTTAGGGAGGTTTTTTTTTTTGGTTCAATTTTAAATTAATTTAAACTTAAATTCATGGAAAAAAGTTTAATATGATTAAATCTGCACAAAACAACTTTAATTCCTAATCAAAATTTCGAATGGATCGAATCTTTGAACCACCATAACTGTAAGGGTAAGTTCATTGCACCTAGCTTTAGTATCTTTATTTTGGGCCATGCCATGGCCATTTGCACTAATTTGCAAAAGTATTAATCAGGGCAGATGGACGCACCGCCTGGGTTGTGTGCATTCCCTGTGGAGAGCTGCATGCTTCTGTGGGTCGGCACAATCGAAGGAGGCCCTGGCACGCGATACGAGGGATTACCCTACAGGATATCAATTTCTTTCCCAGACGAATATCCTTTCGATCCTACAACTGTCAAGTTCACCACGCCGTGTTTTCATCCCAACGTACACCCCGAGGGCGACATCTGCCTCGATATTCTTCAGGTGAACACAGAACCTCACACCGTGCAGTCCATGCAACAAGTTCTTGTGATATAAAATTGTTAGAAATTTCAGGTAACTAGAGTTTTAATGTTTGATGGTTTGAGTTAATCTTGTGATAAAAGATTGTTAGGAATTTCGGGTAACTAGAACCCCGAGGGCGACATCTGCCTCGACATTCTTCAGGTGAACACAGAACTTAACACGGTGCAGTCCATGCAACAAGTTCTTGTGATATACTAAAATTGTTAGAAATTTCAGGTAACTAGAGTTTTAATGTTTGATGGTTTGAGTTAACCTGGTGATAAAAGATTGTTAGGAATTTCAGGTAACCATATTTTTAATGTGGGATGGTTTGCCTTTTTAAAATTGCTGCTTAGTCTTAGTCTTCTAAGTCCCTTGACATGGGGATTTAGGATTCGTAGGATTCGGGATTCGTGACACGTTGACCCCTCGGAACAGGACACGTAGGATTCGTTATATATTATTTTATTAAATATATATATATTAAAAATTATATATTTCTTACACAAATTTTAATTAATGATACAAATTTATTGATTTCAAACATAGATTTTCATCTATGGCATGCATAGTACATACAAAATTCAAATACATGTCAGTGGTACTGGTCACATAAATCATGATTCATAATTCATAACTGAAAGACAACTGACAACTAAGATAAACACATTGACAACTGTAGTTTTCTCATTAAGTCATCAAATCAAAATGTGTTACATAGGTAGTGCTGGTGCAATGCCAATGGCAAATAGAAATAGAAAATATAAAACAACTACAGGTATACAAGCCTCAAGGCATCAATCCTCATCATCAACATCAGAATCAACATCAATGTCCTCATTATCATGGTCCCCACTGCTCTCTTCTGCATCCTCCTCCTCCCCTGTATCCATAGTCGCCTCTGCATTCGCTGGTGTGGAGGATGACCCCTCTAAGTCATCAAATCTAATAGGCTCTAGCACTGGATCATTGAGATCCATGTTGGCTAATGCCAACTCAACACTGGTGTCCAGACCCATATCATCAGGAAAGACATCCCACATCTTTGTCTTTCCCCTCAACCACTCTTCCCTCTCCCTGTAAATAAGACGAAGGTTGGTGTGCACATACACCATTGTCTCTGCCCTGGACTGCTCAAGCCTGCTCTCCTTCACACTATACAAATTCCCATATGTGCTCCAATTCCTTTCGCAAAAAGAGGATGAAGTCACCTGAGAGAAGAGCCTCATGGCTAACTGCTGAAGAGGAGGGCTTTTTGCCCCATGATTTGCCCACCAAGAATAGGGCTTCTTAGCCCCTCTGTCTCTAATCACATCATAACCTCCAAATCGACCACTACCAGTGGAAAACTCTGCAAAGGCATCCTCCACCTCAGCGAGCAATGTACTATCCTAAAAAATCCGCCTGAATGCCTCTTTCCTCCCCTGTGAGATTTCACCATCCATGTGAGGAGGGAAGTTGTGGGAAGGTCCACCATTCAGCCACTCATGGTTGTAGTATTTGGAGTTCAATGAGTGAGCCAAATAATGTAAAGTTGTACAATTTTTGTCCCATCTGCTGACAAGAATATTCTGTATAGTATCACAAAAGGCCTTTGGTGATGTCTCATACTCGGGGCACTCACTCTGTAGAATAATGCTCCTCACAGACTCAATCATGGAATCCCATCCCTCATAAACCTCTCCTAGAATGGGTTTGTCTGTATCTGCAAATCGAAGCAAAGAAATGATAGGGTCCATGATCCGAATAATTAGATCTACCCTCTCCCACCAAGCATCGTCTAGCACTGTGTCCTTCACTCTTTTAGAGGCTACTTGATCTGTCTTTCTCCAAAAAGACCAAAACTCAGAAATAACCATGGCCCTAGGAGCGGTCTTGACCTCCCTCAACCTCTTCAACATCATGAATGAAGAGGCAAACCGTGTATCAACAATCTTCAACAATGATAGATTGGTGTACTCCTTGTAGATAGCAATGTTTTAAAACTCCGACTCCGACTCCGACTTGGCCGAGGGTTGACTCCGACTCCGACTCCGACTCCGACTCGGTATCGATTCGGCCGGCTTGATTTCAATGACTCGGTCCTTGTAAAAAATACATTAAATATTTATTTTTTATAAAAACACATAATTTTAAAGATTTTCATTCATGTTTCCAAACACACAACATTAGAATATAGATAGAAGACAACATATGATCAAAGTAGGCTCATGAATATATCCATTATATCAAAATGGCACCCAGTACATTGTCCAATACATACACGATGATGATATAGATATCAAAACAAAAACACATAACCAAGGAGGCTATAAATGGCCTCTACAACAAAACTCTGTGACCAGTACTACTGGCTACTGCTAGAGTTGCCAACATTATCTAGCTCAGTGTTACTTGGGAGCAGGAGCGAAAGTGGGGAGCGAGAGCGAAAACGGGAGCGGGAGCGACATTTTGAGAAGCTCTTGGTTTGGGAGCGAATCCCAGAGGAGTTCGACAACCAATGTCACTAACATCAAGGTACATAGAGGGATTGGTGCTCTTGATTAAATACGAGTTCCAAAATCCATACCCTAATACATGACAAAATTCAATGGAAACATTGCAATCCTCCAACCTTGAAACCCTGAAAAACTGATAAGTCTGTTGGATTTTGAATGAAATCTAAAATTCTACTTTCTCCATATGAAATCCAATGAGGCCGAAACCACTCTCAAACATCCTGAGTCATTTCATGGTAATGTTAAAAATTTAAGTAAAAGGATGAAAATGAAGATTAAGGAGAATGTCACTTTTACTTTAAGAATTTAACATTACCATGAAAATTTATAACTGCTTGGAGTCCAAACCAACCAAAAAACAATTTAAAAATCCATTAAAATTTTATTAAATCGCAGTTTGACATGATGCTGGGCGTTTTTTTGTGACTCGGCCGAGTCATAACGGAAACGGCCGAGTTGGCCGAGTCATGGCTGACTCGGCCAGTCGAACCGTTCCAAAGGCCGGGTCATAGAAAAAGGTATTGGCTCGGATCAACCCGATCGTTTCGGTTTTGAAACGGCAGTTTCTTAAAACAATGGTAGATAGTGAGGGCATTTGTATGATTTTGCACAAAGTTACAGATATGTCTTGCATTCTCAATAATGCTTCCAATCCAAAGCACATCAGAAGCAATGGATTTCAGTGCTAAGTTCAATGAATGGACAATGCAAGGTGTCCAAAACACTTGTGGATATTTAGCTTCCACAATCATGCCAACAGCCTTGCAAACAGGTGCATTATCTGTAATGATTTGCACACAAGAATCAACACCTACATCTTCAATAACTTTAATAAATAACTCACCAATAAATTGTGCATCCTTGTATTCGCCAAGTGTATCCACTGCTTTCATGAAAACTGGACCACTCAAGGAAGATACCATGAAGTTGATGATTGGGTGCCCAGAGATTTTTGATTTTGCTAATCCATTTCCACCATCAAAAAACATGATTCAAACACTGCAATGCAAGATTTTTTGAAATTTTTTTGCCCGGATTGTCTGGTCGTCAATTCCTCTGCCTGGATAGACACTTCCTTTTAAATTTAATTAGAGATGTTTATGGTTCTTGTGGAACTTTAATTTTATTTATTTATTTTTTTTCATCTAAAGAAATCGGAGTAGATTGTTAGGAATTTCAGGTAACTAAGTTTTAATGTTGGATGGTTTGCCTTTTTAAATTTAATTAGAGATGTTTATGGTTGTGGAATTTTCTGTATATACAATCTGCTCGTTTTGATTCTGATGCTTTTCCATGGACCTCTTATGAGGGACTGTTATGATGGACTGTTATGACTCTTCGGTGTATTTAATCTGCTCATCTGGCATGTATCTTCCCATATCTGCTCAGCATCTGTCTATTTCTGGCCATGCTCTTTTGGTTAGATCATATGGTTTGATAATTGTATTATGCCTATTATATCTCCTTAATATAATATCATGTCGATTTTCTCTCTGAAAAATGGTTGTGGAATTTTGATTTTATTAATTTATTTTTTTCATCTAAAATTGTGGCTGGAGCAACGCTCAAGCATACATTGTTGGATTGGATCACAAAACATGTGAGAACTAAACCTCTCTACCTGCCTGAGTCAGGTAGACCACATCTTCTAAACTAATTACCAGAAATAAATTTATCATATCATTAAACAATTGTGTTATATTTGATTTTTTAAAGATATTTAAAATGATGTTTTGTCAATGCGATGGAATTGGCAGATGCTTAAAATAATGCTCATCAATTTGATGGATGCGGAAGAAAAATTTCAACCCAATTTAACATTACATAAATTTCAATTCTGGAAAAAGTTTCAGAATTCTAAAAAAGTTCAGTTCTGAAAAAGACAGTTCAAAATATTGATTAGATATTTAGATTTCAGAATTTGCTACAGTTCAAAATATTGATTAGATATTTAGATTTCAGAATTTGCTACATACTTTGCTGCAATTGATTTATGTGATTTCTACGCAAAGAGGTTTATGTGATTTTTACATGAAAATTGATTTCTAGCATTTCTGTGATTCATGACATCTGATGTAATTTGTTATTTTTAAGGACAATTGGTTACCTGCCAATGATGTTCGCACCCTGCTGCTTTCCATACAACGCTTGTTGTCAGGTATAACTGCCCAATAATCAGTTCCCTGGGTTGGAATTGATATTTATTAATGCTCTCGGGATCCTTTGATTGATACCCATGTTTGTAACTACAGATCCAAATCTCGCCAGTCCCCTGGATCCTGCTGCAGCAGCACTCTGGACAGAAACTCATCATGGTAGGTACAAATACAATTTTGTAAAATCAATAAGGTTTAATCATTGTAGTGTCTAGATTTTCAGTGTAATTTTATTGTACATTTTGGAATATTTAAGAAATTTGAAGAATTCATTATAGTTCTATAGATTTTAGAATATTTGAGAAATTTGATAATTTCATTACGGTTCTATAGATTTTTGGAATATTTTAAATGCTGCGATTAAAAAATAAAGAAGATAACATGAATCTCACTATGAGAAGCATTCAGACATTTTGAATAGCAATTTTGATTATCGATTATGTACGGATTGTGTGTCCAGACGGTTTAAATACTTCTCAGGGTTTTGTTCAATTTTACCAGCCAAAGTAACATATCTATGATAGGATAAATACAGAAGAATTTAGGAAGGAGGTGCTGAGGCGGCACAAAGCTCCAGCGTCATCTTAGCTTTGGATAATCGTAGCATTATTGTATTATATTGAGACAATATAAAAGCTTCAGAAGATATAAAAGGGTGGCTCATAGAGCAGCCACGATAGAAACACTGAGGATAGATACAAAAGGTGGCTCATAGAACAGCCACGATAGAAGCACCGAGGACAGATACAGCATCATAGGTCCATAAAGAAACCATAAGACAGACCTCTGAACATCACAAGCCAGATCATGACATATTTGAACTGAGGATCTTTTACAGATCAGCCAAAAAGCATGCCAAATGCATCAGCAAAAGGTTAAAACCAAAAATCATTGCAGAAGAAAAACTGAGCATCAAAATTTATAACCAAGGATAAAGAAGTCCTGGACAAAACAAGAACTCTCTCCCTCTTTTACTTCCATAGACCATGACCCTGCGTCTAAGAGCAGACCTTCCTTTGTCAAGCCATCTCTCATTCATACTGTTATTGTATTTGTCCTTTGGTTCAATGAAGTTAAATTCTTTTAAATCTTTCTGTGTCTGTTGTCGTGGATCTGTCTATTTTTTTCTCAATTGTTTGGTATTTTGTTGGACCTATCTATTTGTCGTTTGATTTTCGATGATTACAGAGGCTTAACATTTTTAGCCTTAATGGATTTAAAGCAAGATACATCGCTAGCGTTTGCAGTTGGTACCTGTAGATTTGGTTGATTATAAAATGATATTTCTAACTCTAATTCTGGTTAGTTATTTGGTGGTTGGTTGCTTATAAAATGATATTTCTAATTCTAATTCTGGTGGTGGTTGATAAATGACATTTATAATGTTGATTTTGTCTTCAAATACAGTTAAGAATTTCTAGGTCACTTTTTATATTAAAACAATTAAATATAAACGCTTTGGCAAATATTTCTTGATGTGATTTATACTGATTTTTTTTTAAATAATTAAAAGGAATATTGCAATTATAAAAAAGTACTCCAGATGCGAAATTCTTTATCAGGGAATTGACAAGTGTAGCACATAACACTACAATAATAATTTTTTTTTTTACATTAGTAGTTAACTGTTCCTACCACCATAATATAACTGCAACTCCTATTTCCACCTCTATAGCAAAGTTAATGCTGTCTGACATGCAAGGGGAATAGGAGTTGCCTTGCATTAACATGCCAAAGTCAACTTTGAGGGAAATATAAATACAAGGCAACTCCTATTCCCCTTGCATGTCAGACAGCATTAACTTTGCTACCTATTTCCACCTCTATAGCAAAGTTAATGCTGTCTGACATGCAAGGGGAATAGGAGTTGCCTTGCATTAACATGCCAAAGTCAACTTTGAGGGAAATATAAATACAAGGCAACTCCTATTCCCCTTGCATGTCAGACAGCATTAACTTTGCTATAGAGGTGGAAATTTCGACTATGGTAAGGTTCGGCATTAAATGATGGTTAATATGAAATGAAATAGACTTGAATGCATTGCCGATGGATTTAAAGTGTTGAGGATCCTCCCTTGTCATACGCTAACCTGGAAAACCTCGCTTATACGCATGCTGAACAACTATGTGCCATCTGGTTTGTGCATTAATTGACAGTCCGGTTCTCTGCCAGAGGACTGAGGTTTTTAATGCCGGATGCTGCTTCATCGTCGGATCTGCAGTGGTGAATCCAACGGTTCACACTCTGGCGGATAACCCTAAACGCCTCTACGCTTATCAGTTTAGTTTCCTTCTCATTTGCATTAGGTGGTCCTGAGCATGTGATGCACTTTGCAACTGGGTCAGACTCGGCACTTGGCTGCGGTGATTACAGTTGACAGTTTGATTCATGGTGTATTTCCGTGGTGGTATTGAATGTCCTCGTCTCGTCCTTGCTGGGCAATTGCGTGGTAACTCGTTAACCTTTATTTGCTCATTCTCTGCAATTCTTACAGTCCTTCAACATTCTGTTTATGTTAATGGTTGCTAACGCCTTCAAATTGCAGGTCTGCTTTGGTTGCCGCCTCGTTCTCCAGTCGGACCACAGCATGCCAGGCGCATCTCCTTCCCAAGGTAAGGTTTCAGATCTAAAACTGAACATTTGACTGATTGTAAGGTGGGTTGAGTGGAATTTAATTGTTATTTGGCATTTCAGGCCCTTGACCCCTCCACGACATGAAAGACTCTCCTTCAGGTAAGGGATAAGAGCATAAGGTTTTTCCCATAAGGGTTTCTTAATTGCAAGGTTAAATTTGATTGCCCAGACTCTAATTTCTTATCATGGCCTTGCAGGGATGCCTCATGAGTGGCTGTCTTTCGAGGACGCTATTAAAAACAAACTTCCTAACAGAGTTTTCATACCTCTTGTTCCATGTTGGTGTCTTGAGTTTTTATTGCAATTGAAAGAATGGAAGAGTTCAACGTTTTTCTCTTTGACAAAGATAATTAGGGTTTAAGCTGAGATTATTAAGGGTTTGGGGTCTTGAGTGAACACTCGCCCAACCCTCGTCAAATGTATCCATCTAGTTTCACCGTTACTGCTACTGTAAATTTATGATTACTGTGTCTAGTTAAGAGCCGGTTTCACATGTCTGCACTTTGTAAATATATATATAAAGCTACTCACTGAGAGTTTATTTTATTTTTCTTTTATGGTTAGAGATAAGGGTCTAAAATTTCGTTTGAATGTTATTACATTGAGCCCGACCGGCCTCGGTCCATTCCTTAGGAATGCGATGGGGATTCAATTTTGGGTACTATCTATTAAAGTTTCATTTACATATATGTATAAAATCTCAGAGTTCTTTCTCCTTTATCGCTCTGTCGATCTGATTTATTACTTGCAGAACTTCACTGATTTTTAACTAAGAAATGAATTCTTTATGATCAGAGAATCTTTACTGAGTCTATGGTTAATATTAGAAATCTTTAATATTTTGACTCGTGGAATATCGCCGAATCTGATTTATTACTCGCAGAACTTCACTGATTTTTAACTAAGAAATGAATTTTTTATGAACAGAGAATCTTCACTGAGTCTATGACTTGTCACTTAGCTGTAGCTTTCTATGAATTTTATATATTTATTATGACTTGTCACTTAGCTGTAGCTTTCTATGAATTTTATATATTTATTTCTTGGGTTGTCACTTAGCTGTAGCTTTCTATGAATTTTATATATTTATTTCTTGGGCGAGTTTCAGCGGTTTTGTAAGCATTTGTCAATATATATGTATCTCTGTCCTTTGTAAAAACAACATTTGAACAATAATATCCTACATATACTACGATTCTAGGAATAATTAGTTATACATAATATAAAATAACATAGTCATATAATTTAGGAAGATAGATTTTATCCTCTATGCTCTTAATAGAAATACATATAACATAGTCATATAATTTAGGAAGATAGATTTTATCCTCTATGCTCTTAACAGAAATACATAATTCTTGTTTAGATGATAGAAGATATTTATTGTTTCCATACATAATTCTTCTTTAAATGATAGATTCTTGTTTAGATGATAGAAGATATTTATTGTTTCCATACATAATTCTTCTTTACATGATAGAAGATATTTATTGTTTCCATTCTCAGAGCATACTTAAATATTTCACTTATCATAAAGCCTTCTAGAAATTAAATACTAAATAGTCACTTAACTGTATTTGATTGAATTACTTATCATAAAGCCTTCTAGAAATTAAATACTAAATAGTCACTTAACTGTATCTCATTGAATTTAGATTTGCATATAAGATATTTGAATTTCCCGGAAGGTCTCACTACCCTGCCATGGATCTAGCAATTATGTCCAATGTCCCCCACCGAGCACTTCCTACACCTGACAGTGTTTAGACACCCACAGTTTGGTATTTTACCTAGCAATTATGTCCAATGTCCCCCACCGAGAACTTCCTACACCTGACAGTGTTTAGACACCCACAGTTTGGTATTTTGGGCTTTAGGACTATTGTCCAGCCTTAAGTCACATACTAGGTTGTCTGTTTTCCATTGTCATGTTCCTACTCGTTCTTTTTGCCTTGCCTTAGGAAAATTTTAGCAGCCCCTGCTTTTCTCCCACACCCCCCTTTGGGGAAGGGAGGTGGCAATTGTTTCTCAACTGTTCAAGGAGTTAATGTAACTGTTTCTATTCAGTTTTCTTAATCACACATTAATCAATTTCTTTTAACAAAATATCATGATGTTCTGGTTTCTTTTCCAGTGTTAGTTTCTTAACAATTGTGTTAAGCAAAATTAAAAGTTCTAAAATTCTATGTAAAACTTGGTAAAATAAAAGTAAATATTGAGCAACAAGGGGTGTTCTTCTGAGAAAATAGTGTTGGATAAGCCTGCAGCATGGTCTCCTCTTCCTCACAAGTGGCCTCTTCTGGGCCAAAGTGCTTCCATTGCACTTCAACTTGGGGGATGGTTCGCTTCCGTAAAGTGGTTTCTCTCCGATCTAGAATACGAAGAGGTTATGCCAGGAACTCTCCCTCGGGCTCGACTTGCACAATTTACAACTGGCTGTTAGAATTGCACCAAACAACAATTTTAATGTCACATGTTCATTTGTTTTATTACCTGTATACTTTCCCAGCTAATTATGTGCCGAGGGTTGTATATATATATATATTTAGCAAATAGACATGAAAAAAATGTGAACTCGGATGTGGCCCGAGAGTGCTAATTTGTATGCTAATAGTCTAATGCGTTCCAATATTTGGAACAGTCCGCAGTATCGAGCCAGCTTGGCGCAACCCTTCCACTGTAAGGTGCTTTTTCGTGGTTTAACTTAAGTACACATGGTTCCCTAATTGAAATTCTTTATGAGTCCTCTTCTTATCTGCATAAACCTTTTTTCTATCTTGAGCGACTTTTAAGTTCTGGCGAACCTTTTTCACTGTGGCCTCCATTTCAATTAACATATCTGGACCCAATGCTAACTTATTAACTGGGTTATTCTAGTCTGTGGGTACCTGACACTTCCATACAACACCTCGAAAGGGCTCATGCCCAAAGATTCATGGTGGCCATTGTTATAGGCGAATTCCACTAAATGGAGGTAGTCTTCCCACTTGTGTGGTTGTTGCATGACGAACATCCTTAACATGTCTTCCAGGACTTGATTCACTCGTTCTGTCTGGCCATCTGTTTGTGGATGGTAGGCAGTACTGAATTGAATCTGGGTCCCCAATCCAACAAAGAGTGTTTTCCAAAATGCGTATGTAAACTTTACATCCCTGTTGGAAATCACTACCCAAGGGATTCCGTGTAATCAAAATATTTCCCGCATGAATGTATCCGTGATCTCTACAGTGTTGTAGGTGGATTTCACAGGTATAAAATAGGCTGTTTTACTTAGCTTGTCCACCACCACCATGATTGAGTCATGCTGCTTCTTAGTACGAGGTAGTCCAGTAATAAAATCTAGAGTGATGGTCTCCCATTTCCACTCGGGGATGGGTAATGGTTGCAGTAGTCCAGCGAGATGTTGATGCTCTACCTTCACCAACTGACACTCCAAACACTTTGATAAGTATTCTGCAACATCCTTTCTCAAACCCGACTAGAAATAACTTTTTCGGATAGCTGTCAAAAGTTTCTAGTATGAGCGGCATAAGGTTTCCTGTGAAATTCATCCAGTAACAATTGTTTGACAGAATTTTGGTTGGGAATATAAATCTTGTTTTTGAATGTTAACATTTTATTTGAAGTTATGTCATAGTCAGATTGTTTTCCCTTCTTCCAATCCTCTGCTGCTTGTTGCCACAGAAATGCATACTCGGAGTCTTTGTGGGATGCTTCCCTGATAATTTTTGGAAGGTTAGACTGTATTTGACTGAATTGTATTTCATATATGCAATGCATTTTTTTGCTTAATGCATCAACCACTCGATTTTCTTTTCCTTTAAGGTGCTTCATCTCGAAGTTGAATTCGCGATCCACCTGGCCCACCGAGCATTTAAACTAGACTGATTAATTTTTTTTGTTAAACTACTATGATCAGTTAACAACAAAAACTTCTTTCCTAGAAGGTAGTGTCGCCACATTTTAAGTGTGTGCACTACTGCGGTTAGTTCCAGATCGTAAGCAGAGTATCGTTGTTCATAGTCCTTCAACTTACGTGATTCATACACTATGACCTTCCCTTCTTGAGTCAAAACACCACCAACCCCCTCTTTACTTGCATCTGTGCATACCACGAATGACTTTTCCGGATCTGCTACTTTTAGCACTGGTGCAGTGGTGAGTAATTGTTTTAACTGTTCAAAACTTTGCTGGCAATATGTTGTCCAATTAAAGGTACGTCCATTTTTTTGTAGCAAGGTCATAGGAAAAAGCTATTTTTGAATTTTTTTTAATGAATTGGTGGTAATATCTTGCCAAGCCCAAAAAGGACCTAATGTCTGCAACGTTTTTCGGGGTTGTCCATTCCATAATAGTTTTGATATTTTTTGGATCTACCACTATACCTTTAGCTGATATAACATGGCCCAAATACTGAATCTTGTCATTGTAAAAATCACACTTGCTATACTTGACATACAATTGATTATCTCACAAAATCTGCAAAACCATTCTCAAGTGTTTTTCGTGCTCTTCCTGATTTTTTGAATAAATTAATATATCATCAATAAAAATCAGTACAAACTTATCTAGGAAGGGCTGAAATATGTTGTGCATCAAGCTCATGAATGTGGTTGGGGCGTTTGTAAGGCCGAAAGGCAGTACTACGAACTCATAATGACCGTATCGAGTTCGGAAGACAATTTTACAAATGTCTTCATCCTTAATTCGGATTTGGTGATAGCCGGACCTTAGATCAATTTGTAAGAATACGCTGGCCCCTTGCTAAGTCGTTAATACGAGGTAAAGGATACCTATTTTTGATGGTAAGTTTATTTAGTTGTTGATATTCAATGCATAGTCTTAAGGTCCCGTCCTTTTTTTTAAGAAAACATAGGGGCTCCCCAAGGTGATACACTGGGGCGAATGTACCCTTTATCAAGAAGTTCTTGAAGCTGCATTTTGAGTTCTGTTAATTCTGGGACACTCATGCGGTAAGGAGTCTTGGAAACAAGGGCTGCTCCAGGCATTAGTTCAATGGTAAAGTCAATATCGCGTCTAGGTGGCAATCCAGGAATGGATTCTGGAAATACATCCTCAAAGTCCTGAATTACAAGGATACTTTCTAATGAAGTCATTTTGTTTTTGTCATTAGAGTACCCAACTTGGACAACATAAATTTGGCAGCCTTTCCTTATGCATTTTCCTAGCTGATTTGCAGTAATAGGGCGCAACTTCAGACTTTTCTTGATCCCTTGAATTTCTTTTCTTTGCCTTGATTCTATAAGGTAGCTTACAGATTTCTCCTTACAGTCTACCAGGGACCAGCATCCTTCCAACCAGTCCATGCCAATTAATACATCATATGAACCTAAGGGCAGTATGTTTAAGTTAACATGGATGGATTGCCCTGAAATTTTTATCGGACAATTTTCTGTTTTCGCAGACACCTTTCTCTTAGCTCCAGTGGCTAATTGGACCAACCATGATTTCTTAAATTTGCTGCTTGGTAGCTGACATTTCTCAATTATTTTGGGGCTAATATAACTTAGGCTAGCACCTGGATCAAATAAAATAGAAATAGGTTGATCAACAATCATACCTTCACATTCGATCATGGTAGGATGGTATCTCGATTGGTGATCATCCAGAGCGACATTAATTCTAGGCATACTTCTTGCTATATCTTCGACGGTGGAGGCTTCTTGCATATTGGAGAGCTGTTCCGTCCGAGCTCTCTGCAGGCAGTTCTTAAAATAATGAGGCTCCCCACATCCCCAGAATTGCAGAGGTTGTTTTGGCGGTTGATCAGTTGCAGGTTTACTGATGCCCTCTGACTGTTTACTTTCGGTGTATGCTGGAAATTTGGGTGGATTTCTGCTAAACTTCCCAAAGGTTCTTTGCTGATTATTTCGACCATTTACTGTTTTCTGGTGTCTGTTTGGGGGTATATTCTTCATTCTTCTGCCTGAAGTTCCCTTAGGTGCTTCACTTTTCTGCTTCATCTGCTCCATCGTTCTAGGATAATCAAATTCTAATTTCTCTTTCATGAAATTTGGCAGACTGCTAATAAACCGTTGAATTTTGGATTTTTCCTCTTGCATGTATGGGACATATCGTAACAAGGAGGTGAACTGCTTCACATATTCGTCCATGGTCAAGGTCCCCAACCTTAGCTCATGGAACTCCTTGGCTTTTTTGTCATAATAACGCTCAGTCAAGTATTTGTCCTTAAAATGTTTTTGGAATTCTTGCCACGTCACTTGTTCTTCATCAATCTTTCTCACTATTTTAATCTCCTCCCACCAAAGAGTGGCCTTTCCCCGTAACTAGTAAACTGCCAATCGTGCTTTGAGTTTGTCTGTATATTCATAAATATGGAAATATTTACCCATGTCAATCAACCATGCTTCGGCTGCCTCTTTCGATTCTCCCTCGAACAGTGACGGTTTTATTTTTTTAAACTCACCCTGTAATTCTACCTTCTGTCTTTTGGTCTTTCTTTGATCTGAAACATTATCAGAACACCCCTCTTCATCCTCCTTATGTCCTTCTGCTGATTCTGCATTTTCTTCGCCATGATGGGCTGTTGGGGTTTTTTTTCCCTTTCCTCTGTATTGAGGTCAGGTCCTCGCTGATTTTGACGATCAGATAAGCTTTTGAGAATCTTTTCCTGTTCCTGCCTCAGACGTTCATTGTCTATCCTTAAATTCATCATTTTTGCACGCAACTGCTGCACAGTTTCCAACAGGCAGCGTTGGCTTGTCGGGATTCTTGACCCAGGTGGATGTTGGAGGCCACCCACCTATCCCACTTGGACCCCCCCACTGTCTTTTTTTTTTTTGCCCTTAATTGTAGCACAATTTACTATTTTTAACAATTTTTCTGGTCCTGAACTTTCGGAGCCGTTTTGAGGCCCTAAACGACGTTTTTTGGGAAAACTAGGAGCAACATGGATTCAATGACTGATGTTGCTCTTCCCAACATTGTAGTCCTAAGATAGATCTTTCTAACGAGCTATGGTGTGCGTCAAACAAAGATCGTATGCCAAAGTTACGACCCTGGGAAGTTGATGTACCAATTTACCCAAAACGGGGCCTATAGTTTGGCGCTTCATCTCCTAGGGTTAGGTTTTTGGATGTTTATGATTTTCCATTGTTTTCAACAATAAATAGGGCTTCGAGCCTCATTGTAAGACAGTTCAGAGGCATGTAGCCGCCACATCTCTTCTCAGAGATAAGCTACCATCGCCCTAGCTGGTTTATGGTTTATTTCCATTTCTGTTTGTAAGCATATTTCAATGTTTTACATTAATGAAATAAAGTATTATTTCTACTGCATCTCTATATTTATGGTTATTTCCGTAATTTTTTGCGTTCTTGTTTAAATCCGGATCAGTGGTATCAGAGTGGGTCTGCTCTTTTTTTGTTTTTCTTTGCATGTCCCCAACAAGGTCGGGATATAAGGAGTTAGGGCTTGAATTGGTTGAACCTTTGTAAGACCAGCGTCGCAAATCCCGACGGCCTCCAATGGCAGATGAAAAGAAAGACGAGGGCGTAGGAGATCTTATCAAAATCTTGTTCGAAGAAGCCTTCGAGCGACAAAGGAACGCGATGATGGAAAACTTTCCCCAGATCCTTCAACGGCTACCCACGGGCGACAAAGGAATGCGATGATGGAAAACTTTCCCCAGATCCTTCAATGGCTACCCACGGGCGACACATCGCTTCCAACAGCTAGCCTGGAAATGCCACACCCTTTAAGGTACAAGTTAACTTTGAAATCCCCATATTCGAGAGTCAGATAGATGTAGATGCCATAGATAAATGGTTAAATATGCTAGAAGGATATTTTTCTGTTCATGATTTTTTCGGTCGGGAAAATATTATTTTCGCTCTTCCCAAAGCAACCCCCCACATCAAGGACTGGTGGGATACCTACTACGAGCAGAAGAATGAAAGTATGGGTTCACTATTTTTAGCCGCACCCACTTGGACTTCATTCCGAGATGCCATTAAGGAGCAGTGCTACCCTGTCAAAAGCTATGAGGACAAATATATAAAGTGGACCATGCTGCGACAGGGAAGGCACCAAGATGTGCCAAAATTCATAAACATTTTTCATACCCTTCGCACACATTTGGGTATCAAGGATTCTGAGCTCCATTTTGTACTCAAATACCGCCGCTGCCTACACAGGTACATCCAGGACGAGATGGAGTTCCTGAACATCTCCTCGCTCGGCACGTCATATCGATATGCTATCAAGATCGAGCATAAATTTAAACAAAATAAGCGAGACTTTGGATCTGCGAATCCGAAGAACAAAGGACAAAGCCAAGGTGGGGTGACCCAAGACAACCCGTCGAAGCCACAAGAAAAAGACAACACCACCAAGTCAAAGAAAGACACAAGAAAGTGGTGTGAGTTCCATAAGAGCCCCACTCATAACACAAGTGAGTGTCGGACCAAGCAGTTGCTGGTGGCCGAGTTGAAGGCTTTAGAATTAGATGCATGTTCCGACCCTGAGTTAGAACCCGACAAGGGGAATGGCAAAGGGAATTAGATCATTGACGTTGAGCCTAGTGCCACTGTTTCCACTGCCAAGATCTAGAAGAATGAGCCCGGAGATCCAGAGGAGGGGGAGCACTTTTCCACTCACAGATGTGGGTGAAGGGTTCGCCGCTGCAATTCATTGTTGACAGTGGGAGCCAAAAGAACTTCATTTTAGTAGAGGTCGTGAAGCCATTGGGCCTACCGACTACACCACACCCACAACCGTACAGTGCCGGGTGGCTTCACTAATGATGAGATCTTCGAGTCCGCCAACAGTGCCGCCTTCCCTACAACATCAAGCCCTTCATAGATGAGGTATTGTGTGATGTTGCACCTCTTGATGTTTGCGATGTATTATTAGGCCATCCATACTTGTGGAGGCAACATGCTGTGTATGAGTTAAGGCCTCGCGCTGTTATTATTTCTTTGGGTAATTCATTATACATGATACCAAATGTAACCCCACCTACCGCCACCTCTTTGATCACTGCCAAGAAAGGGAACAAGATCATCTCCCAGATTAGGAAATTTATTTTCTGTCTATTTTGCCCTCAAATTGAGGGGAAGATCGTCGCCACATCTAGGTCCCCCGCGAAGGGTTCCTCCATGCAGCAGCAACAACAGATGGATACGGTCATGAAAGCAGACAGGAACATCTTCTCCTCACCCACAGGGATATCGTTGCACTATCATGTCAAGCATTCATTTGATCAGACTCCTAGAGAACCTCTACCCAATGGGTCGATATATCGTTGCTCCATTCTCGAAAATTCCAAGTACAAACAGCGACATGATCAACATCAGGGATCACATAAGTTCCAAGTGGGCGACAAAGTCTGGTTGCATCTGCAGAAATAACGCCTTACAAGAGCCCATACCAAGGCTGTGGGAAACAATGCTTTGGAGCACAACATTTTCACATTCCTTCGCTTGCACCGAGTGTTCAATGTGGACCACCTCAACCATGCTTCCCACCATCACGGGACACATCAGAGGTTGCAAAACAACTCACTAGGGACCCAACTCATCAGAAGTTTCCTCATCTCAGGGAGGAACTCAACGCAATGGGGACCATTGCTTCCTAGGGGGGAGGAATGATCCAGGTGGATGTTGGTGGCCAGCCCCCTATCCCAATTGGATCCCCACAATTGTTTTTTTTGTTTTTTTCATTTTTTTCCTTAATTGTAGCACAACTTACTATTTTTAGCAGTTTTTCGGGTCCTGACTTTTCAGAGTCGTTTTAAGGCCTAAATGACGTTTTTTGGGAAATCTGGGAGCAACATGGGTCCATGGACCGATGTTGCTCTTCCCAAAGTTGTAGTCCTCGTATAGATCTTTCTAACAAGCTATGGTGCACGTCAAATGGAGATTGTATGCCAAAGTTACAACCCCGGGAAGTTGATGTACCAATTTACCCAAAACGGGGCCCATAGTTTGACGCTTCATCTCCTAGGGTTAGGTTTTTGGATGTTTAGGGTTTTCCATTGTTTTTCAACAATAAATAGGCCTTCGAGTCTCATTGTAAGATAGTTCAGATGCATGTAACCGCCACATCTTTTCTCAGAGATAAGCTACCATCGCCCTAGCTGGTTTATTTCCATTTATGTTTGTAAGCATATTTCAGTGTTTTACATTAATGAAATGAAGTATTATTTTTACTGCATCTCTGTATTTATGGTTATTTCTGAAATTTGTTGTGTTCCTGTTTAAATGCAGATCAATTCTTCTCCTAGCTATATCCAGATATCTAGATTGGTCTCCACATAAGGCACCTCCGGTTGGTTTGATACTCTGGGATCCCTCTACATCCTGTACCTTGATGTGGACTGTAGCCTCTAATTCTTTCTTTCTCTGTGTTCACAGTTTCCAAACTCAGTTGTTTATAATAAAAGAAAAATTCTGAGCTTAATTTTAACATACAATTTTATCCCAGACGTCTCAGTGTTTGAGCCTGGGCTCTGATACCATCTGTAACACATAACGCTACAATAATATGCAATATTATTTTTACATTAGTAGTTAACTGTTCCTACCATAATATAACACTATGAAACTATGTAGCCTTTGGCACATTCGACTATGGTAAGGTTCGACATTAAATGATGGTTAATATGATATGAAATAGACTTGAATGCATTCTAGGCAGATTTAAAGTGTTGAGGATCCTCCCTCATCATAAGCTGACTTGGAAAACCTTGCTTGTACGCATGCTGAATGATTATGTGCCATCTGGTCTGTGCATTAATTGACAGTTCGATTCTCTGCCAGAGCACTGAGGTTTTTAATGCCGGATGCCGCTCCATCGTCAGATCTGCAGTGGTGAATCCAACTGTTCACACGATGGCAGATAACCCTAAACGCCTCTATGCTTATCAGTTTAATTTCCTTCTCATTTGCATTAGGTGGTCCTGAGTATGTGATGCGCTCTGCAACTGGGTCGGACTCAGCACTTGGCTGTGGTGATTACAATTGACAGTTTGATTCATGGTGTATTTCCGTGGTGGTATTGAATGTCCTCGTCCCGTCCTTGCTGGGAAATTGCGTGGTAACTCATTAACCTTTATTTGCTCGTTCTCTGCAATTCTTACAGTCCTTCAGCATTCTGTTTATGTTAATGGTTGCTAACACCTTCGAATTGCAGGTCTGCTTTGGTTGTCGCCTCGTTCTCCAGCCGCACTGCAGCATGCCAGGCACGTCTCTTTCCCGAGGTAAGGTTTCAGATCTAAAACTGAACATCTCACTGATTGTAAGGTGGGTTGAGTGGAATTTAATTGTTATTTGGCATTTCAGGCCCTCAACCCCTCCACGACAAGAAAGACTCTCCTTCAGGTAAGGGATAAGAGCATAAGGCTTTTCCCATAAGAGTTTCTTAATTGCAAGGTTAAATTTGATTGCCCAAACTCTAATTTCTTATCATGGTCTTGCAGGTATGCCTTGTCACTGGCGGTCTTTCGAGGATGCTATTAAAAACAAGCTTCCTAACAGAGTTTTCATACCTCTTGTTCCAAGTTGGTGTCTTGAGTCCTTATTGCAACTGAAAGAATGGAAGAGTTTAACATTTTTCTCTTTGACGAAGACAGTTAGGGTTTAAGCTGAGATTATTAAGGGTTATGCTTATAAAATTATTTGAGGGTTTGTTATTAAGTTATTAAGGGTTTGCGGCCTTGAGTGAACACTCGCCCAACCCTCGTCAAATGTATCCATCTAGTTTCACCGTTACTGCTACTGTATTTTTATGATTACTGTGTCTGGTTAAGAGCCAGTTTACCGTGTCTGCACTTTGTATATATATATATATATATATATATATAAAGCTACTCACTGAGAGTTTATTTTAGTTTTCTTTTCTGGTTAGAGATAGTAAGGGTCTAAAATTTCGTTTGAATGTTATTACATTGAGCCTGACCGGCCTCGGTCCATTCCTCAGGAATGTGATGGGGATTCGATTATGGGTACTATCTATTAAAGTTTTATTTACATATATGTATAAAATCTCAGAGTTCTTTCTCCTTTATCGCTCTGTTGATCTGATTTATTACTTGCAGAACTTCACTGATTTTTAACTAAGAAATGAATTCTTTATGAACAGAGAATCTTTACTGAGTCTATGGTTAATATTAGAAATCTTTATTATTTAGACTCATGGAATATTGCCGAGTTCATTTGCTAGTTGAAGAAGTAAAATATACTTGTCACTTAGTTGTAGTTTTCTATGAATTTTATATATTTATTTCTTGGGCGAGTCTCAACAGAAATGATCTGTAAGCATTTGTCAATATATATGTATATATGTCCTCTGTAAAAACATTTGAACAATAATATGCTAAATATGCTACAATTCTAGGAATAATTAGTTATACATAATATAAAATTACAGAGTCATATAATTTAGGAAGATAGATGATATCCTCTATGCTCTTAACCGAAATACATAATTCTTGTTTAAATGATAGCAGATATTTATTGTTTCCATTCTCAGAGCATACTTAAATATTTAACTTATCATAAAGCCTTTTGGAAATTAAATACTAAATCAAAATAGTCACTTATCTGTATCTGATTGAATTTAGATTTGCATATAAGATACTTGAATTTCCTGGAAGGTCTCACCACCCTGCCATGGACCTGGCAATTATGTCCAGCGTCCCCCACTGAGCACCTCCTACTCCTGATAGTCTCTAGACACCCACAATCTAGTATCTTGGGCTTCAGGACTATCGTCCAGCCTCAAGTCACATACCAGGTTGTCTGTTTTCCATTGTCATGTTCCCACTAGTTCTTTCTGCCCAACTCTAGGAAAATTTTAGCAGCCCCCTGCTTTCTCCACCCCCCCTTTGGGGAAGGGAGGTGGCAACTATTTCTCAACTGTTCAAGGAGTTAATGTAACTGTTTCTATTAAGTTTTCTTAATCACACATTAATCAATTTCTTTTAAGAAAATATCATGATGTTCTAGTTTCTTTTCCAGTCTTAGTTTCTTAACAATTGTGTTAAGCAAAATTAAAAGTTCTAAAGTTCTGTGTAAAACTTGGTAAAATAAAAGTAAATATTGAGCAACAAGGGGTGTTACAACAAGTTTGGTTAAAATGTGGTTGGTGCAATGTCATATTAAAATGGAATCGAATGTTTCTTCATACTTCAAGAATTAATCGAATGTTTCTTCATACTTCAAGAATTACTTAATGGTAAAAAGAAAATATTATTGTTTGAAAAATATTTTATTATTATTATTTTTTTATAAATATTAAATGAATTAATTTTTATTATTATTAATTTTTGAATATTATAATTTGTTAATGATTAAATTGATGTGAAAATAAATGATTAAAAATAATTATATATCTAGTAACATGTATTTTAATTGGAGAAAAAATAGTAACTAGCACAATTACATCAATAAATTTGGTTAATATATTTTGATAAGCACAATATGGTTGAAGAAAGTCAATAAACGTTAATGGTTTAAATCTAATATTAATCGTAATATATATATATATATATATATATATATAACAATGAAAATAATATTTTAAAATATTATTAGCATATTTTTTTTTTTGTTGATAAGTGGGTGAATCTTGAAAATCACTCTTACCCTGTGGCTGAGAGGCCATGACTCAGGGGCATCTAAGCTGTCAAAGTCACCCGGGGATCGCACCCGGCCTGAGCCGCACCAGCGGAAACCATGCTGGATTTTTTGGTATCGGCGAGACTAGAACCGGTGACCTTTTGCATACAGAGCGCCTTAACAACGCGCTCCTTCACCGACTGTTCTATATCTCTTTGATAATATTATTAGCATTATAAACCCAAGGGAATAAAAATATAAATATAATAATAAAACAATAATAATAATTGAGCTATAAAAAATATATTTATATAAAAGTATATAAATATAAAAATATAATTATTAATTGTTAAATATAACAATATAATAATAACACAACAATGAAAATAATATTATCTTTCTTTATTTTTTTTTGGGTCAAAGGAACTGCATTATATTATCATTAGTGAAATCCAAAGAAGGGAGAGGAAAGGATGCCAAAGATAACAAAAGATGCAACTAGATAACCATTATTTTCGATAGGCTTACTAGCGTTACATAACAAAAAGAGGACAAAAAAGACGAAGAACTTGAGATAATCATATCATGGAGGGTGGTGGGGAGGAAGTTCAGGGGGACGTGTAGGGAAGCCGATCTGCTCATGCATATGGAAATCGACGTGTGCCACTCGGGCCTCCAAAATCACACAGACAATCATTGAGGCGTCTCTGGTTGTGGATGATACTCTCGAGCAACTCTTGAGTCCCATTGAGGCAGAATTGGATGTCATTAAAGTAGGCCACCAATTTATTCTAATCTTCATAACGATGCTCTCTCATAATGTCTAGGTTGGCCTGGATACCTGATTTGCAATAGTTTCCAACGAGGATGGAGCCTCCACTCTACTTGGTGAGCGCTCGTAAGCTTGAGCGACCTCATATGTTCGTTCTCCATCCTCCGAAGTCGAGCTTGACTCCCTAATTTGTCGTCCACCCTGGGCTTGATGCCCTCCTCCATGGTGGGGACATCCACATTGCTGATGCACGATTGACCACTCTCGAATGTCGCCAACCGGAATGGGTAGTTAGGATACAACCTCCGAGGAGGAATCAACCATCAGCACACCCTCGAGCAACCACAAACAATGCCACACCCTCCCTGCTTTGGCCTTACAGCTCTGACCAAAGCCAGGCCACTCAACGAATTTGCACAAGTACCATGACACTGAAGCCCCTGGGTGGCCCTCTTCCTCTTTTAGTCCACAACCTTAATAGGGGTAGGTTAGTCGCAAGGCTTTGCCCAAAAGCACACAACCACACTCCCTAACGAGTCACTAAATTCCTCAATATAAGCAACCAAGAGAAAAAAAACAAGGGAATTATAAACTTCCCCACTGTTATAAACTTCCCCACTATTAGAAACACCCCGTCCTTCGCGAAATTTGACAAAGGGCCTCAACGAAAGTAGGTTCCACCAAATACCTTGACCGTCTGTAAGAAAATTGACTTCAGAAATAAATTGTAGCCACAGACAAGGCCACGCTCTCCACAGGCAATGGACAACGTTGACTTACTAACAACCACCAACGATCACAACACATGGAAATACCTTAATGAGATACAAACAATAACCTGGAAATCGCCGAGTACCCACCAACATACAACAACCCTCCTTCGACGACACCTAGAATTCCACCTTGCATAACCAAACTGAATGCACTAGAGAGGAAAGGAACCTTCTAACGAACTAGGATCCCATATGAATGCACAAAATCTCGTCAAAGAATCCATAATACCAGAGTCCAAGCATTCCACTGAGGTCCAGCTACGCCATGGCCTTGACAAGCTCGCTTGGCATTTAACACTCTCGTCCGCTACCCTACACGTAGAGTTCATCACCCACAATACAACAACCGTTACATTATCATCTCTATAGAATATAACCACCAAAGGCAGGTTTGGAGAGTTTAATCGAATGCTACCCTATCTCATCATATTATACTTCATAAAGCCTTCACCTACAACGTGCCTCGTGAGGCGAACTACGAGGTGGTCTAATCAAAGTGTTGGTACACCCCCATTGGGGTATTATAAAATATTATTATCTCTTATAAACCTGTAAGATCCCAAACAGTGAAATAGTCAACAAATCTAGCACATTTAGGTGTTCTAATAAAAATACTTTCAACAAAACATTGAACACAAAGGGATTTGGAAAAATGTAGCCCTTATTTCAATTAATACTTAGAAAATGAGACATGCTCAAATACAAGCAAAATAATGGAGCCCTTACCTCAACATACATGGTTGCTCAATGCACAAGAAAAAAAAGACATTGAAGCACAAACATGAACCCTAGATGGATCCACTAGATAGATTACACCCACGGGGTTTTCGTCCTTGGGATCAAACTAGAACTGGCCTCGCCAAGTTTTCAACAAATACAAAATAGATAGACAACTCTGAATGATCCCAATGTCAAGCTCCTATCCCCTTTTATAGGCTTGATGGACTCTATAGAAACTTTATTTTATTGTTTTCCCTCGAAAAATGAAGGAAAATACCATGGGTCGATACCATGGGAAAATACCACGGTAAATACCATGGGTAGATTCTGTCCACTTTGACCATATCAAGAAAATGGAATATTACAAATCCTCCTGCCCAAAGATTGCTTGCCTCAAGCAATCCAATTCTATCCACAATAGAAGCATATGTACATTGATACCAGGATCCCATACAAACAAGTGTGTTATCCCATGCCTCCATGCTAAATGATCCTGAATGGATCATTTGATACTTGGATCCCAAACAATCCTCTAGCTAATCTTGCCCTCAATAGATCCACCTAAGTCTTGGTACTTGTGGGTTATGATACCACCTCAACCCTCCATCACTGCCTGTGCCTAAGGGCCCCTGCTATGATATTCCCTTGGCTAAGAGTATCCTCCTAAGAATCATCCCATCAATAGAGTACCAACTCATAATCTCTCGCCAATCCATGTCGTGGGAAGGATGAAACACATGGAACAAATCTACTATGCTGATGTTGCTCGATGCCCCACTCATGCTGCTCCACCTAGTCACTCAACATGATCCATTTGGAGAACTTTTCCATGCTCTCCCCAATGTATAAAGGTGGGTTGGTAGTGCTACAAGCCTTATTTATGTACTCCTATAGAGGGCTGCTCTGAAGCTCTCAATTGTACTCATTTCGCTGCCTTGTGAGGGACTTGAGTAGTTCCTCAACACTAGATAACTTGGTTGTTGATTCGACGCTTACCTTATGAGCTCTTCAATTTTCCTATTCTCCTGTAGGAGAGTGTCTCACACTGTCCAAACTATCTACTTCAACATCATAAGATCTATCTTGAAATGCACGACCTTTTCCCAAAATTCCTCTACTGGCAATTCTGGTGCCTTGATGAATGCCACTGTATTTGTCTGCATCGGATGCTCAACTATCATAGCTCCAGCTTGAACCTTTGACCGACTCTCCAAAAATGGCTCATCCTACATACTATATTTGTCATGTTGCCCCTCATGATCATGCTCATGCTCATGATACCAATTTATTAATATTGGCTCCTCACTTGAGTCTCCTTGAATGTCTTCTTCTTGGCCTTTTCCACGTGTGGGGACAATTTGTTGTTCACCCTCTCTGGTTGTCAAACATGGATGTACTGATGGACTGTTATCTACACTTGATTGCTCATACTCTTCATGGACATCCTCCTAGATATCTATGGACTCAACTGTACAAGATTCTACCACATCTTTAAGAGGAATTACCTCCTTCCTTTCTCCGTGTACTTTGTCAAGCTCACTGATTATCATCGACTTTTCCTGCAAGTCTCTCTGAAAAACATTGTGTTGTTGCTCACCATCTGTACTTGACTGCTTAGATCCTTCATGTGTGCTCTCTTGAAAACTAATGAACCCAACTATGGATGAATCCCCATGATCTGAAGGAGTCTCTAACTATTCTACCCTTGTTGCCTCCTTATTATCTAGACATGAATGGTTAAGTGCCCAAGGTCCTTTGTCGATAAAACATCTTTCCTTAGTTCATTCTTGCTGCAGGTTTAATTCCCTTTATTCTTGCTTCCTCCATCAATCATTTTAAGCTCCTTCTTAGTCAACACCCTTATGAGAAAATTTATCTTTTGCATGACTAACTTTTCAACTAGATCATAAGTGGCTGGTGATATAATTACTTCTTTTCTCCAAATGGTCAATAGTTTGGATCATAGTATCTTGCAAATGTCAACATCTCTTTCTAAAAACAAGGACATAATCTTTTGCATGCTTGTTTTGATACGGTATGGATGAGCTGGTGTAAAAGTTTTGGAACACCTAAAAGATCAAGTCCTCACATTCTAGATTCATCATGATTGTGCCAAAGCTGAACTGTGCCACAAGTTCTAAGATTTCATGCTGCTTTTGAAAGGTAGGAAGCATGATGTTCAACCATTGAAGGGCTTCTACTATTAGTTGCAATATCTCCCTCATGATATCATTATTGTAAGGCAATAGTGGTGATGTTACAACGATGATCCTGCTGAGGAAAGAAGCAATTGCGAGCTTGAATTCTTCACAAGAATGCTCCCAGAGTTTGGGTTGTATCAACGCAAACATGGATGGCTTGAGAGCCCAACTAAATTTCTTTCATTCTGGTTGCCCCAGCCTGGACAAACATGTGTCTAATTCCTCCAACTTATGAAGGTCTATGTTTGACTTTGTTTGTTTCAATTCAGATCCGAGTGCAAAGAGTTGAGCCCCTCTTCCTTGTGCTTCCTTCACTTCCCATGGGTGCTTCAATTGGAGAATAACATGGACTCTTTTCAAGAATGACCATCATTTTTGGTCTAAGAAAGTATTGTTGCATAAATGACCATATATTCTCACTAACTCATCAAGAAGTTTGTGGGTGTTTTCCAAGATCTCTTCAAGACAATTCATCTTCTCCCATACGAAAGAAAAATATAAACTATATAGTGAAAAAATTAAAGCTTCCTTCTTCCCTTTTCTTTAACCTCCTAATCATTAAAAATCAAACTGTTCTTGTTTTGTTTGTTTCTTTCTGAATATCTGAAGTAAACAGCAGGAAGGATGAGTGTGAATACAATTGATGGAGAGTCTAGGGGGTGTGGGAAGTAGGGCTGGTGACGAAAGTCTGTGAAAGCTTAGGTTACAAAATGGAGATTCGTACTCCACACAAATAAGTAATGTGGACACCAAAGTAAAAAACAAAAGTCAACCATATGTTTACATCAGTGTGTATGTGATTCAGTCGTCGGCTGCATCACTAAAACCAAGAATCAATAAAAAATGGGTAAAACCAGCAGTTAAGAGTTGGGGCTCCTTTTTCATATCTGATGTTGTCGTTGCTCTTATAGAATCTCCTGAGCATTGTTTGGTTTTTGGAATGGCAGAAGCCGATTGACTCATTGGAACGTGCTCTTCAGAAGAAGAGAAGAGCAGGTGCCCATAGGAAATTTTCTGTTATCATTACCCCATAAAAGAGGCGAGAATTTTCCCAATTTGTTTAAATAAGCTCGAGGAAACAAGATTACAGTTTCCAAAATCCTCGAAAATCTGATAGCTAGTTCTGAACGTGAGGACCAACGCCAGCGAAAAATTGCGAACAATGATATGGCCTGTTGGCCTGAGACCGACGTGAGAATGGGTATAGTTGTTGTGCACGGTAGCATGGCGGTCCGTGTAGGCTCTTTGACTCCTCAAGCGCTGGATCCTTCCTGTAATAAAACAATTACTCCGCTAATGTGAAAGAATACTTCTGCGTGCACCTAAAGAGGACCTTCGACTGTTTCTCAGTTACGAATCGTTGTTGGGTCTCTCTCGCCCTATTTGAGATCTATGAAGCCCATACGTGAGACTTGGTTAGCTCCACGTTGCACTAAAAATAATCTTGGTTCTGCTATTAAGAGCGCTCAGAACTCTGGCTCAACACTCTGCTGTTGCAATGGCACGAGGCGAGCTACTGCCTGGATCTCCGCTGCAATTGATACGACACCTTCCACTAGCTTAGAAAACTCGTCCACCTAGCTCTTGAGGCCACTTGGCCCTGGTGACCCCTACATGGCCCTTGTACTATGCTCCACGCTCCTCCCAGTAAACTTTTCTCCATAATTATATGGCCTTGGATCAGTGACCGCAATGATGAATCTATGCAGGGCTTGCGGTGATTTACAATATGTGTAAGTGGGCCAATTTGTCTTACTGTCTTTAACTTTGGTTTGCAGATGAATGGGTGGCCTCTTAATACCGGTGCGTTGATAGGATGGCACATGTCCTTTTCTGCCTCTACGCAAATTGCCTCTTCCAAACCTCTGCGCACTTGGTTGTTTGACCCTTCCAACGGGTGAGTTGTTTGCAGTTCCGAGTACAGACCCTCTCTGCCCTTCAACGGGATGAACTGTTACGAATCCTGCAGAAACCCAAAAACCAAGGCCCTCTACCCAGAAAAGCAGTTGTCTATAATCCGATTTTTTGAAAGTCTTTCAGGTGGGGTTTTTCGGTCAAAATCCGGCAGCAATTTGTTGGAATCGCAAGTTTGATAGCTAGTTTCTGCACAATCAAAACGTCCCAGGGGTTTTCCAGGGCGCTGAATCCAAATATGCAGTTAAAAAACCATTTTAACTGCAGCAAATCAAGATTTAACCTCAATTTCTTCCGCTGGATTCCGTCACCGGAATCTCCAAAAAATCGCATAATAGACAACTCCCCCAGAAAATGATAGATGCGAAAACCCAGAAAAATGTGTTTTATCCCCTGAGCTTCGCTGTGTCAGCTCATGCACAAGGCTTTTTTTTGGGGTGGAGTTGAATTTCGTGTGATTTTTTAGACTTTCTGGTGCCGGAATTTGTGGAAAAATTTAAGGTGAAATCTTAATTTGTGTTATTTAAACTAGTTTTTTCACTGTATATATGAATTCAACACCTTTGAAAACCCTAGGGCACTTCAATTGCAGAGGATTACCCATCAAGCTTGTGATTTCAATAAATCACTGCCGGATTTTAGAGAATTTACACCGGAAAAACCCACCGTAAAAGCTTTCAAAAAGTCGTACTAAAGACAACTCCTTTTTTGGTCTTCCGTTGCTACCGCCTTCTCTTCATTCCAAGATCCCGCGTGACGATCTGTCACACTGACGACTCTGCGCGCTGAATGGCTTCTCGGCCAACCAATGAATACAATATTTATGGCCTCAGTGAGTTAAATGAACAAAACTCCTACAATAGAGTCAAATCTAACCTTGAAACCTTTCACCTTAGTTGAAACACCTCCACTGATATAGATTTGGTCTTAAAGATGATACATTTGATTTATAGAGGGAAGCAGATCTAATAAATTTTTTTCCACTTTGCAAATAATGCCATTAAGAATAATAAACCCTTGATTTGGTTGCAGGAATATCCGAAAAATAAGAAACCAACTAGGGTGATATCCAATACCACTGAAAATGTAAAATGTCCACTAGGGTGAAATAAATCCCACCGAAGTCGCGACAAAAATAATAAAATAAAATTCAATCCTGCAAATAAAAATTCCAATCCGCTTACAAAATTCTCTCCCTCTCGTAGGATGCACAACTCTCATACCACTATAAGATCCCAAACAATGAAATAATCAACATATCTAGCACATTTGGGTGTTTTAATAAAAATACTTTCAACAAAACACTGAACACAAAGGGATTTGGAAAAATGCAACATTTATTTCAATTGATACTTAGAAAACGAAACATGCCCAAATACAAGCAAAATAATGGAGCCCCTACCTCGGCATACATGACTTCTCAATGCACAAGAAAACAAAAACACTAAATCACAAACTTAAATCTGGGATAGATCACCAGATAGATTACACCCATGGGGTTTTCGTCCCTTGGATCAAACTAGAAACGACCTTGCCAAGTTCTCAACAAATACAAAATAGATAGACAACTCCGGATGATCCCACTCTCAGGGTCTTATCCCCTTTTATAGGCTTGATGGACTCTCTAGAAACTTGATTGTTTTCAACAAATACAAAATAGATAGACAACTCTGAATGATCCCACTATTAGGCTCCTATCCCTCTTTATAGGTTTGATGGACTCTCTAGACACTTTATGTTTTCCCTATAAGTTTGAAGGAAAATACCAAGGTATATAACATGGACAGATTCCGTCCGCTTTGACCATATCACGAAAAGTAAATATTACAAAAGAATAATAAACCCAAGGGATTGTAAACCTAAAGGAATAAAAATAAAAATATAATAATAAAACAATAATAATAATTGTATTATAAAATGTTATTATCATTATAACTCCATAGTAAAAAATATATAATTATAATAACAATAAATAATAATGATTATATTATAAAATATTATTGTCATTGTAAATCCAAAGGAATAATAAAACCAAGGGATTAACAGTGAAAAACCAAGCGATTAAGAACCCAAGGGAAAAATATTTAACCCAATGAAATAATATTAAACCTAGGATTGTGAACCCTAGGAATACTAAAATCCTAAGGGATCATGAACTCAAAGGAATAATATTAAATCCAAGGGATTAATATTATAAACCAAAGGTATATAAACCATAACATAAATATTATAAAGGCTTAAATAAACATGGTTGACCATGGTTGATTTTCATATTGACACAACACTTGTCACAGTGTGACATTCCACTGTGGTTGACCATGATTGATTTTCATATCGAGACAATTCTTTTCATAATGCGATGGTGTTAGCCATGTTTGATGTCTTGTTGAAAGGCGTTGGGCCATGGTTGAAAATGGTTGACCATGATTGATTTTAAACATGGTTCACCATGGTTGACCTTCATTGACCATGGCTCAACATCATTGATATTATAAACCCAATGGAAATAAACCCAAGGGAACAATACTAAAAAACCAAGATACTATAAACCTAAGGGAACAAAAACTCGAGGGAATAATACTAAAACCCAATGGGATTATGAACATAAGGGAATAATAGTAAACTCAAGGGATGAATATTATAAACCCATTTTATATAACCCTAAGATAAATATTATAAACCCTAAAATAAATATGGTTGACCATGGTTTGCCATTGTCCATTCCACATCGAGACAATATTGTCACAATGCAACCTAGGACATTGACTAGCATGCTTGACCATGATTGGTTTTCGTATCGTGACAATTTTTCTAACAATGCGATGTTGGACCATGGTAGACCATGGGTTGTTTTCACATTGAGACAATATTTGTCAAAATGTGATGTTAAAACATGGTTGACCATGAATTACCACACCGTCGATTTTATAAAACATGGTTTGCCACGCTTGACCATGGCTAACCATGATTGACCATATGTAGGGCCCTAAAATGCCCTAAATTTAATGAATTTAACAAACAAATACCAGTGTCTGTAAAGTTAAATACATAACTTTAATAATTTTTCTATTGAGTACCAACTTCTCTGCTCTATCGTGACTCTTGCTCCCACTATTTGTTTTTCTTTAAATTTTATGTCGATCCTAGATGATCCTCGTTCCCAATTTTGTTCTTGTTACCAAATGATCAAAACCACATAGCCAAGCTGAGCACAACCTTGGTATTCAACTCCAGAATACTTTCCAATTGGAGTATTTTAGTCCCCCATGCCCAAAAGCTTCAAGAATAATGAAATCTTAGCTTTGGTTAAAATATCTAAATTCTCATTCCTGTCCTCCTCTTCCAACAAAATTCTCTTCTTTTTTTCTCCTCTGCATGCCTGGGATATGTACCCTGCCTAAGCGGTCACCGCCTTCTTCCACCATCATCCTTAGATTTTATTTGACATATTTATTTGTTAGGTGTAAGGTGAGGTGAAAGTATGGGTATACATATCTTTAAAAAGGGTAGATATGTTTTAAACTTTAATGTTTTATTTTATTATTATTTTATAAAATTATATTTATTTTTTATATGATTTTAATTATGGTAACAAGGTCCATAGTTGTTAAATCTTTATGGTATTAAATTTATAAATAAATTTGAGTTTTTTATATATATAAATATATAATTAACTTATAACTTTAAACTCTATATATGTATATTTTGAATGTCGGATTTTAGGTAATATCTTTCTTCTCGATAATTTAGGTGTTTTAGTTTTTTTTTTCATTCATTTTAACATTTTTCCTAATTATTTAATAAGTATACTAGTGCAAGGCATGCAATGTGTGCATATTTAGCTATCATATGCATACATCGTATGCATGCTAATACTCTTTTGTTTATAGATTGAAATGGGTCATTACACCATAGTTGACTGTAGTTGACCATCGTTGACCATGATTGATGATGGTTGATGATGAATATTATTATAAACCCAAGGGATTAATATTAAAAACCCAAATGATTGTAAACCCAAGGGAATAATATTAGATCCAAGGGAATAATATAAACTCAAGGTATATAAACCCTAAGATAAATATTAAAAACCTTTAAATAAACGTGGTTGACCATTGTTGGTTTCATATTGAGACAATCTTTGTCACAATGCAACATTGGATTGTGGTTGACCATGATCAACCATGGTTGACCACGATTGATCGTTGACCTTCGTTGACCATTATTGACAATGCTCAATTTTGGTTGCCATTATAAACCCAAGAAATTAATACGAAAAACCCAAGCAACTATTAACTCAATGGAGAAATATTTCACTTAAGGGAACACTATTAAACCTAATAAAATAATGTAAACACAACATATATAAACCCCAAGATAAATATAATAGACCATCTACTAAACATGCCTATCCATGTATGCCCCATGGATGATTTAAATTTTGATAAAATCTTTGACATAGTGCGATGTTGGCCCATGCTTAACCATGTTTGAACCCTGACATTAACAAACTGAAGGGATTGACACCATAACTAAAGGAAAAAAACTAGGGGATCAATACGAAAACCCCAATGAATTATGAACCCAAGTGAAAAATTATAAATTCCAGGGGATTAATCTTACAAAACCAAGGTATATAAAGCCAAAGATAAATATTACAAACCCTTACACAAACATGGTTGACTATCATTTTGACCATGCTATAAAAGTTACCCAAGAGATTAATAAAAAAATCCCAAGGGATTATAAACCCAACGAAATAATATTAAACCCAAGGGAACAATATAAACCCAAGGTATACAAACCCTAGGATAAATATTAAAAAGCCTTAAATAAACATGGTTGACTATTGTTGATTTTCATATTGTGACAATCTTTGTCACAATGTGACATTGGACTAATTAACCATCGTTGACCACAATTGATCGTCAACTTTCGTTGACCAGTATTGATCATGGTCAACGATTTCTGACATTAAAAATCTGAACAAAAAATAAACCCAAGAAATTAATACTAAAAACTCAAGCGATTATTAACCCAAGGGAGCAATATTAAACCCAATCAAATAATATAAACCCAACGTATAAAAACCCTAAGATAAATATTATAGACTATCTAATAAACATGTCTGTGCATGTATGGCCATGATTGATTTTCATTTTGATACAATCTTTGTCACAATGTGGTGTTGGACCATGTTTGACTATGGTTGAACCTTGAAAACCCAACAGATTATAAACCCAAGGGAATAATATTAAACCCAAGGGAATAATATAAACCCAAGGTATATAAACCCTAAGATAAACATTAAAAACCCTTAAATAAATAAAGTTGTGCTTGGTTTACCATGGTTCATTTTCATATTGAGACAATCATTGTCAAAATGCAATGTTGGACCATGATTAACCATGATTGAGCACAATTTATCATCCACCTATGTTGACCATTATTGACCATGGTCAATGATGATTGACATTATAAACCCGAGAAAATAATAAACCCAAGAAATTAATACTAAAAACCCAAGCGATTATTAACCCAAGGGATTAATCTTATAAACCCAAAGATAAATATTACAAACCCCTATACAAACATGGTTGACTATCATTTGACCATACTATAAAAACCCAAGGGAAAAATATAAACCTAAGGTATATAAACCCTAAGATAAATATTAAAAACCCTTAAACAAACATGGTTGATTGTGGTCGATTTGCACATTGAGAACATCTTTGTCACAATGCAAATTTTGACCACGGTTGAGCATGATTTATAATCGACCTTGGTTGACCATTATTAGCCATGGTCAACGATGATTGACATTATAAATCTGAGCAACTAATAAACACAAGAAATTAATACTAAAAACTCAAGCGATTATTAACCCAAGGGAGAAATATTCACCCAAGGCAATAATATTAAACCCAATCAAATAATATAAACCCAATGTATATAAACCCCAACATAAATATTATAGATCGTCTAATAAACATGCCTGTCCATGTATGGCCATGGCTGATTTTCATTTTCATACAATCTTTGTCACAATGTGACGTTGGACCATGCTTAACCATGGTTGAACCCTGACATTAACAAACTGAAGGAATTGACACCATAAACCAAAGGGAATAAAAAAACTAGGGGATCAATACTAAAACCCCAAGAAATTATGAACCCAAGTGAAGAATATTAAACCCAAGGGATTAATCTTATAAACATAAGGTATATAAACCCAAAGATAAATATTACAAACCCTTATACAAACATGGTTGACTATCATTTTTACCATACTATAAAAACCTAAGGGATCAATACTAAAAAGCCAAAGGATTATAAATCTAAGGGAAAACAATATATACCCAAGGTATATAAACCCTAAGATAAATATTAAAAACCCTTAAAATAAACATGGTTGACCATGGTTCATTTTCATATTGAGACAATCTTTGTCACAATGCGATGTTGGATCATGGTTGACCATGATTAACCATGGTCGAGCACGATTGATCGTCGACCTTGGTTGATCATTATTGATCATGGTCAATGATGATTGACATTATAAACCTGAGAAAATAATAAACCCCAAGAAATTAATACTAGAAAGCCAAGCGATTATTAACCCAAGGGAGAAATATTTCACCTAGGGGAACAATATTAAACCAAATCAAATAATATAAACTCAATGTATATAGGCCCAAAGATAAATATTATAGACCTTCTCATAAACATGCTTGTCCATGTATGGCCAAGAATGATTTTCATTTTGATACAATCTTTGTCACAATGCGACGTTCGACCATGCTTAACAATGGTTGAACCCTGATGGTAGCAAGCAACCTGGAAGACAATCTGGGCACAACACAGTGCAAAAATAAACTGGTTGTAGGCGCTACGGAATAGTTTTGTAGCGTGATGTGAAATGTTTTTTTAGTGCCTCTAAACACTTTGTTATCGGCACTTGGAAGGCAGAACGACTTGCACTCTCTACATACTTGACTCTCCACCATATGAGCACACCCTCCACGCTAAGGAATGGCCTCCCTTGTCTCCCTTATCGATGGTTATACTCAGCGCTCAACAAACCCATAGTATTGTCCAGATCAGGGCTATGTACAACTCTCGAGTTGCTCAGCTTCTCCAGGCTATCCTCTATAGAGAATCATCTCCTCCTGCCTTTTCCGCATACAACATCCCTCATCGAAGTATTGGGCAAACTCAAATCAACAAAACCATGTCATTTCCTGTAAAACAGGGCATTGCAAAATATGGTTTGGTTCATAGAAAAAAACCACGTATAAACAACCACTGGCATCATAAATCAAGTGTTAGCAACCATATAATACCACAGGTTCTGATCACACAAATTCAAGAATGTAATCAAATGTACACACAACTCAAAACATAGATTATAACACATATGAATGAATGTGCTGCAACCAACTTTACTTTATTTATTTCACATGTACAAGTTCGCGGTAGGAGACGAAGCTCCTTTCCTCTCCAATCGATGCTCCTTTTATGCATATCCTTGACAACTTATTTTATTCCCCTTCTCTTTAAGTGAGGGATGCTGAAAAGACACAACATAAATGACTCTTCATTTCCTAGACTCCACAACTTATTCAAATTTTGTATTTACATTATTCAAAATATCATTAAAAGAAAAAAAATCAACTTTTCCAGCTCAACATGTGGCCAATCCACCACATGTGTGAGACCATATCTAAGTCGGAAGTTAGGCCTAGTTAGAGGTCAAGGCCGCGTAGCAGAATTGGTAGGAGAACACTCACGACCCTCGACCTATGTGGGACCCGATACAGGCAATGTGGCAGATGACGTCAGTGTGAAGTGGCAGTATAGAGAACATGTGGTAGGCAGATTCACCATTCTTAGGTAGCCTGATGGGAAAAATCTAGGTAACACAGGCCACCATACAGAAGGCTCGACATGGCATAGATGATGTCAGCATGACATAAGATAATGATATGGCAGAATCTTGAAGTTTATGCTAAGGGGATGTTTTGTGAATATTTTCACATGTATTTTGTCTTTGACATTAAATCGATAAAATAGGCCTAGAGCAGTGGAAAATGATTTAAATCGAGCCTATACACAAGTAAGAGTTGAAAAAAATACTATAAAATAGAGTGGGATGATTCCTGACCTCTCGACCTACATTGGAAGGCATGCCTAGGTCATGGTTATGCGATGTTTTTGTGTGTTATACACCTAAGGGCTTTTGCATTCAACATAATTTATTTCAAGTCTACTACATAGGGTCATATGATCCATGGCTCGAATACCATACTAATAGACCCAAGGTAAATGGATTCGACAGGAAAACTGAGATACAAGGAAGCAAGGACCTCGACCTATCGCATATTAATGTTGTCTGACATAGTCAAACCTGAGTTCTCCTCACGCCACGAAGAGATAAATGAGAGTAATGGAGATTATACCAAGCTCAAGAAATCCATGTCATTTGTACAAGAAAACTTTAAATGGAGGAGATCTTTGAGTATGTAGGTGGACTGAGAATTAATTCTCAGCATGGCAGAATCGCTAGAGCCCATTCTCAAATTTAATATAGTTAAAGTGGCCAGGGGCTCGGATATAGCAAGAGAATGGAGTACGCACTCGGGTAGAGTGAAGCACAAAGTGAGCCTTGCTGAAGAACCACAAACATTGAGTTGACTAAGCCTACATGTAGAATTGAATTCAAATGCCCATCCTCTGCATTAAATCAGTTGTCGTGAATGAGAACATAAGCTACAACAACATGAAAGAGACTTGTTTTTTTGGATTCATTCTTTGCATTACTTGTAATGAAACTACACATGGATCCCGTTCTCAGTTATTAATGCAATTGTAGTGGTCTTGCACTCTTATGGAACAACAACAAGGAGAGCCATGCAAAAGTACGCTTCTAGGCACTGTGTTGCAAAGACAACATCGATCACAAAAAAGGAGAGGAATAAAACCGTGTAGAGCAGTTATGCAAAGTGGGGGAATGCAAAATTGTTGAGAGTCACAAAGTGCAGTGTAGTGAGTGTGTGACTAAGCTAAGTGCCACCAAGTGAAGGTGTATCAAAGGGTTGAGACCTGAGTTGGTTAAGCCAGTAGAGAGCAAACTTCGAAGGAGAATTGGGGCGCTGAAGGAAGGGAACTAATACTGGAGTAGACCATATTTGCTTTTATATTTATATTCATTCGCCTTTTTTTTTTTAATTTGAAAATTGTATGAAAAGTAGAACAATGGCTATAACAAGGAATGGCCTACATTCTTAAGAGGTGTGTGCCTCTTGGCAAGTAGTGGCTTACTATCTTAAAGGGGGTTGGTGCCTCTTGTGAGTGGGTGATCACAAACAAATTGATGTAATTAAGTAGGCGCTTAATTTACATCATAACAACAAACATATTTGTGGTTTTCTCCCTTTGGGTTTCCATGTAAAAATACCCGTGGCAATATGTGTATAATTATCATGTGATGGATTGTATGTATATGTGAATACCTTATCTTGTTGTTCATTTGTATTTTGCATGAAAACTCTCACACGTAACTGACTGTAGTGAAAATAATCAAAGACTTATACTTAAAATTTTAAAGAACCTCACTATTATTGATTCACCCTCCCCTTTGAGTAATTCCTTATTCCAATATCATTAACCATGAAAAGGCCTAAGCCATGACATGTGCACTCTAGTAGGAACCTAAAAGGATATTGGCTATGACATATGCACTCTATCAGGAATCTAAAAAGCCCTAGGCCATAACATGTGCACTTTAGTAGGAACCTTTGGCCCAAAAGTGGGATATGAGCTTGATTCGCAGATTTGACACACCAAACACATCTCCTATACCATGACATTGATTGAGGCAAGGGAACGGAGGCTTATGATTTAACAATACTTATATGGTTAATGACATGCATTCTCGACAAATAATCATACATGTCTTCCATAAGATATATTTTCTCCATGAATCTCCTAACACAGGGCATGTTTTAAGACTAGAAGAGGGATGATTGGAACCTAGAGAAACATGTTATTGTTCCTATGCCATGCATAAGTCCATGGTCCATGATACAATCCCTTTCGAGGTGATATTTTCCCAAGAATGACACATAAGTCAATTCTCTAGTTTAACACACTAAATATGGTTCCCATGGAAAAATAAACTCTTTGATGTTAAAATAAAGGGGCTCTGGCCTTACATTATTGATCTAAGGCACATAAGCCATGCATGAGGCCTTAGAGCAAGTGGGAATCCCTATAGATGAAGTTGTTAACCCACCTATTTTTTCTTAGGAATGAATTACAAGACAAATTAAAAATTCTAGCATATGAGTGATGCGTAAAGGCATCAAGTACATATTTCATGACCCATTAGAGAATTTTTAAGGTAAAAATTGGGCCTCAAAACAAAAATGTACAATAAAAATAAACTTTATAAGAACCAATAAGATTGAATATGATAATGTCAACCATGGGGGATGATTCACCATTTTTGGAGTAAAAAGCTAAAAGGATAAAAAATTTAAAAATTAAAAAACTACTTTTTCAACTCATATTTTCAATTTATCTCCCTACAATTTTTCTCAAATTTCGAGCTAGAGCACTCGTTGGATGCATAATTTAATTTTTCATCCAAGGAGTACCAATGTTTCATACTTTCGATGGACTCCACTACATGGAAAATGTGAAATATATTAAAAAAAACTCAATAGAGTTGAACCACCACACTGCCAAAAAGATAGGTTGAACAGGGAGGCCCTCGACCCACCCGTGTTGGCTACATGATCCGGTGCTAAAAAATATGCTCAAAAATGAAAGTTTTCAGATTGATGCAAAACCTAAACTAATGCGCAGATCTCATCTTCTTGAATCCGGCGCAACTCGTTTCGTGGAAAACAGACGTTGTATGCTCCTAGAAATGAGTTCTGATTGATTTGGGAAACATGCAAAATTTTGTGCAAGTCTGCCCAGTTAGCAGTCTGTACTGCTAACGTGGCATGCTGACTATGCAAGTGTGACTTGGCTTCAACGAGCCAATGGAATCTCACCACGTGGCTGGTTCTAGGCGCTGACTGGGTTGAGTTCTTATTGGGTGAAGGTCTTGTGACGTGGACCAACTGGAGGCTGCCATGTGGCCCATCCAGAGGCTACCACGCAGCGCATCGGTGGCCACTTAAAAATATTTGAAGTCTGCAGGGGTCGAACTGTGAACCACTTTCCAACTAAACACCGCTGTTACCATTCAGCCATGGGTAGTCCTTACTAAAAGGACCTCTGAAATATGCATTTAAACTTAAATGGGGCAAAGGTATGGGTTAAGGGTCAAGGGCTAGCCCAAGACTTGGTCTCCATGCCCACATAGACCAGGGTCGGGACCAAGGGCAAGGGCTTAACCTCAGCCCACCAACCTTACATTTAATCCATGCAACGAGGAGCCCAAAACCAGGGGTGCATCGGAAGGGGGGCTAGACCCTAGGCGCTAACCCCTGGCCTTATGGAGTCCATATGACTAGGAGCACGCGCAAAGGGGTCATTGGGAAATTTAATGAACCCACAATTTGGGTCAGAATTGCGCTAATTTGTCGCCCAGTTAGCGGATAAAGGGGCAAAATTGTAGGATGGTTAGCCAGACTTGGCAAATTTGTGGGTCAACTAGCAAGAAAACTTGGGAAGTTGATAACTTTCTCAGTTTTTGGTCTTTTTGGGAGCAAAAATAGGCTAGACAAGGGTTTTTGATATCTCTGAATGTTAAAATTGGAAACTAGGGCGAAACTTCATGTGGGTCATCTTATTCATGGTTGATAATATGTTCATTAGATTCCTCTCGCCGAGAGGTGTAGGATTGACATAAAGATCATCCGATCCCGATAAGTATTCATGGAGATATGAATTTATTTTGATTATGGAATTATTATCAAGCCGACCTACAACTCATGTAGGCTCAGAAGCCAAACAATCGCATCTATTCAAACACCAAATTTGTGTATAAATATAGGAGGAATTTTCTTCATTTGGACTCACTCATCTCATCACATCTCTCTCTCTCTACTGCGCAGAAAATAGTCTCTTCTCTACTGCGTAGAAAGGGTCTCTCCCTCACACATGTGAAGCCGAAAGCTGTCGAAACTTAAGCTGCAACTATAGAAGTAAAGTTTGACCTACGTGGACTAGAAGATATCCTCATCTGAACTGTGTTGTAGGTTCATCTGAACCTCCTCTGAAAGTCGCAACTTTTGGTGGTGGAATCAAGTCAATTCGACGGGCGATTTGCAAGATATCGAATGCCCTAGTTTGAAGCCGGAAGCTGTCGAAACTGAAGCTGCAACTGCAGAATAAAGTTTGACCTACATGGACTAGAAGATCTCCTCATCTGAACTTCGCTATAGATTCATCTGAACCTCCTCTGAAAGCCGCAACTTTTGGTGGTGGAATCAAGTCAATCTGACAGACGGTTTGCAAGATATCGACTGCCCTAGTTTGAAGCCGGAAGCTGCCGAAATTGAAGCTACAACTGCAGAAGTAAAGTTTGACCTGCATGGAATAGAATATCTCCTCATCTGAACTACGTTGTAGGTTCATCTAAACCTCCTCTGGAAGCCGTAACTTTTGGTGGTGGAATCAAGCCGATCCGACGGTCGGTTTGTGAGATATCGTTTGCCCTAGTTTGATGATGAAGCTGCTAATACTGATGCTACTGATCTAGGGTTTGTTACTGTTGATATAAATCAGATTTATTGTACTATTTCTCTCTGCTCAATTATTGAAGATAAAAGAAGATTTGATCAAAGGGTTTCCCCACACATTGTGGGGTTTGTCCCTAGCTAGCCGCCACATCTTGTGTCTCTTGTCTTAGCTTGTTTTCTGTCAATCGTTTAATGTTCTATCTGCACTTTACTTTATGTACATGTGATTGCTAATCTAAAATAAAAAGAAAATAAGTAAACTTTTATAAGCATAGAACATACCATAACTTAACACTGAAGCTGTTGGAGCAGGTTTTGAATCCATTTGAGCACTGTTACTCATTGTAATCACCATTTTTTAGCATAATGAAAGAGCGCCAAGCATTGGAAGCTGGACCAGGAGACGTAGCCCAGGAGGGGTGAACTCCTTCATCACGTTTTGTTTTGTGGTTACTATTATGGTTTTATTATCTGCAATTTTCTGCAATATATCAATTAAATTCATGTTTTAATGTGTATAAATTCAACTTAAAAAGCCATAAAAAGTCTAATTTATCACTTACAAAATTTATCATAATCCTCAAGCAGTTTCATATACAGATCAAGTTTGGTATCAGAGCATAGGTTTTCTTTGCTGCTATGAGGATTTAATTGTTTGCAAGTGTTTCTGATGCTTACAAGGTTGAAGCTTAAGAGAGGAGAAGGAAAGCTTGTGGGTACAGGTTCTCAATTTGGGACAAGGACAAGGAGAGCACATTTGCCACAATCTCCACCACAAGTTTCACCTCAAGTTGTTCCTGAAGCTTTAGTAAGCATGTCTCATGAAGGAGGAGTTGATAATATGTTAGAGGATGAGAAGGCTTTCAAAAAATCATTCTTTGACATGACCCATATGGTGAAATTTCTCTATGAAGAGAGAAACACAAGATTGCAAGGTGAGAGCTCCAAGCCTCCAAAGGGAGAGGGTTCTTCAAGAGGAAAAGGAGGAGATGAGGAAAATCCTTCAAAAGGGAATGGAGGTAAACCACCACCTTCTCCACCTTCATCTTCATCTTCATAATCATCTTCATCCTCTTCCACAACTACCCCTTCACAAACACCTCCACAATCTCCAAAGGGACAAGGTAAAACTCCCTTATTGAAACTTGATATTAAATTCGATTTGCCTATGTATGATGGTGAGGTTAATGCTAAAAGACTAGATAATTGGGTTCATCAACTTGAAGTATATTGCAGGATTCAAAACATCAAGGATGATGAAACAAAGATTCATCCGACTTCATTAAGGTTGGAAAGTGATGCTTTGATTTGGTGGGAAGCCAAAACACAAGAGGATATGAGAACGCATGGTAAGGTCTAGACCTCTTGGATAGATTTTATTGTTGCACTTAGAAGACAATTTTATCCTTTAGCTTATATGCAGAAGGCTATTATGGATTGGAAGAATTTTAGACAAGGAAAATGACAAAGTGTTCAAAATTATACTCAAAAGTTTGGGAGAAGAGCACTAGTGTTGGGTGTAAATTTTTCATCTCAAGACACTTTGTTAAAATATATTAGAGGTTTACATAGCTACCTTAGGCACACTTTTCTAGCTCTGAAGTTGTTGGAGTAGGTTTTGAAGCCATTTGAGCATTGTAACTCATTGTAATCACTATTTTTTGAGTATAACGAAAGAAGGCCAAACATTGGAAGCTGGACCAGGAGACGTAGCCCAGGAGGGGTGAACTCCTTCATCACTTCTTGTTTTGTGGTTACTGTTATGGTTTTATTCTTTGCAATTTTTTGCAATTTATGAGTTAATTTAATGTTTTAATATGTGCATGAATTCAACTTAAAGAGGCATGAAAACTCATTTTATTAACTTGAAATTTACATAATCCTCAAGCACATACATATACAAATCACTACACTTGCCCCCGAGTGACCGAGAGCCACCCACTTACGTCCCACTGCTAGTCCTTATGAAGAATATGATTTTCGCACACAAGAACAACAAGAGAAACAAGGTGGTGACCACCAGGACCCCTATCCGAAGACACAACACCTCTTCTTTGAGTTCACCGAGAAATAGATATGAGTAAACAAACAAACAACTCCTCAATTCTAACACATGTGAGCTGAACACACGAATTACCTGACATGCAAATTACCTTACCCAATACACAGACCAATGATTCGATTACCTATTTGTAGAATGTTCTTTCACCAAATATAAGCTCTTCGTTGTGTGTTGTTAATCCACCAATCACTCTCTCTGGGAAGGTCGAAACTAGGAGAAGAGCTGAGCCTAGATCCCAAGTTACATTTTGCAGCACCAATGGAATCCAGACCTTTCCAGGCAACCTCTTCCCATCCACAAATAAGCTCTCTCGCTACGCCAAGTATAGGGTTGGCCCTCCAAAGAGGCCTCCTATGACTTATGAGTTTGCAATTCCCCCTACAGACCAAGCCTTCATCTCATTGTGCCAAAAAATGTACCTAGACATCATTTCCACCTATGTTATAACCCCCTTCTCCTCTAGAATTTTCATTTCTTAAGTGCCAAGCGCTGCTTACTTAATACGTTTCCTCCTCATGTGAACCGCGTGAAGGGATTTGAATGCTCATTTCTTGAACTTTATTATCAAATTGTTCCACCCCCAAGAGGGAAAGGTTCATATCCTTCAAACCATAATATGTTATGAAACCAACTCAAGAAAAGATAGATAAACGCCTTAGAATTCAGCCTCTTCGAGGGGGCAACCTCCTTTACATTACATAAATGAACAATTCTTGGATGATACAAATGAAAAGACCTCCTTTCTATATATAGGAGTCTAAGGGGTCATAACATAATCAGAGCCGACATAACAATAATAATGTAAGGGCACAATAATAACAATAGTGGGCTTCTATGGGGCACAATAGTAACAATATGGACACTACATGGGTACATCAATATAATAAGTGGGTTATAATAATAACAATAAGGGGTTACACTAATAGTATAGGGGCCTAACATGCCCCTCTCCTTCAAAAAGCATTGTCCTCAACGCTTGAGTAGTTATTTATGCTTCTGTATAAAATTCTTGTCCTCCCATGTGGAATATTTAGCGGGTAAGTTCTTCCACTTGATGAGATACTCTAAAATTGATCGATTTCGTAGCTGTCGGGTTCTTGTTTCTGTGACTGCTCCAGGTTCCAATATGATTTTTCCTTCCTCTTCAATTTCTAGCAATACTGTTTGAATTGGGATCTTTTGCAACTTTTGAATAAGTGGCCATACTTCTTCATCCTTCTTCCATTCATCCCTTGCTTCGTTTATCCAATCTGGTTGGATAATATAAATAGCACAAAACAATGCTTCCACATCCTCATCCTTGAAGAGTCTTCCCATTCGGTAAGGTCGCCATTTTTTAAGTGCATGTAGTATTGCCAACATTTCCTTCTCATAAATAGCATGCTTGAGATGTAGCAGTAAAAATACCCAATCACCTACATCAAAACATTTTTCACTACGATGTTGATCTACCTGTTGTTTCGTTTGATTTTGCACTGAAGTGGCGTTATCCTTTAAAAGTTGGAGAACTTGTTGTTGATGCTCGATGTGATCTTTCACTGCTTGAACCTTTTTCTTCTTGATATGTCCTTCTATCTTGAGAGTTTGAGGAGTGGTAATTATTTCCAATGCTTTACAAGATATCGTCTGATTCATTTCTTCTTTCTCGATGTGATCTTTCACTTCTTGCACCTTTTTCTTCTTAATATGTCCTTCTATCTTGAGAGTTTGAGGAGTGGTAATTCTTGCCAATGCTTTACAAGATATGGTCTGATTCATTTCTTCTTTCTCTGGGGTGGGGTCCCGGCGTATAGCTTCCTCTTTTGATGTTTCTTGATCCTTTTCTTCCTCCTCTTCATACTCTATGTAAAATAATTTCTTTTCAACAAACTTATGACCTTTAGTGCATTTGCTATCACAATTGTAACAAAGCCCTTTTTCTCTTTTTTCTTCCAATTGTTGTGGTGTAACCCTTGTAGGTTGTGGAAGGCTAGGAGAAACAACATTTCCATCTTTATAGTTGTGAGGGGTATGCTTCCTGGTTTCCATAATTTTTCTTTCCACAATGTCACAAAGCCCTTTTACTCTTTCCAATTGTTGTGGTGTTGCTCTAAAGAAGGTGTTGCTCTTTGTATCCTCATAATGTGCTATCATTTCCTCCGTGAAAATTGACCACATAACAAGTTGTTTACGAGAACAAAGTCTTTCATACCATAAAAATTGATCCGGTTCCAAATATGAAGATGCAATACATACCTTTTGTAACAGTTGTACACCATGTAGATCAAAATATTGCTCCATCTGAACTATCCAATTTATCGGATCCTTGCCATCAAACTTCCTCATCTTGCGTTTTCTTAATTTTAGGAGCTCGATCTTGAAATGACTGTAACTTTGTACTTTCGGATATTTAAGTTCTGAAATTGTGACATATAGTAGCCCTCTGTTTCCTCTTTCCAATGCCACCAGTCTCATCCAAATTGGATTCTCTAAGAAAGAGTTATGCACAATCTTCCAAGATGACTTGATTATAGACCTTTCCAGAAGAGCGAAATTGTATGAAGTTCCACGTGTCACTTTTTTGACCTTTGGATCTGAAAAATGCATATAAGAAACTACAGTCCGTCCTCTTTCTGTAACTTCTTACGAAATTTCAATCCGATCCTCAGAGAGAAAGTTATGACGATTTTCCCCAGGTCACTTGTTTGGAATGTAATTCAGGAGTCTGCAAAAAGACCAACTTCCTCAGATCATATCTCCGCAAATATAGCGCGAAAAACTCTAAAATTCGGACCCGAGGTTCAGTGCGATTTCTTATCAAATGAGTTTTTTTTGCAACTTCTGAAATGTCGCAGAAAAAAAGTTATAGCGAAAATGCCACGATGACCTGTTTGGAGCAGGAAAACCCTAGAATCCGAAGCTCTGATACAAAATGTTATGAAACCAGCTCAAGAAAAGATAGAAAAGATAGATAAACACCTTAGAATTCAGCCTCTTCGAGGGGGCAACCTCCTTTACATTACATAAATGAACAATTCTTGGATGATACAAATGAAAAGACCTCCTTTCTATATATAGGAGTCTAAGGGGTCATAACATAATCAGAGTTGACATAACAATAATAATGTAAGGGCACAATAATAACAATAGTGGGCTTCTATGGGCACAATAGTAACAATATGGGCACTACATGGGTACATCAATATAATAAGTGGGTTTATAATAATAACAATAAGGGGTTACACTAATAGTATAGGGGCCTAACATAATATCATTACATAATTATTATGTATATGAATTTTAGCTATAAATATAAAATTATAAAATTTATTTAATATGTAAATTTGAATTTTACTTATATCAATGATAAATATAAAATTATAAAACTTATTTAATATGTAATTTAAAAATTAAAATTAAAATTATATATTTGTTTTTATAACATAAATAATCATACTATATAAATTAAATGGCTAATAAATAACCACTAACATTAAAACACTTATTTCATTTATGATATATTTTACATCACGAAGATTAAAAAATACATAAATGTTAACTAAATTATAACTTTATTTTAAGTTATTACTAATAATAATTATAAAAAGAATTAACATGTGAGTTAGACATATATACATTTAGAAAAACTTGTACTACAATTGTTAACCATGAAAATTCTTGTAAATGAGCTTCATTATAATACTATGGATTACTAACATCGTATGCCCAAAAAAACAGTAACTCATGATGATGTTCATATGGCATTTTTTTATAATTAACCAATTTAATTAGAAGGGCAAAAATGACATAACTACTTTTGAAATAAATCTCAACCTTTGATGTCTAACTAGTACTAATAATTTTCTAAAATATTCAATGGAGTTTTTTTTGGTAAGCTCTTATTTTATTATTAATTTAGAGAATATTTACATTAGATAGATAACACCTTAGAATTCCTTAGTTTTCCATTATGGAAACGAGACCAAAGGAAATATGAGGATGCAGCATAGGCTTGTTAAAATTTGTTGGTCATGCAAAAAGTGTCTTATAAAATTGTTACAAAATCATGACATTCTAGTTATTGACACAAAAGCTACATAAGACATGCATAAAACAAAGAACATAAAATAGAATAGAAGGAAACACTACTAGTAGTAGTGTGCAGAAATTCCACTGTAGATCACCTGATAATGCAATATACTAAAGCAAAATACTTGATCTACTTCTACAAACAAACTTGCGATTCTTAATCGATTTTGAGCAAGATCAAATAGAACACATATAACAGATAAAGAAGAAATCAATCACACATGAAACACATAAGAATACTCAGGGGAAAGCCTCAGCTAAAAACCCCTCTATCTATATTATCATACAAGTGGAAATATCTCTAGATCACACAAAGCTTTAGCTCACAAGCTATCCAACTCTCAGTACAATCCCTCAATGCTACTCATAGACTGAATAGACACAACATATGCCTTCCTTCAGTCCTCCAAGCCTCCTATTTCTTTGCGCAGTTTCTCCTGGGTCCTCTGGCTGCCACCTGTGTGAATTCACCTCTCACACAACTCACTGACCTCTGAAATAACTGCACAATATTAAAGGAGATAATTCCTTCTGCATGGATGAGTTTCCTTTATAGGAAAATTCCTCCAACTGATAGTACAATGTCCCTGTCTTTAATCTCAACTGGGTCTCTGTCTGAACTGACATGTATGAGTTATTTATGAGAGAATATTAAGATATCTGGAGACACTAGTTGCATGAATGCATGCAATAACTGACTAAACTCACAATTAGTTCCACAAACTATTTGGAACTAATCTAACTGGACTTAACTCAGTTAACTGAGCTAACTAATTACAACTCAAATACAACTCATCCTTATCTCCTTAATTAAGGGATAATTTCCTCAATCAACGGGATAGTTGTTGCATGTCTTCACAAAGACTTCATGTTTGAATTTCTCCAACTAATTAACTCAAGATGAATTAATTAATTATTTTTCAAACAACTAGTGAGACTAAATTCAAATTTTAATTCTCAATTTTAATTCAAGGACAAATTAAAATTGGAATATATCTTGAAATGCTATCTATAGCAATGCTATTTTTATCATTTCTATTTTTTTCTATTTCCAACAGAGTTGGAGTATATCTTGAAATGTTATTTTTAGCATTTCTTGTTGCTATTTTCAACACTCCCTCTCAACAAGAAAGGCATTCAACTCGAACCCGATCCTGAACCTTTGGAATGTTCTGCATGCAACACTTCTCTCAAGTGTTGTTGCTCCAACAACTCTAGAAACACAAAAAATATCCAACCTGAATCAGAATGATGCCTCTGTCATCAAAGTCTCTGACTGCTATTGCCTCTGTCGACTAAAAACTCTGCACCTCTGTGCTCTTCAGTATCTGACTGCTCTAGCCTCTGTCACTTTGATCTCTGATTGCATCAATCACACTGATTCCTACTGTTTCATCCATGTTGCTGCTGGTCCTATCTCCTAGCATGCAGCCACACTGCACCTCCTCTCATCATGTTCCATTGTGCTGCCCACTACTGTACTGCAACTCAGTTACTGAGAAGTAAGTAACTAATCTCCCAACTGACCTCCCTGTTGGGCTAGAAACACCATTTGATGCTGAAACTCCCCCTGTCGCTCCATCCGCATTTATCTCTACCCACTCATCTAGTCCTGCTACTCCTCATCGGGGCTCTCGTAGCAATGTCTAATCAAAGAGGTTGGGTACCTCAAGGATCCTGCCCCTATTTTAGCCCTCTTGGGACTATTACTTCACATCGCCCCACCTCAAACCTGGAGGTATGGTTGCATGTGATCCCTTTGCCCACTTGGCTCGAAATTTCCCCCTACTGGAGGTCTCTGCATGAGTGGATGCCTCCACTCGATCTCCTCTCAGCTTCTCCAGTTGTGGTTGCTCCAAAACCTCCTGAAGCTGCTTCACCAATTGTGGCTCCTCCCCAATTGTCTAAGACTTCTTCTTGCGCTGCATGTTGAGAGGTAATGTACTCTCCCTCTCAACCACCAACTCTCCAACATTTGCCTTGTTTCTCAAGGCTTTACATGCATCTTGAACCTCAAGAGCATACGGGTTCTTGACTCGTGAAACGATCTGTTTCACCTGAATTGTGGTGATGTGTCTAAGGAAAACCTTTCCTTTACTGAAGACAACATCGTATCCTTTGTCCTCCAACATCGTGATCGATACCAAGTTCTTCTTCAGTCCTGGCACATACTTCACATCTGTCAAGGTGCTGCGAGCTCCATGCTCCCTTCAAAAAACAACCATGCCCACTCCGGAAACATTATAATTTTCATCATTACCCATCTCTATGCGCATTTGGAGGTCTTTCTCCTCCAAGGTACTGAACAAAATCTTATCACCGGTCATGTGGAATGAGGCTCCACTGTCAAGAAACCAGCCACAACCCATCATCGATGAAACCATGCATGCGATGAGGGTAAAATCCAATTCGAACTGAGAGGTCAATGCCTCACCTTTAGATCCTTCCGAGGATCCCTTCTTGGATTTATTCAATGGACAATTAGTTTCATAATGGCCCACCTCATGACAATTAAAGCATCTCACTTTAGATTTTTCAATCTTCTTCCCTCCATGATAAGAACTCGATTTGGGATGAGAATCCTTCTCCTTCCCTTTCCTTGCCTTACTCGTTAAGGCGAAACTTTCTTCATCCTTCTTGGATGAAGAACCATCTTTGGTGCTCCTCCTGATCTCCTCCTGCATCAGATTCGACCACAGTGGTTCCCAATCTGGCAATTTCTCTCTTCCGTTCACTGAGTCCTGGTAACTATGCCAACTCTTAGGAAGACCGAGGAGATCAAGACTCACCATAGCATCATCAGCCGTCATGATTCCTACACTTCCAAGCTCATCTCTGTAGGTGGTGAGCTTGTTCAGATATGTAGAGATCGCGTCGCCCTTTTCACACTTGATTTTCTGAAGCTTGTCCTTCAACGCCAGCTTCCTCTGCTCGCTGCTGTTTTGATATAGATCCTTCAATGTTTTCCACATTGAAAACGATGTCTCCTTCCCATGGAGACTCGAGACGATGTGGTCTCGAACTCCCTCCAGAATAATCCTCCTTGCTCTAGCCACACATTTCTTCCATTTTGCCAATTCTTGGGCATTAGCTGCTGCTGGCTTGGGGACTTCTTGATCAATGAAGTCCTTCAAACCATAGTCCTCTAATACCGCTTCCATGCGATCCTTCTAGGCTATATAATTTGAGTTGCCATCCAGGGCATACTCGAGTCTCAAACCATTGAACGCCATTGGTGAAATTTGAGATGTGATAAGAATTCGATTTCTATAATCAAGAACTTCAAACTTCAAACTTCTCCCTTCTTTGTATACTGTTCTCCGCTTTGATCACCTTTTCTCTGATACCATGTAAAAATTTCTCTATAGATCAACTAGCTTCGATACCATGTAGAAATTCTCACCGTAGATCACCTGATAATGTAATATACTAAAGAAAAATACTTGATCTACTTCTACAAACAAACTTGCCGAAGCTTAATCGATTTTGAGCAAGATCAAATAGAGCACATATAATAGATGAAGAAGAAATCAATCACACATGAAACACAAAAGAATACTCAAGGGAAAGCCTTAGCTAAAAACCCCGCTATTTCCTTGCGCAATTTCTCCTGGGTCCTCTCGCTGCCACCTGTGTGAATTCTCCTCTCACACAACTCACTGACCTCTGAAATAATTGCGCAATCCTGAAGGAGATAGTTCCTTCTGCATGGATGAGTTTCCTTTATACTCCAACTAATAGTACAATGTCCCTGTCTTTAATCTCAACTGGGTCTATGTCTAAATTGACATACATGAGTTATTTATGAGAGAATATTCAATTATCTCGAGAACACTAGTTGCATGCATGCATGCAATAACTGACTGAACTCACAATTAGTTCCACAAACTGTTTGGAACTAATCTAACTGGACTTAACTCAGTTAACTGAGCTAACTAATTACAACTCAAATACAACTCATCCTTATCTCCTTAATTAAGGGATAGATTCCTCAATCAAAGCGATAATTGTTGCATGTCTTCACAAAGACTTCATGTTTGAATTTCTCCAACTAATTAACTCAAGATGAATTAATTAATTATTTTTCAAACAGCTAGTGAGACTAAATTCGAATTTTAATTCTCAATTTTAATTCAAGGACAAATTAAAATTGGAATATATCCCGAAATGCTATTTATAGCATTTCTATTTTTTGCTATTTCCAAGAGAGTTGGAGTATATCTTGAAATGCTATTTATAACAATGCTACTTTTAGCATTTCTTGTTGCTATTTTCAACATAGTGTGATCAATGAGAACATATATTCTAATTTCCTAACACTGGAGGGTCTTGTTGAACTAGAGGAGGTTGGCCATGGTTGCAAAAGAGAAAACATTCCATGTGCTGCAAGTGCTCGTCCATAATTTGATAGAGAAGGTGTAATTCCTCTATGTGTAGGAGGAGTTCATCCTAGCTCTTGTTGCACTCAAATAAGAATTTTCTTAGTAACTCCTTAAGGTGTCAAGAGAGATCAATTGTGAGGAGATACTAATTACATCTTCCTTTGTCTGTTCCTAGGCCCAATTGGAAATTGATGCTATGACATATGGATCTAAGACAACTTCTCTTTCTTCAGCCACTTGTTGCTCAATATCTTCAATTTCATGCTACACCACTAGAGTGTGTGTGCACAGTATCTATCTTCTGATGCACTGTTGAGGACATCTCGACCTTTTGTGCCCCCCCTCCAACATGCTCTTTGGTGGGGCATGGGGATTGACTGTGGATTACAGTTAAATAAAGCACATAAAGGTTGGGGTTACCAAAAGAGGGGGTCGGGGGGGGGGGGGGTGGGGCGGCTGGGGTGCGGCGAATGCAGTTGAAGGGAGAATAGTAGGCTTCAAAGGAATCAAATAAATGCCACAAGAGGCATTGGGTGAGGAAGGGGAAGATCTCAAATAAGACACACTTGAATAATTTCCAATCAAATAAAATAACAAATTGTGAGAAAGGATAAAATTGATAGTTGAAATTCAAAGTTGCCCATTGATGAGAGAGAACGCAGTGACAACCTACTAGTTATCTAATGTAGGAGATAAAAACCACCCTACCTTATTAAAGCATGTAGGAGAAAATTAAGAAAAAACCTCAAAGACTTCCATTGCTTACAAGACCGAGAATATATACAGACTTCTCACTGCTTGAGCGCATGTAGAGGTAAAAATGTTGACCAAAAAGAATAAAAAAAGAGGGAGGAAGGAGCTAGGACGAGAGGGCTCAACCTTTCCAATGGTCTCGTATCGACAGGAGACCAGACACAAGCTTGAATATCCCACAAGTTTCTAAACCTTTGCCTACACTTCTGACAACTTGTGCTAACATTCATACAGAGCGGATACATTCTTGTTTAAGCACTATAATTGCATATTCGATGGAGGTTAAATCCCTACAATCCACCTAATAATTATTGATAGTTAAATTAAAATTCTAGAAACCCTGTTACAAAATAAACAAACATATAGTTAATTAATTAAAAATACAAAATTATTGTATTTTGTTCATTAATTATTTTTTATTTTTATAAATGTTTTGGATGTTACAATCTCTTCTCTATTGAATTATTATAGCTATATGTTTGTTTATTTGGGAATATTATCAATAATTATTAGGTGGATTGTAAGAATTTAACCTTCTAAAATATTGAATTGTGGTTTTTTAGACATGCATTTTTAAACTATGGTATTTTACCAAAACTTATTTACAAGTTAAATATTTGTATGAGAAAGTGATGAAATCTACATATTTAAAAATCTTGTTACATATTTTTTTAAATGTATATATGTTTAATTCATGTATTAATTCATTTTATAATTAATAATAATAATTTAAAACAACATTGTAATTTAATTAATTTTAAGAAGTATTTTGATGTTGATGTACTCTTATAGAATCACACCAAACTAATACATGCAAGACATGTATCAACAAAATGTAATTCTATATATAATCACAAAACCTAATACATATGAGACATATACCAACATAATGTAATTTTACTATGCCTTTGACAAGCATGATATTTAGCATCTAATTTTATCTTTTGACTCGGTATTATTTTGTTTTTACCAAATTTCTTTTTGCAACTTCTCAATAGTTTAACATTATCATTGAATTTAATTATTTTTAATATTTAAAATTATTTATTTGTAATATGATTGAATTGGGTCTTATTCTGTAACTATTGTTATTACAAGTTTCCACAACACAATGCTATGTGAATGACTATGTCAGATTTTTCAGCCATAATTTTTGGACGCAGTTGCAATATTTATGCCATTATTTTTAGATACTTTTAGGTTTTTCATTGTTAAGATTAACCACAAAAAATTAGGCTATTTGAAAATAGCTCATATTAACATAAATAACATATTTTCATCAATTACTACTTACCATAATTTAAGCAAATACTTGCTTAAGAAATGGGTTGTTACTGCTCTCAACACTTTAACAAGTGTTGCATGCAGCCGGTAGTCCCTGTTGGGGTCTGCCACAACAACACAATACAAACACTCTGTGCAACATGTCTAAACATTCTCTTTCGCTAAAAACCTGCCTTCGATGAACAAACTTGCTACCTTACCTGAAAGATCTTGCTGTCTGCATGGCGTTGAAAGATCTTGCTGTCTGCATCACACAATGGCATAATTCTCTTAATCGAATTTCAAAGGAAATACAATTTTCATATTAATTTAATGCGTTCATAGAAGGCTATCACAAAGGCATCTTATTCCATAACAGAGAAAATAATTCACTTGAATGTGTAATAAAACAACGCCCAGTGTGTTGGACAAGTTTAATTATTAAATACAAATTATATAATTTAATATTTCAAAATGAACATGGGTGTACTCTTCAAATGAAATAAAAAGAGTGATGAACTTTTATTTTTATATAAGTGTAATTATGGCGAATTAGATATATATATTTTTTATTTTGGAAATTTTATATAATATTTGTGATATATAATTTTTTTTGTTGTTTTTTAATAAGTAGTTTTTATTTATGTAGACTGAATATTTTAAATCTTTATATTACAAATCTTAATAAATGTAGTTTAATAATCCAGTTATTCCATATATTGTTGTATCAATTTAATATGTTATAGAAGTTGAATGTTTGGGGTATTGATCATTTCATAAACTTAATCTTTTAAGCACTCATGTTTCAGATCTAAACCAACTTTGCTCATTCACATAACAGTCACGCTTTCTAGGATAAAACAACTTCAGTGTGTAATTTGTTCTCTGGAGAATTTGGGAACTATTGATTCTGTCCTTGGAAGAGAGCGCAGAGAAACTACAGCTCTTTCCCGCGAGGTCTTTATTCAGAAACGCTGGAGACTGTGATGCAGAGAAGTTAAAAGAATTAGATATTATGTGTATGCTATAGGCTTAAATGAAGACAGCGAAAGAAATCAATGCTGCCCTTTCTTTTTCAAGAGCTTTCAATAGACTTTTCGAATAAGTTACAAAATTAAAAAATCAATTCTGCATTATGAATATCAAATTCTTGTATTTTAGAATGAACAACGAATTCATTAACTTTTATTTTAGAATGAACAACGAAACTTTTAACTCAGAAAGTTTAGTGTCAATGAAAAATTAAATATTGAAATACAGATTCAAATAAAAATCTGAGATCTTGAATACCAAAAATTGAAAAATTGTATAGTTTAATTATGCATACAAACTTGAAATACCAATACCATAAAATAATTTGAATTGAAAAATTGTATAGTTTAATTATGCATACAGACTTGAAATACCAATACCATAAAATAATTTGAAATGTAAAAATTGTATGGTTACATTACAAAATTTGAATAGTTACATTACACCCAAATTTCAAGAAAAAATAAATATTGAATACAGATTAAAAACTGAAAATTGAAATGTAAAAATTGTATGGTTACATTACAAAATTTGAATAGTTACATTACACCCAAATTTCAAGAAAAAATAAATATTGAATACAGAACTGAAAATTGAAAATTTGAGAACTTGAAATACCAATACCAAAAATTGAATTTCAAGAAAAATTAAATATTGAATACAGATTCAAAAACTGAAAATTGAAAATTTGAGAACTTGAAATACCAATACCAAAAATTGAAAAATTGTAAAGTTGGATTATGCTTAAAAATTGTATAGTTGGAAAATGGAAATTTGAAATACACACTTAAGATACCAAAATTTGAAAATCTAAACCATAAAAAATTTGAAAATTCCAAACATCAAATACAGGCTTGAAATAGAAAAATTGAAAACTTCAAATACAGACTTGAAATAGGAAATTGAGAACTTCAAATACAGACTTGAAGAACCAATTAGATATAATTGAAAAGAAAAAATTGAAAAAAATTTCAAAATCGAAATATTTGCGGAGGATGTTTTTAATATTTTTCAAAAGAAGAAAATTAAAGGGAGGATCATTGATATTGACGACTCAATGAAGAAAAGAGAAAAAAAAATTGAAATATTTGCGGAGGATGTTTTTAATATTTTTTCAAGAGAAGAAAATTAAAGGGAAGATCATTGATATTGATGACTCAATGAAGAAAAGTGAGAAAGTTGACAATGCGGGAGAAAAATAAATAAGCATGGAGAATAATTCAATCATCATGTTAGCCTTTATGAAATTAATACATTGTAACATCAACAGGCCTAAGGAAAAGAATACAACGAATATTTTACAAATTTGTGTTAGCCTTTATGAAATTAATACATTGTAACATCATCAGTAGGCAGAAGGAAAAGAAGACCACGAATATTTTACAAATTTGCATTAGAGAGAAAAGGAACAAATTTGCATTAGAGAGAAAAGGAAGGGAACATTTATATTACAAAAAGATTATCTAAATTTATTTATAACTATCGTAAAGAAAATTGAAAAGAAAAAATATTTATAACGATCAGTCAAAGATTTTGACTGGCAATAAGGATTTGAAATTCCAGGTCTCGTCTATTCCTTTCCTATATGCTCACTAATCTCGATAGGTTATGTTCACGTGGTACATTTTTTTTGATGTATAGCCAGAAGCAAACACTGCCCAAAAACCCAGCATCCACCTTTTGATGCTGTTCCGAGGTCTTAACGAGAGTCATTCGTAACTCGTGTTACATAGGCATTTCGTTATGTTTGTATTTTCTGATTGTAATTAAGATATTTTAACAGGTTTCAATTTTTCTAATGAAAAGATTTACACTTTACTTGGCAGTGAATAATCAAGAAAGAGAGATACGCGAAGTTGGATACTAGATATTCTATTAGTCTAATTCCGCTTTTTTGCTTCAAAGCATATATTGTATTATTGTATTTGAGTTCATTAAGCGTGTAGTAAAAAAAAAAGAGAACCTGCTTTGATGGTGACCATGAAAGGAAACAAAATGAATTTGATGGTGACCATGAAAGGAACAAAATGAATTTGGAATTTGGTCGCTTATTAGTCCTTTATTAAGTAAAGGGAACACATCCGGCTACCATATAAATGGTGGGCATTAAATGAAATGAGACGACTCTTCCAAACAAGAAAACTACAATTTCATAGCGGCTTAAGTTACTCCCTTGTTTATTTAGTTACGTAGACACATTATCTATATTTTCTGGTCGTTGCGCACTTAAAAGCTGCTGCCCATCGCGAAATAGCCTGTCCACACACCATTAGCACATGGATTAGATTCATCAGTTAGTACGGATTAGCCCGTTTTAAGAAGAAATATATATAATTTACAGCAGCGAAGGTGGCAGACTAGATGTTGGATCAACATTAATAACAAATGACATCGTGAATAAATGAAAGAATGTGTTAGTCCACAGAATAATGACAGCAGCATCCTACATACAGCTACAGGAATTAATTACTAGAGTTTAATATTAAATAGCGTTCATCAATTGATAGAAAGACTTACGAGAACGGCGCTAAACATCGCAGCGACGGGGAGGCTGGCAGACGTTGCAAGTTTCTGGAAGGTATGCGGCTCTCTCCTCCGCCTCCTCCTCTTCTCTTCCACGCGATTCGTGGCGGCGGCAGAGCTAATTATGTGCAGCCTCAGGATCCATGAAGAGGTCCTCCATGGTTGAATCATACGATTGAGATTGATCGAGAACTTGCTGTATGGCTCGGCATTGGCATTATGGAGACATTTTTTCCAATTCCTCGCAACATATCTCCGATGGTTGCTCTCTCCGTCTTTGCAAATAGTCGCGGCACTGAGACAGTGGCCCCGGATCGCAGGACCGTTTTTGTTGCAAGCCCTCTCCATACATCATGCCTTCACGTGCATCAACAGGTGGGGCGCCCCATTGAAGGAGGAAGAGAAGGGTTACGCCTAAGCTCACCCATTTAAGAGCCAGTCTTGTAGTGATCGGAGGGGAGAAGACGCCCATTACTTTTCTTTCTTCTTTACCTTGAAGGATAGACAATTATATGGAGCGGCAGTGACAAGGTGGGAAGACGAAGTGGATCCTAATACTGTATTTATGGAGGCGTGGATCCTAATAGAAGTGCAGAACAAAACAACACGAAGAAGAGATCGAGAGTCGAGACGAACACATGTAGTGCATGCCTCATCTCACACTCCACGTCCCAACTAAAGCCAGAGAAAGATGGAATGCCTGCCTCCGTTTCCAATCGCCGCGTATTTCACTTGTATCCAAAGTTTGAAAACCCTCATGCGCATTTATTGAATGGTTGCAAACATTGTGGATTGGAAAAAAACTTTTAACCAAAGTTTGAAAAACCTCATGCTTGGAAACTTTGGATAAAGCTATTACATCGACATCGGGGCACGTGAAGCCTGCAATAAGACCTCCAATTCGCAACTTTGGTTATAAATTTCTTACACCGATATTTGCAGAGATAAACTTTGGTTAAACTTTGATAGTGCACAAATTTTTTTGGTCAAAGGACTGGTTAATGTATGGTCAACGATTGATCGATCGCTATTAGTCCCAGGCAGGGACTAATAAGTAGGAGTAAAAATGTAATCTTGAATTCGATATTAGCTATATTGAATTCAATATTTAACTTAGCTATATTTAAAATAAGAGATAGGTACTAGTGACTATGTAGCACTACTAATTTGAAATAAAATTAAGTTTTTTTTTTCAATTGAAAAAAAAAAACGTTTTGATGTTTATTATTATGAACACACACAACTATGTTAATAAAGTGGTTCATATAGGGTATCCTTATTATAAACTAGCACATAAAAGTTAATAAAGTGGTTGATATATCATGTCTTTTTCCAAGGTAATAATATTGATCCATATAAAATATGGAAAATGATGCTGCAAAATCTAGCAAGCCTTGCTTGATTTTTAGAATATAGATTACAGCTAGACTGAGATGGCAAATTTGTTAGGACAAGCTAGAAGGGGTCATCCACTAAGATTACAACTTTGCCTGGACAGCAAAAAATGACCAAAATCCCGTAAATTTTATTTTTCAAAAATTTAAGAGCAGGAGCATTTGAATAACTTTGCCTGGACAGCAAAAAATGACCAAAATCCCGTGAATTTTATTTTTCAAAAATTTAAGAGCAGAAGCATTTGAATGGTGATTTAGATTGAGGAAATTGATTCATACCATCAAAAACCCTTAAGCAACTAAAATTTTAAAATTTGACATTTAAATTTGAATTTCCAAAAAATTCTACCAAATTTTATCAAAATTTTATTAAAATTTCCACAATTTCACAGAATTTTAAACCCCATGTTATTCTCTGATTATTCTAAAAATTAAAAATCAGAGTCTCCCGGTCGTGACGTGGACGGATTTCCATTTGGCAAACGAGACTTGAGATTCTCGCGATGTCATCGACAGAACCACCAGATTTCTCAAAATATCAACTTATGAGCGATTGCGTGTGCAGACAAAACATCTCTCCATATTGCAATCTCGAGATTTGGAAACTTGCGAGGATTCCAGTTTCCTGGATTTTGCATTAATCAGCCTGCTCTGCAACTTCACCATATTAGAAATAATACCCGACACCCCAATTAATCCAACCTCACACGTGTTGTCTTTCGTTGTAGCGTTTCACAGAGCCGGGGGTCAGGAGGTTCACTTTTCGAGCTCATGTTCGTCATTAATACTGCTGTTCGGCTTCCATGATTGGGAGTTACAGTGAGCAGTCGGATTTCTTCACTTACCAAGCCTGCATTTGCTACAGCTCACTGGGAAAGCCCGAAGAGTATCATCAATTCTTGTGATCAATGTATCAGTTTGGTCTCTGGTCATCCAAAAGCCGAAGTATAATGAGTTTACAATTTTGCCTGAATATAATAGAAATAGTTTGTAGGAATTTGAAAAAGTTGGTAACTATTTTGGTTATAGTTGTTAAGTTTCATTATTTTTGGGTATTTCAAAAGTTTTTAATGGGATTGAATTTATTTCCACTCTAAAAAAACATTCATAATAAAAAATAAGAATTTAAGTGTTATTCTCTATACATAAGCGGAGGTAAAACTCAAATCTCTTTCTCATTGCACAGACCAACTTTCATACACATATGTGGTAAATCAATAAAACTATACAGCAATTAGTCCAACCTCAACACCAAGTTTGAATTTCAATCTATTATATATTAAGTTTGATTCTCAATGCAGAGAGTAATTGCAATTTTTTTTAAACTCAACACCAACTTTCAGTTATCAAGTTTGATTTTCAATGAATAAAGCAAATTCGATTTTGTTTTGGTTTTCAGGCATTCTTACGTAAGCAGGGTAAAGAAAACATTTTGATCCCAGAGCAGCTTCGATGTTTTATATTAAAAAGTGTCAGTACATTTTATTTAATGGATTGATGGTTTGATTGATATTTCCAGGATGAACTCCAGCAACTTCGATCCAGAAGCACCCCTTGCACCAACTTTGTATTCTCCAAAGGCAGCATTGTGTACTTTCGAAAGGATTTCTGGCAACGGGCATTGATGGGTCTGCTAATTTCTGTAGGAAATATTTCTCAGCTTCCTTAACTGTGGGAGATTTCCCGCATGGAAGTTTTAGAAGGAATTTTATAGCACGGAAGTTCCAGAAGAAGAAATAATATAGTGTAGTCATATTTTTCAGTACTAAAAAAGCCCTAATTTATATTAATAACAAAGTAAAACAAGTGCCAATATCATAGATAGTAAGCATCATGTAGTAACAGCAACAATCGTCTTCCCCAAACATTAGAAGGAAGAAACAGAAAATTAATATATGGAGGCTGTGTGAAACAGTAACAGAAAAAGATAGGATACGTTGCAAAATTTGGAACATATAAATCCTATTGTAAAAAAAAAAGATAGTCATCACCTACGAAGGAGAGAAATCCCACTTCCCAAAGGACACTGTATAATGCCCAATGGTTAGGCAGTAGTAATCCAACAACAGGGTCAAAATAAAAGAGAAAACGTGTTCAGAATTATGTTCTTGAAAGGAGAAAGTCATATAAATCCTATTGTAAAAAAAAGATAGTCACCATCTACGAAGGAGAGAAATCCCACTTCCCAGAGGACACTGTATAATGCCTAGTGGCTAGGCAGTAGTAATCCAACAACAGGGTCAAAATAAAAGAGAAAAAGTGTTCAGAATTATGTTCTTGAAAGGAGAAAATCTTCCATGTTATAGATGTTGCTTTCAAAGAGAATATCCATATGCCAATTGCCAAGTTCTTGAGACAGAACTTTTTTTGATAATCTGTTAGCTTGCTCGTTATGGGTTCTGTCAACAGGCTGAACAGAGAAACCATTTTGTGTTTGCCAGAGGATCTCAATTTCTCTTCATCCATCCTATAAGAAGAGGGTTATTTATGGATATCTTCCCAAGGACATGGTCAATTATAATTTTGGAGTCTCCGTATATATGTAAAACAGGGATGTTTAGAAATTTGCTGAAACATAAAAGACCCCAAAGTGCCATTGCCTCTGCTTTGTTGTTGGTACCATTCCCTCCATTCCAGTAAAGGTTGTATTTTAGATGTTCATTCATGGAAATGCAAAAACCACAAGCGCATATACCTTTTTGTGCTGCACCATCAAAAAAACCCATTGGGTACCCTAGCAGAGGGTTGTTGTGCCCACGAGGCATACTACTAAGCTGTATGAGCTGTGGCATGTAAATGCTGTAATATGAGATGACCTTGTGAGTGATTTGCTAAAACTCTTCTTTCTTGTTTTGGAACAAGAAATTGTTCCTCCATTTCCAAAGTGTCCATATACATTACGGGAATGGATCTCCAGGAAACCCTCTGCGCACTCCACCATTCTAGTGAGTCCTTTATGGAAGAATGCATTATAAAACAGAAGCTGAAAAAGTTAGATAAGTTTTTCCATACTTAAGTGGTAAGATTGCATTGTAGGAAGATGTGCTCATTGTTTTCAGCTTCAACTTTGCAGATAAAACAAATGCCCGGCCCTTGCCACTGCCTCTTCTGCAGATTCTCCCAAATGAGGTTTTTATTGTGAAAAACTAACCAAGAGAATATTATGATTTTGCTTGGAATTCATGTTTTCCAAAAAGCTGTGGGAAATTGCCAACTTGTTTGGGGGGTGGTATATTGAATAAAGATAAATAGATATCAGCAACACTTATACTATCAGTCCTCCTTTTCCCCTTCCATGTGAGATAGTCACGGGACTCCGTACGGAAAATTCCTATATTTTTTTATGTTTGCCAATATCTTGTTCCACTGTAGGGCCGCTTGGCCTTGTATACCCATAATATGTGCTTCTTTCCATATAGGTGAAGGCCCCTGCCAGCCCGCAATGACTTGTCCCCATACACAGATGCCCACACGATGTAAGGTGTTTTAATTTTCCTGTGGAATAGAATATTCCTCCCCAGCTCCAAAGATTGGGTCCAAATCAATTAAAATTTTGTTTCCGTTCTGGAAACTCCATGAGAGATGTTGTAAGAAAAAGGATTGTATTTTGTGGAAACTTTGCCAAATCGTAGAGCCTTTTATGGTGCCAATAATTCCTTTTCTATACCAAAAGGCGAAGTCTTTATTACCCAGATACTTTTTTTTAATGGAAATACTCTAGGTGCCTTCCCCATATAAGCCCCTCCATAAGGATTTACACAGTAAGGCTGCTCCAAATTTACGAAGATTCATAATCGCCCAACCTCCCAGTTCTTTTGGAAGAGTAATTTTAGTGAGTTTGGCTAAATGAAATTACTTATTTTCATGACAACCTCCCTAAATGAAATTTGTTGTAAGGGGATTTAGCACATTAATAATGCTAGCTGGTATATAAAAAAGGTGAGCCCAATATACAGTTCGCTGTGCTAAAACCGCTTGGGAAAGTGTAGCTCTCCCTCCCATCGACAACCATTTGCACTCCCATCTAGATATTCTTTTATAATAACGATCTATGATCCATTGCCAGTCCGCTCGACTGTAGCAGGAGGGTTTAAGGTGGTATCCAAGATACTTCATTCCCTTTTGAATAGGAGTTGCTTTGATGTTGTATAAGCCTACAATGTAATCAATAATTTCCTTGCCACATTTTCCATGAAAGATTATAGATTTCCTTTCATTGATTTGTAATCCTGTAGCCATTGTAAATTTCTTTAGGATATTATAAAGACATATCCAGGTGAAGCGACAGAGCATACCCAAAATCAGAATGTCATCTACGAATAGGTTGTGTGATATGTTGTTGTTTTTGCTAATCATCAGAGGCCGGAAATGTCCCTCCGTAACAACTCTTTTGATATGCAGGCTTAGGCAATCCATTGCCAGGATGAACAATAACGGGGATAGGGAGCATCCCTGCCTCAGTCCTCTAGCAGCTCGGAAATAGTTAGTAGGGTGTCCATTAATAAGAATGGAAAAATTTACCTTGTCTACACAAGCCATAATCCAGTTTGTACAATTTGGGCTGAGACCAATTTTGGTGAGAACACATCTTAAAAAACCCTAATCCAGGCAATCATATGCCTTCTTTAAATCAATTTGAAAAATGGTTGCTTCAAGATTTTTTGTGTGGATCGAATGCAAACTTTCTTGAGTGTTTGCAACAACATCATGAATAAGTCTATCTTTTAGGAATCCATGTTGTTCCTATGAGATATAGCGCAAGAGAGTACCTCGAATTCTGCCAACAATGATCTCAGAGATAATTTTGTAGATGGAATTGCACAGGGAGATCAGTCTAAAATCCGAGAAGGTATTGGCATTTTTTTCTTTGGAATAAGGGCAATGTAGGTTGATGATATATATTGGTGAATGCTACCCAAAATTCTGGATTCCTCAACCATACTCAGAAGATCCTTCTTTACTAGTTCAAAAAAGTGAAGGAAGAATTCAATCATCCATCCATCCGGACCTGGACATTTATCTTTCTTGAATGATTTCATCACTTCCAGAAGTTCTTCTTCAAAGATAGATCTGTATAGTTCTTCATTCTGTTCATCTTTGAACATTGTAGGATAAGGTTCAATTCCCAGATGATATATTCAACCATTATATTCTCATTTCTATTGAAGGATTCCTGGAAGTGTTGTACAGCCGCATTACATATATCTTCCTGAGTCTGTATTGTTTTCCCCTCCTCATCCCTAATCTCCCAGATTGTGTTTATGTTCCGCCGATGGTTTGCATACTGGTGAAAGAACTTTGTATTACGATCTCCTTCGCTTAGCCATATAGCCTTGCTTTTTAATCTCCAAGTGGCTTCTTCAATGGATAATATTTTTTTTCCTCATTTCCAGTTTTTGTATACGAAGGCGAACCTTTAAGGGAAGGCAATGAGATGTCATCATTAAGACAATCCTATCCAATTCTGTCTAAATGTCTTCTAGGTCTTTCCTATTGGCTTTTTGCTTCCGAATTTGCCAGGGCTTTACTACCTTCCGAAGGGCAACAAGTTTGTCAAGGAGATGCTGTGAAGGGGAGGAATATGTGAGAGTAGTTCGACTTTTCCAGGTTTCCTGAACAAGTTCATTGAACTCTGGGTCTTCCAGCCAAGTTCTATTGAATTTAAAGGGAAAGCCCTTTCGGATTCCAGCGATCCAACATTGCAGTGATATGGGTCTGTGATCTGCTATGGAATTGCTGATGATTTCGGTATCTAAAAGGCCCAGACGTTCAATCAGCGTTTCATGAACTAAGAAACGATCCAGTATTTTGGCCAGATATGCAGTACCAAATCTACCATTATCCCATGTGGGGGCAATTTTGGCAGGACAAATGTCTACAAAATTATATGAGAGCAAGGCGTCTTGTAGATGTCCGGCCAAAGGATCCATCTTTCTACTGCAACCCCATACTTCATCACTGCTTAAGGTATAGTTTAAATCTACCACAATCATTAAGGAAGCTAGTTTCATTATTTTTGACGAGAGAATCCGATTCTAGAAGGTGAGACAGTCCTTATAAGGGGCATATACGTTAAGTATGTGGATATATCCGGGTGTACCATGAAAATTGGCTTTGAGTAGAATGCCAGAAAAACATCTGAAAGCCTTGACTGAGACCCAGGATGGATCCCATAAAGCCACCAGTCCCCTAGAGAGGCTAGTGGAATCAGTTGTTGTGATGTGCCAACTCGGAAACATTTTCCGAAAATATGAGACAGCTTCAGAACACTTATGCATCGTTTCATAAATGAGGATGAGATTTGGATATAAGGAGAGGAACAAGTCTTTGAGAGCTATAAATTTGTGGTCAGCTCCTAGCCCCCTGAAATTAATGGATATAATGCGAGTCATGGAGAGGGTTTGACGAGCTTCCTTGCTCTAAGAGGCCCATGGGAAGAAAGATCTGAAATTGGAATGTCAATGAGGAAGCGATCCATCGGATTGGTGTGAGAAATACTGGAGTTTCTTTAGCAGAAATGTCGACTGCCCCACTTATACTTCCGCCGGACAGTTATATTGCCAGCCGAAGTTGGGTTGATGTGTGGGGAGGAAGTTGTAAATGGTTTATGAATGGTGAGGGATTGTAGATCCAGAGTCTTTTTTTCAGGAGAAAATCTAGGTTGCTCCCAACCGATTTTGGAGAAGTTGCAGTGGGAGAGTTTGGAGGAGTAACAGAAAGGCAAGGTTCTTTGCCTTTTATTATACGAAAGGCTGTAGTAGGGGAAGGGGTAGGTGAAGGTACGTAGGTGATGTGCGATGATGAGGGAATATTGCTGTAAGGGTGAATGCATGGTAAAGGGGTGGGAATTTCCTAGCAGGGGATAGGTTCAGGTGGAAGGGGGGAACTAGGGTGAGCTGGAATACCCAAGAATGGTGACGCAGACTTTCGAGAGCTGTAAGGCGAAGATGGAACAGAAATAGGGGAGATTCCCCTAGAGCCTACAAATGGAGATAAATGGGGGAAAGTACAATGAGTATTACCTGGATGTGTTACTTTCTGGAGTGACGCCATCCTTTGACCAATATTTCCAGCCTGTTCCTTCGCGGTGCTTGCCAGCTTGGATTTGTTGTAGATTTTTCTTCCATGTAGGCGGCCACTCGGACGGAACGGACAATGGTCTTGTAGATGACTTGTTCTATGGCAGGACGAGCAGCGGAAAGGCACCCCACAAAAGTCCAACCTCTTATGGAGATTGATGTCCCCCCAATGGAGGTTAATGTGATTAGGAAAGCCGCGACGGTATCCCTTCTCAATTAAGATCCAAGCAACTCTCTTATATTTTGCACCAAGGCATTTCGGGTCCACATAAACAAATTTGCCAATGGCGTTTCCGATATCAGTTAATGCATCCTTAGTCCATAATTCAATTGGCAGTCCAGGTAATTTGACCCATATAAGTTTATTAATGGGAGTGTTATGCAGGGGATTATAGCCAATGTACCAGTTATGAATAGCGAGGAAACTCTTCCCATGAACCCAAGGAATGGATCTGATAGTCTCAAGATCCTCAATGCTGAGGAAATGGAAGCTGCACCAATCTTTCATGAGCCTAACGATTGTGGGAATATAACCTAACAATGATTTCCACTTTGTTCCCAACCATTTCCTCATTTAGGAATCCTCCATGTCCGGGAAATACCAACAACCTACTAATGCGCGCTTCTGTAGGCTACTAATACGATCCGCAAGGGTGGCATTATCCAGAATGATAGCAGGGGTAGGCGGGATGGTTTTATAGGACGTTGTCTATTTTTTCGATGTCTGAGCGCATGCTCGTCACCATGAGATGATTGTGTCGGATAGGTTGGAATAGGCATATTTAATTCACCCAACGTACACTGCTAGGCATCTAGGGGGCGTGACCCTGCATGGAACATTTCCGCTTCTATAATTGCACGGACTAGTGTAGAGGTCGCAGACACATCAGATTCAATGTCCATCGTGGTCCTTGACATGAAGCGAGTTGAGGGTGGGAGCCACAAGTCCTGTCAGAAAGGAAATGGAGAGAAAAGGCATCGACAGATCGAAAGGTGAATGGATTTTATCTAGGTATAAAGTTACATGTGTGGGCGGATCATGCTGACGAATTTTTTTATGGGAAAGGACCCATCCCCGTTTCACGAGGGGGGGGAATGAAAGAGCATTCAAAATTACAATAGATCCTGCTTGACACGGGGATAAAATACGACCGTCATAGTACAAACCCAAAAGCGGATGCATGGGCAAGTGTACTTTCCACAATGCAGCATTCCTGATGAGGAAATGTGTGAGGTCAAAGAATTGAATGGGGATGTGAAACGAATGACGTGGGTCAGGGACTTTTGGGCGGTTACAGTGTGGGGAGATGGGACAAACACCATGTGGACAGTGTCATCAAACACGCGCTCATCCACCTGCGGTGAAAGTAGAGATACGGCCCCTGAGTTACTGTTCCGGTCATCGGAAAAGCCAGAAACCATCCAGAGCGAAAGATGGAACAAAGTTGTATTACAGTGAAGAACAGAAGGGAAAGGATGCAGAGATGGAGTTAATACATAAATTATTCAAAACACTCCGCTAAAACTTAGTATGGGATATACCTATGTTCTGAGACAACAAAGAGAAACCATGGAAGTGGTTTATAGACTATAAAGGAAGCAAATAAAAACTTAAGTATCAGTCATGGCATAGCTTGTTAAAAAATGCAATAGCAAAAACATCCTTTGCAGTTACACCAAAAATTCCCTATTTGGAAACTGAATCCTAAACATGGACGAGAGATAATGCAAATTTCTGATAACCAGCACAAAAAATGGTGGGATATGGGTGATTCGCAAACAAGAAATTTAAAACAAATGAAAATTTTAATCTCTAGACAGGAAGGCATGAACCCTAATAATTTTGCAGAAATGAAAAAACTTATTTAATAGACAGTATCAATTTTTAAAGGAAGAAACATGGAGAAGACTAGAAAGGAAGCAGAAACAATGCGGTTCATTTATATATTGGAGACAAATTCATGTGGAGATCAGGCATACCTTAATTTGAGTTGCCAACAGTATCATTTCCTCCCAGCCATTGTCTCCGAGGCGCAGCGAAGAGTCAAAACCCCCTTAAATATGTGTTGCCGTGGACCAATTTTGCATGTCCCTCTCAGGTCATTTCCCTTCTGAAGCCGGGACCGTTCTCAGTGTATTCTTCCCCCGACCTTTTCCTCTGTGGCCTGTGATAATACTTTCTGCCTTCCTGTATCTTCGTGTAGCCGTGAGGCTAAAGGAATTCTCAATTGTAAACTGTTAAATTGGGTTCACCGTCAAAGTGAGGGTCAAGAGCGAGCTCACCTCGCCAAGGACACTGATAAGCTCAGTGGCAAGGCTCGAGCTTCAGCTGAGATCCTCGAAATACTGAGCTTCAGAGGAGAAATTGCGTGGGCTCATAGTGTAGTCATATTTATCTCCATTAGATTTCTAAAATATTTTGAAATTTGATAAATAAAAACAATTAACAGAAATGAAGTTCAAAAATTAAAATCACTATTTTGTTAGATTCTGAAAGATTTCAAAAATCTACAATCCAATTAAATTCAACTATAACAAAATTTTTAAAAGATTTAAAAATCTACAATTCAATTAAATTCAACTATAACAAAAAATTGAACATTGGAAAAATGCTATAACCTGATCAATGGATTAGCATGTGCCATGAGAGTTTTGGCAACTAGGAAATATCTGATGTCTTTATGCATTAGCTAACTTATCTAGCTTTTGTGATGATATTTTTTTCTGTAGATAAAATTATATAGATTTTACATCATCAATCATCACTTTCGAGGCTTGCACCCAGTAACCAGGACTTTCACTTTCGAGGCTTGCACCCAGTAACCAGGACTTCCCAGGAGGTCACCCATCCGGGATCCCCTCTAGCTCAAGTGTGATTCACTGTGGAGTTTTCCCCACAATCAAGCCCACTTAGCTTACTACCCCATTTTCAAAACCTTAGCAATTATTGTGCCTCATGAAGCATTCAAGTAGAGTTCCCTTCACTCTTTTGAATTAAGTATTGTGGGTTGGGTTTTCGCAGTGCATTATATTAGATACCATTTTGGGATTCAAGTGTATTAAGTAAGTCATTCATCTATGACCATTTCCATGAGAGGTAGTTGTAACTGACTAATATCTCATGATTTTGAATAGTCCACTTAGCACTCATTGCATCGGGTGATGCTCACAGGGGTGAAGAAGTGGGATTGAAACTAGTGAAATGAATCACATAGCGTCAATCATCACTTTAGGGGCTTGCACGGGCTTGCACTTGGTAACCAAGACTTCTCGGGAGGTCACCCATCCCAGATCCCCTCTGGCTCAAGCGCGCTTAACTGTGGAGTTTTCCCCACAATCAAGCCTAGTTAGCTTGCTACCCCATTTGAAAAAACCCCCAATACTTAATTCAAAAGAGTGAAGGGAACTCTAATTGAATGGTTCATGAGGCACAATACTTGCTAAGGTTTTGCAAATGGGGTAGCAAGCTAAGTGGGCCTGATTGTGGGGAAAACTCCACTGTTAAGCGCGCTTGAGCTAGAGGGGATCTGGGATGGGTGACCTCCCGGGAAGTCCTGGTTACCAGGTGTAAGCCCCAGAACTGATGATTGACATCATGTGATTCATTTCACTAGTTTCAACCCCACTTCTTCACCCCTGTGAGCATCACTCGATGCAATGAGTGCTAAGTGAATTATTCAAAATCATGAGCTATTAGTTAGTTACGACTACCTCTCATGGAAATGGTCATAGATGAATGACTTACTTAATGCAGTTGAATCCCAAAATGATATCTAATATAATGCACTGCGAAAACCCCCAATAAATTTGAACCTTTAGTGGCCTATGGAATTTACTTTGCTTAAGATAATATAATATAATTTGAACCTTTAGTAGCCTATGGAATTTACTTTGCTTAAGATAATATAATATAATTCTTATATGGTGCGCCTATTTTAACCATTAAAATATTGGCTTATACTTAATGTAGTTGAATCCCAAAATGATATCTAATATAATGCAATGCGAAAGCCCCCAATAAATTTGAACCTTTAGTAGCCTATGGCATTTACTTTGCTTAAGATAATATAATATAATTCGTATATGGTGTGCCTATTTTAACCATTAAAAGATTGGCTTATTATGTTTATTTTGTTCCATGTAATTTTAGGAAAATAAAAAAAAAATTGTTTTGATATCATTTATAGAACTGTTTTTCACATCTATTATAAGGAAATAATAGATAAAATTACACCAAATATTGTGGCTCATACACCAATGTGGTTTCTGGCTTGGCTGTGACCTTAAAATTGAATAATAATAATATAATAATCATTGTTTTAAATTGCGCCATTTTACTTGGTACTCTACAACTACATAGTTCCAACAATTTAACAATAACCTAAACAATTCATTAATAATAATTTAATGAAATAGTTACAAGCATCGATAAATTAAATTATTTATCAATTGTTAACTTTAATGAAAGTTGTCAAACAATTTGCAATAATAATTTATTTATTTTCAATAAATTAATAAAATTTATTTAACATATACATATAATTTTTTTTTTTTTAATTATTATTGATTTCTAATTGTATTCACCTTTTTAATATAAAAAATATAAAATTTGTTTTCACTTATTTTAATTATAATTTAATATTAAAAAATAAAATTTAGTTAGATTTTATATAGCATTTAAAAAAATAATAATTTGTATTACTTTAAAATATCAAATTATATCATTTTATCCATCTCAATTCAACATAGTTTAATTCATTATCGGTCTCAATCTGCCATGAGAGAAACTAGATTTCTTGACTGATAATGTACTAGCCAGAGTCAAAATATAGTCTATGGCTCATAACAAATATATATAGCAATGACAACAAACTATAAAGAAATTGAAAACTATAACAAAACATGACAAGAACTCAAGAATTTGATGAGGTCACTGGAGCATGGTCCTTTGCACTGGAACTAGGAAGAGCAAACGACTTGAGTTCACATTGCAGGTTGCTCTCCACACGAGCCAAACATGAGCATTGATGATGTTGCACCCTCTAAATCTCATTCAAGGAAGTTATAGTGTCGTTCCAATCCTCGTGCTTCTCTTTTAAGACTTCACTTAAAACAATTTTCCATTGCTAATGTAAGGTGATTGAGTTTATATATTGGTTCCTTCTTTCCCTGGTATGTCTAGGGTTAGGATTCTAGTTACCAACTTCCTCCATGATCTCGGAATCAGAATATGCCTAACGATCATTGGCAATGTGAGATTCTAGCTAGCGAATTTCATCATAGATGTTTGGAGGGGTGATTGAGTGAAACATCCTTGTGACTTCCCGAGATCGATCTTGGGCCGTCAGATAACCTTGTTATTCTTTGCCCCCGCTACCCCTTCAAGCCGCGCATGTGTTATCGAGGCATAGTGCCTCTTAAGGAAAAACACAAGATAAGATTAAAGGTAAATGTCGACCTTTGGCAACGAGAAAGAGAATGATCCAAGTCGAGCCTAAAGACAAGCAGAGAGTGGCAACAAAAGCCAAGCAATCCAAGTTTACAGAAAAGAGAAGCCCCCTAAAGCGAAAACACTAGGCACCACCACCAAGTAGTAGTCCCCTCCTACTAGTAGATATCATAGAACCAAACTGAGAGCACCCAATAAAAAATTATAAAGGATACTCCAAAATGAAATCCACAAGGCTCAACATTAAAATAAGAGACAACATAACCATAAAGGAAAGTCTAGAGCTTGAAATCGCTATACTTCTTATCCCAAGCTAACTATGTCTCTGACACATCATACAAGGAGGCGTTTCCATCGGAAAAAAGCATTAACCCCAAAGTACCTCGTAGCAAACCATCGTGTTGATGCATGATGAAACCCAATTCATTTGCTAACCCAACTAACACCTTCAAATTCACGATGCAATACTTTATGAACCGAGGGGTTGTTATATACCTAGGGGGGATAATATGGGGTACCGAGGGAAGTACCCAAGGTAATAATGTAATAATGGGATGGGCCATAGTAATAAATAAGGTGGTTAACCCATGTCATGTAAGGGACCACAAGTAGTTAATAATAATGTAATGGGCCCATGGTATGGTATATTTTCATATCAGAGCTACAACAGGGGTTGGAATGAGGTGCATGCATGCCTAGGCCCCTGCCAGCACGAAGCTAGAGACAAGCGACCCATGTACACGAGAAGGTCGAAGGCTATGCCATTCTAAATCTAAGATTCCTCTTATCACCAAGTTATTACTAAAGAGTTTCCAAGACAAAATTCCCATCTATAGCAGGGAGGGCAACCCAATCCAACATAAATTCCCATCAACCTTTGACTAATATGCAGAATGAGTAGAAAGATAAAGGCGACTTATTAAATGAGGAGGGGAAATAAGTTTGCATACTCTTGCATGGGACGAGCAAGCCACAACACCCCCTATTTAATGCCAAGGGCAACGATAAAGTGATAGACAGCCCCAACCTTGATTACCATTGTTCATCCGCCCTAATCAAGATAAATTTTATATAGAATTAAAAAATCTTTTAGTTAAATCCTTGTAAAAATATAAATAAAAACTTTCTCAATTTCTTTAATAATATTTTCTTTTATTTATATTTATTATATAACCTACTAATAATTTTCATCTTATTTATTACTCCTATTTGTAGTATGATATTATGTTATTTGTAGTATGATATTATTTTAACATAATTATAGGAGTGGGGATAATGGTGGTTAGTGGTGACTAGAAAATTTAAAGGTAAAAATAGCTGAACTTTTATGAAGGGGCCACAAACATGAATATATGTGAGTGTACTTACAACACAAAGGGCTACTCTCACCAATTTATTTCATGGACAAAACATAAGGGTTTTTGACAGGGATTTATTCACCAACTTTACACGGAGCAGAAAAGGGTTGTGGACAACGACTTATTTCCCTAACTTTACACAGAGCATAATGGATTAAATGTGGCAATATTTTCAACAATATCATAATCACCTCTTTAATAAAACTTCAAATTTGATATCCAACATTATTAAAAAACATTAAATTTCAAATTTAATATCCAACATTACTAAAAAAACATTAAATTTGATATTCACCACTAGAAAAGAAAAAGAAGGATTTTGTTTTATTTAATTGGTATAATAAATATGATATTTGATTCTTTACTTTAAATAATGAAAATTTGAAAAAATAAAAAATAAAAAATAAAAAATCAGTTGATAACCAGAAAATAGGAACTCATTGTTATTTTTCACAGTTCCCATTGTTATTTTTCATAGTTTTTGATAAGGATTAATAATATATTAATAAAAAGGGTAAATTTAATTATAAAAGAAAAGTAAATTTAATTCGATTGGTTAATGGTTTTCTAATAAAATTTTATTTTGATTTTTTTTAAATTTTAATAATTTTAATTAAATTTAAAATATTATTATTTTTTAACTAATTTTTATAGATTAAATTTATAAACAATTTTTTTTTTAAATAATAATTAAATAAATTATATTTTATTATTAAAAAATTACAAGATTTTTTTAAAATAATAATTAAATAAATTATATTGTTAAAAAATTACAAGAAAAGTCATAGTCATGTATTTATAGGTTTTGTTTTATGATTTCAATTATATTTTAGCTATTGTTTTCCAATCAAATTAGTGTATATCTTTTTCCTATTTGATTATTACTTAAATGAGTTCGCTGAAAGTATTTGGTTTAAAGCCTAATATGCAAATTATTTAATTCCACCAGAGATCTCATGATTTTTACTTGTATATATACTATTTAGTTTCATGAATTTTTGAAGCAAGATTAAGAATTAGGGATCTATGATAGTGAATGCAAACCTCAAGGTTTCGTAGGACATATGATGGATTTCTTGTAATTTCATAGATTCCATTAAATTGATACCTTCTATGAACCATTTTATATTATAAATGGAATGTACTACAATCTACCTACAATAGTCATGCTAATGATCAAACCTTACACTAGATTGAAGGGCTAAAAGCACTTCCCATAACTCAAGTTTGAACGGTACCAAATCCTTGGACCCACATACTGGTTTCACTAATATATTATGAGGTCAACACTAACTTAGAATCTTTTAAATCTTTGGATGCTAATAATCTAGCATGGGTGGTTCCCTTGAAAGATCCCTGACACAAAGATATGATCTAAATAAAAAGATAAAATAAAAAAGCAAGACGAATTGTTACTTGCAAAATAGGCTATACACACTCTTTATTTGTATCAAACAACGATATTATCATCTCACAAAAAGTCTAGATAATAATAAATAATGGGTGATAAGCATGAGAGTTCGATGCAATGACCACGTGAAGGAGGGACTCTCATCCCTTCACGTTTACAAATTAGTATAGATCCATATAGATTCATCTTAACCACAGATTACTAAGCACTAAGAAGGATCAAATTTCTTGTGATACAAACCTTTTTTAAAGTGAAAAAATATTTTTGATCTCTCTTCGTGCTTGATAAATCTATGGTTAAAATAGATCTATATAGGTTATATATATATATATATATATTTTTTTTTTTTTTTCAATGTTTAGATTGCATTTTGAAATACGCAAATAGATTCAATGCCTTGAAAATACCCTTGGGCACTTTGATTATATAGACTACATAGCTTAAACTTGCATTTCCATTATTATTATTATTATTGTTATTGTTATTATTATTATTATTATTGTTATTATTATTATTGTTATTGTTATTGTTATTGTTATTGTTATTGTTGTTATTATTATTATTATTATTATTTTCCACCAGATATATCCATTAGAAGGGATTATTTCTTGCCGGCTCAACGTAGGGATTATTATAACAAAGGTGCTTTAATGGAAGGGACAAAAACATAAAATTTATATTATATACTAGTGTAATAAAAAAACATATATAAATGATAAACTTATACAATAGATTAATTTAAATTGAAATCTAATAATTTTCTTAATAATATCACAAAATAAATAAATCAAATCTTAATTAAAATTAATACCTTCGCCTCTAAGGAGGGTGCCCTAGTTTGCTTGCCTTGATATGATGCCAATTCACAATAAATGGGGCTGTGAATCCCACTATACGTGGCACATTGGATGCACTCTCACCACTTTATCATCAATCGTGTCACAAAGCAAGTGTTGTTTTTCCACGACAATGGAGAATCTAGGTTAGTGTGTTAGAATCTATGACACTACCAATCCAAATACAACAACAAACTACTTTGTAAATTGGAATATAAACAGCAATAAATTAACTAGTGCACAAAACATACAACTTTTTGCAATTTTCGACAACCCAACTTCATTATATTATCAAACTGTAATAAAACTATCTAGGGCTTTCTTACCAAGGATAATGGCCCTCATATAATCACTGATACAAGGAATGCAACTAGAGTTTTGGGTCAACCACTATGACAACCAATCTACCCTGAACAAGATACAGTCTGACTTCTAGCTGATGTAGTCAACTTCACAACTTCCCTTGGTCATACTCTGAACAAATATGTTAGTCCTTCTGCTCCCAATTTGCAACTCTACCTCTGTCAATGGTCCTGCTCCTTTAGGTTACTTAATAGAACTCCAATCTGCCCTTTGAATGATCATTCGTCCATTAATGACTCAAAACATAGGGACTCTTATTGAGTTGTTCACAACTCCGTTTGTGAACAACTATATATTTCCCATTGTTGCTCCTAAGCTCCTTTGGACTTCTTCCCTCTATTTCCTTCTTGCCCTGCTCTGATCAAGACAAACTTTGGGCATGGAGGGTTGTCCATTATGTCTGTCAAACATTCTTCTCCAACTGTCAACCTAGGTTAAACAAACTTCTCCCTTTGACCTCCTTCTTTAGTCATTCAAAGATCATTCACTGAGCTCTCCAAAATTCACCCTCCTTACAACTGCCAATGTCCTTCTTGCCAACTGATATAGGGCTACAAAGAACACCTACTTGTTTCCCTCCTAATAACCTTAAGATGTTAAGCAAATATGTCCTACACTAGGACAACTCATCCTCTAGCAACAAAGTCAACATGAAGACATCAAATATATACCTTATCCTCAAATTGAGGCTGGTGTATACTGATGTAGATTCTTCTTCCTGGTTAGGGTTTCTAACAGACCTTGTTAGCCCTCTCCTTATACTCCCAAAACCATTCTACAATTGTTGCCTTCCATCCTCTTTGGTTATGTACCCTCGGCCCTCCAAAACATGGTACTTGACCCTCTTGAAATTGCTCAAACCAAGCTCGATCTTCCTGCAATTCAATTTGATTTTTTGCAGTTCTAAAACAGAGAGATAATTACCACAAACCCTCACCCAAAACAACCTAGATTTTCTCCTTTATCCTCGGTCTGCTTCCTTCAGTACTCAAGCCTCCAAACAATCATGAAAAGTTACAAAACCATGTTTCTTTTCTCCTTCACTGAGGTCCTTCAGATATACGACCTCTTTCATATATCCTCCTTATTATTCATTTCACTTGGATTATTTCTTTTGAGGTCTCCACTCTCCTTTGTTTACATGCCTCCTAGGGTTAAACGACTAGCCCATGCATGGTGTCTCCTCAAGTCAAGGCCGACTTGATTTCCTAGCCAATTAGCCCACATGAGACATACAAAGATTAATATTTGACTTTGTAGACCTCCTCTCTTGGTGCTTGAAGTTGCCCCTTGTTTCCCTAAGGGTGCTCTTCCATCTCCAAGGGTCAAATGTCCAAAAGTATTCTTGGTTTCACACCCACAAGCTTGGGTTCTTAGCCCACAAAGTCCATTTGTGGTGCCAATTCCTCCACAACCCTGAACCATAGGGTTTGGAGTACCTCTCAAGCTACCAATCTCAACAACAGGGACAAGGTTAAACATCATGTGAATATTGCAGACGACATAGGGAGCTATAGGAGGACTTAGTCGAAGAATTCTATCAGATTGACAGAGCTAAAGGGAAAAATTGAAAGTATAGACCACAAACTGACCATTCTAGCCAGTTGATCATCCAACATCTCCTTCTCCTCGAATGAGAAAAGTGACCAACCAATGTTGTGTGATTCACTAGTTTTTTCTTGCAACACTAGTAGTCATTTTTGTCTTCTCATGTCAATGTATGCCAAGGTCTAACACCGCTAACCTGTTTTTATGACTTTTTGTTTACAAGATGTTTTAGTTAGACAAGGTCTTAGCAACCTCAAAACTTTAAACTTATGTTACTAATCTTGTTTCCTTCAAGTAAACTAATAACATAATTTTTTTACTTTATGTAATTTTCACTTGAAATAATACAAACTACCTAAGTTTAATAAAAAAAAACAACAAACAAACTAAAAAAACTTTAAAAATTAAATATAATATAATATAAACTTAATAATTTTTTAAATAATATCTCAATCTAATAGATAAATCAAATCTTATTTAAAAAATTGTTTAACAATTTAGATATTTTAAAATTGATTAAAATTCAAAATTTAAAAGGAATAGTCTAACTACAAGTCTACATTTTACATATTTTTTTGGATATATTTTCTACTCAATATTCAAAACCAATGAAAGATCCAAATATTTCCAAAAAAAAAAAAAAAAATTGACAACAATAAATCCATTTATAAAATTTAAAAATACTTAAAAAAATAAAATCTAACCATTTTTTTTTTACGAAATTATAAAAAAACTACATAAAACAACCAAGTTATAAATATTACTGGGTTTACACTTTTCTTTTCTTTCTCTTCTTCTTTCTTTCTTTTTTTTTTTTTTTTAAATATAAATTGAACGTTTAGATGGTAGAATTTTCAAGAGAATTCAGCACAGCGACACAAAATCTAGAATCTAACGCAATTTATTTATTAGGAAATCAGCTTGTCGACACAAACTCTAGTGAGCCATTGTTGCTTTCTCTGATTATTCTAGAAACTGAAGGCCAGTCTCCAGGCGGTGAAGGACGAATTTCCATTTGAAGAAAAGGGCTTCACATTGTCGCGCTGTCATCCATGGCGTCGACAGCACCAACAGAAATATCAATTCGTGAACGAATACGTGGAGAAACAAATCTCCATTTTGCAATATCGAGATTTAGAAACTTGCGAGGATGCCAGTTTTCTGGATTTTGCAATAAACAGCCTGCTCTGTCACTTCACCAGATTAGAACAATACCCGACACCCCAATTAATCCAACCTCCCACGTGTTGATTTTCATGGTAGCTTTTGACAGAGCTGGGGGCCAGAAAGTTCACTTTTCGAGCTCATGTTCGTCATTAATACTGGTGTTCGGCTTCAATGATTGGCAGTTGCAGTGAGCCACAGATTAGAAATGGATTTCCTCACTTCCCAAGCCTGCATTTGCTGCAGCTCACTGGAAAAGCCTGAAGAGTATCATCAATTCTTGTGATCAATGTTTCAGTTTGGCCTCTGGGGTCATCCAAAACCTATCACAATATCTGGTGCCATCCAAAAAGCCACTAGATTTCATTTCAAGAATTGATGGTTTGATTAATATTTCCACGATGAACTCCAGCAACTTCGATCCAGAAGCACCCACTACACCAACTTTGTACTCTCCAAAGGCAACATTTTGTGCTTTCGAAAGGAATTCTGATCCAATGGCTATTGATGGGTCTGCTAGTTTCAGTAGGAAATCTTTCTCAGCTTCCTTAACTACTGGAGATTCCCAGCATGAAAGCTTCAGAAGGAGTACTATAAGCGGGCAATTGAATGTAGGAGAATGCTACAATGATCAGCAGCAGCCTGATCAAGCGCTTAGCATGGGCCATGATGAGATTCATCCGAGCAGGACCTCTAATTTTAGCACTGAGGGGGTGTCTTTCTGCAATGGAGGACCTGATCAGGTCCCTCAAGGAAACCTGAGCCTTGCATATGATGGTACATATTTATTAACAAATTGTTAATTGCATAGCCTTGGTTGGCTTATGATGGTACATATTATGATTTATAATTAATTTTTTTTGGCAATGGCATACCTTAATCAAGGTCTTGCTTTAAAGGATTTCAACCTTATTATCATGTGGGACTTGTACTTTGCATATATATATATATATATAAAGAAATGGCATAACATAGATGCATATTTATAATTTTTTGTGGGGCAATGGTATATCTTGATCAAGATCTTCCCTATCCAGGTTAATCAGGTTTGTGAAGTATTTGAACCTTTGTTAACATACCGAAATCAGTGCATGTGTCTTTAAAGGATATCACAATGAATTAACATGATTGTTTTCTCTGTTTGTTTTTGTGTTCTTTGCATTTTGTAGTGGAAGCAGCAAGAAATAATGTGGAAGGAGATATTGAACTGAACATGAAAGATAACGGTATGGAGGGCAGCAGAAAGCAGCCTTTACCCATCTTGTTAAAGGTATGTCCTGTTGGCATTCCCTTTTGTTTGAATAGATCTTTGATTCCATCCTGATTGCATCAGACATTTTGTAGGTTTTTGCAGCAGGATTTCAAGTGTTTGTTTTGACTTGGGATTTGAATTGTGGATTTATAATGATATAATTCGGCCCTTTGTTTCTTTTCACAGTTTGTAGACGTGAAATACAAGGTAGCTCTACATGAGCCAACGTCCTGGAAAGACAATATGTGCCGAAGAAACAGGACACCCTCGTTAGAGAAAGAGATTTTACATGGTATCAGTGGTTCTGTTAGCCCCGGGGAGTTTCTGGCCATGATGGGTCCTTCTGGAAGTGGCAAGACGACGCTCCTCAGCCTGCTAGGCGGAAGAAATCAGCAGCGGATGGCGGGGACTGTCACGTACAATGATCATCCATTTCACAAATCTTTGAAGAGAAGGTTTGAGCTCTGATGTTGGTTTTACAGAAATTATCATCCTGCCCACAATCCAAATTCAACTGTTCAACCCTTTGTAAATCCATCTTCTCCCTAATTGAAGTGCACCTCAAGAAACGTGACGTTCTACAGCCTAGACAGTGGTGGGGTCATCCATAAACTATGAGCACGTAACAGTAAAATATGAGGTTTGTCTGGTGAAGATCAATTTGTTCTAGCCTGAATGACAACTGGTCCAGGTTCATGGTTCAGAGACCTGTAGTTAGCAAGCAGCTCAGTAGCTCACTTATTCAAGGATATTTATGTTTCAGGAATGTGTAGATAGATTCGTCTCACTCCCTGCAACCTGGTTGTGGGTAGTGTGATGGGATGGTATTGAGGTTTTCCATTACACTAAAAAGCGTAGGCATTAATAAATTTCAAATCCTTACCATTACTTTAAGTTGGCTGTTAATCCCATAGGGTGGTGAACTTACTATTACCTTAGATAAGAGGCTAATCTCATGTTCTCAGGGTGGTGGACTTACTCTTACAATTACTCCAACAAAGGGCATAGGTCCTCATCCTTGGTTAAGCACATATGGAACAGAGTTAGTAGTCATTTTTTCTCCATGCCTAAACCTAATTTTCCTCCCTCCCTTAAATCTTAAAAAACTATAATAATAAAAGTGAGGTCTTTGCTGTGAAGATCATTTTATCTTGGCTTAGATGACAGCCAACCCAAATTCATAGTTCAAAGTCCAAGGAGACCAATAATAAGCATGCTATTCTGTTACCTAGGGTTATGTCTATAAATTAATCAATCGCCCTTCAGCCTTACTAGTGATGGGTTATCCTTAGATTGTTAATGTGTAACAATAGACAACACAAGCCTAAATTTATACTTAAAAGTTACTCAGTTCTAAATACATATCTTGAATTCATACAAAGGCTTCCCATTCATATCTTTGAACAATTATTTCAGCAGAAATAGTTATGTCTGGGATTGTGTACAAAATTTAAAGTTTTATCTATTTTGTGGAAGAAAAAGTCATTTTATCTTACTGTACTTGTGTCTGGTGCATGTTCCCTGTACTTAGAATGGGATTTGTAACTCAAGATGACATTCTCCATCGTCACCTGACTGTGAGAGAGACTCTAGTGTGCGCTGCTTTGTTGATGCTGCCCAAAGAGCTGAACAAGCAACAAAAAATTGAACGAGCTGACCAAGTTATATGCGACCTCGGATTGGAAAGGTAATTGAATCCAACATTACATTTGCAGTTATGTCAGCATTGTCTATTAAATTCAAGACAAATCAGTACAGCTCCTCTGGGGTTCAGGGTATTAGCCCAATTGTTCTGCTTTACATTTTTAGAAAATTTTAGCACAAACATATTAGGCAGGTGGCTTGTTGCACCTGATGAAATTTCATCACAATGAGCAGGACCATCTAAGGAAACTTCATCACATTGAGCAGGACCATCTAAGGAAACTTCATCACAATGAGCTAGATCAAAACAAAAACGAAGGAGAAATGTTTTATTTGTGGTGTAAAACATTAAATTTTCCATGAAGCATTTTTTTATCCATGCAGATGGATAGTATATTCATATCAAAATGGATAAGGTATTCTTAAATTTATCTAGATTGTGGATACCGGTAATATTTTGGAAAGGGACAAACAGAAGTGAGGCCGAATAATTGAAGTGACCTTGCTCCTATTTGTTAAATTTCAAAAATATTCTTATATTCTTAGAATTTGCGAGATAAATATGCCAATGCAAGACATCAAGTATTGCAGACTCTTTTATCCATGCTGATATTTTAATAAATTAAGGTAGGTTAAAATGGATGTACGGGGATCTATGCTATGTGGATATAGAGTGAAATATTCTCTCTTTTTTTAAATGAAATGAATTCAGGTGTAGAAATACTAGGATTGGAGGTCCATTCCTTCGAGGTATCTCTGGAGGTGAAAGAAAAAGGGTGTGCATAGCATGAGCTTTTAATGGATCCATCTTTGATTCTCCTGGACGAACCCACATCTGGGCTTGATTCTACAACAGCATTCCGCACAGTACAATTGTTAAAAAACATGGCTCTGGTTCGTCCCATCCTGTCTCTCTTCCATAAATCTAACGTCCCATAAAGACTATTGGGCATTCACAGCAATACCAAAAATTATAAATCTGACTAGTACAAGTTTCTCAAGATTTTAGATGCCCAAGATTGCATCGAACATAAAGATAATATTTTGATATGTGCCCATTAGGTAATAGGATCTACGCATTCACACCTTAAATTTGAATGGTATTATCAATCTTTTAAGAGACCGGTATTGATTAATTGGCCATTTTCGTTCACAGGAAGGACGGACAGTTATTACAACCATTCACCAGCCATCAAGCAGAGTGTTTCACAATTTTGATAAGCTGATTCTTCTCTCAGAAGGCCATCTAATTTACTATGGAAAGGCAGCAGCTGCTTTGGACCACTTCTCATGTCTAGGCTTCAATCCCCACATAGCCATGAATCCTGCAGATTTTCTCCTAGACCTTTGCAGCGGGAATACAGAGGAGATCTCTCTGCCTCCAGAATTGCAGTTAGATACAGTTAAGACCAAAGACATTCGGCAGGTATATAGATCTATATAACTGTGTGTTTTTCCTTATTTTTCTTTTACTTTCTCTGGTTATTGATTTGTGTGCTGGAGTTAGCAGCACATGATAAATGGCTACGAATCTTTGAGGCGAAGCATGGTCGAGGTAACAAATCCTGAGTCCAATGAGCTTAGAAAAAAAGTAAAGCAATGTGAAGATAGGAGACAATGGGGAGCATCTTGGTGGGAACAATTCTCTGTCCTCCTGATCCGGGGATTGAAAGAGAGGCGTCATGAGTACCTAAGCTGGACCCGATTTACGCAAGTGCTTGCCATTTCTGTAATGGCTGGTTTACTATGGTGGCATACCAATATCAACACAGAAAGGGCACTGGAGGATCAGGTACCTAATTAAGAATCCCTTCACTGCTTTAATTCAACAACGAAATCCATAGTTCTAGGGTAGTCCTAAAATATGAACTTAAAAGCCATAAAATTCAAGAAACCATCTCTTCCTTCCAAACTGTAATTTTTGTTAAGTAATTGTCACACTCAGGGTCAAAATCAATTATGTGGATTATTAGTCATTCTGGGAACATGAGACTAGTAGCCCACTCATTCTTGAAAGTTTACTATTGCTCGAGTATTTTGGTGTAAAAAAAAAACCCAACCCAAAATTGACTTAGCTCTATGCTGAAATGGGTTGTTTGAGTAATTGTCACACTCATAATTAGATGAATGTTTGCGAATCCTGTGATACACATGGCTACACACTTAGCTCCCCTGGACTCCTTAACATGCCTAGATGCGTTGGGAAATTTGGGATGAGGTCTCTGACTCTGAATTTGATGATTTTCTATGCTGTACAGGTAGGCCTGTTGTTCTTCATGTCCATGTTTTGGGGATATTTTCCTCTTTTCACAGCAATCTTCGCATTTCCTCAGGAGAAGGCCATTCTAGCAAAAGAACGTAGATCTGATATGTACTGTTTGAGTGCTTACTTTTTGGCTCTCACGTTGGGTGATCTCCCTCTTGACCTCATCCTGAACGCCGTTTTCATGGTGATTGTCTACCTGATGGCTCATCTGCGGATGTCAGTGGGCATATTCTTGTTAACAATACTTGCCAGCTTCTTAGACGTGGTCACTTCGCAGGTAGTATGGCCACCCTTGATGTTTTTCACTTTTCATTTTAATGAATTTGAAGTAGGGTTTGTATTGGGCATTTTTATATTGATTGTAGATTTTCTAGAATATCTCTAAATCTCGTTGACACCAGTATGGTTGGTTAATTGCAATTGTTTAATCTCTATCTAATTTTAGAATATTTTTGAAATCTGCAATCTAGATCTCTTAAAATTATAAAATAATTTTGAAATCTGCAATCAAGTTCAGTATTATGTAAACACCAATAACATCAGGAGTATTCTGAGAAACTGCATATCTTGAATCGTTTAGGATTTTGAATACTGAAAGTGATTATCATCATGGGGACTTATATGATGATAATGCAATGGATAACATGATCACAGGGACTTGGTCTAGCAATTGGAGCAGCCACGATGGATTTGAAGAAAGGAACCACGCTAGCTTCTGTTGTAGTTCTGGCTTTCATGATCAGTGGTGGCTATTTTGTGCAGGTATTGATTTCTGGGGTCTGTTCTCCTTAAGAATTTTGATTCCATCTGAATAATACATAACCTGTTGATCCCCTGCAGCACATCCCGGTATTCATGAGCTGGATCAGATATTGCTCGTTTCAGTACTATACATTCAAATTGCTGATGAAAGTCCAATACAGCGACGACCAGCCCTATGACTGCGTCGGCCCCGGTAGGTGCAGATCCCTGGCGTCCTCCCCGGCTATCCGTGGCACAAATCTCGGAGGAGGTGGTTCGGAGGTATTGGCATTGCTGATAATGATAGCGGGCTATAGAATTATTGCCTACATTGCCCTTCGGAGAATGAAATTAGCAGTCTGATGAAGCTAAAAACATTGTGGACAGTTGAAAGTACACAAGATTTGCTCGTGGGTTTATTCCTATTTTAGATGATATGGAACTGATATGAAATTTTAGGTCGCCATGGTGTGGTTGAACTGTTAACTGAGTAGGTTTGGTTGTTCAATCTATAATCGCGATGGTGTGGTTGAACTGTTAAGTGAGTAGATTTAGTTGTCCAATCCATAAGAATATACACACCTAAGCTCCAAACATGATCACTCATCTCACCATTTTTCATCAAAAACCTGGTAATTTCCACGAAGATCAAAGATTCCAGGGAAAATATGCTGGTTTACTAATGGAGATTGACAAGTTTGCACAAACATTAAGTTCTGCTGTATGTATTGTTGTCCATGACCAGAGTTGACACACTGGATTGCTGGAGTTTTGCATACCGTATTTATGGTAGCCATACATTTTGTAACCGGTCACAGTTTTGTAATAGTTGCATATGTTGCAATATACCTCATAAAAATGTGAAGCTACTTTGAACTATATCTCTATATTTGAAAGTACTTCAAATATAGGACAAGAGATGTCACTCCTAGAGTATTTTAGGTTTAAAAGTACTTTAAACTATATCTATATATAGAGCAATCAATAATTATTATGTCATAATTCATATAGTTTTATGATATTAGGGCTATTGGACGAAGTAATGTGATATAAGAATATTTTATTAAAAATTTAAAAGGTTATTTATGATAAAAATATAATTTATTTTTAATATTTATATAGATTTATTTTTAATAAAGAGTTATATATCTTTTTTATTTTAAGGAACATGTCAATAAAAAACTTTATACACATTTTTATTTTTTTCCAATTGTTTTATATATTACACAAATAACATAATTGGCAATGAAATATTTTACTTGATATAGGTATTGAATTATTTTATTTATAGTCCATGTTAAAATGTTCTTTTGTTATTAATATATTTAAATCAATTATGCATCTCCGTTATTTTTAACAACAAATCCATAAAATGTGTTATGTATTTTTTCCAATTGTTTTATATTATAAATATAGTTGACATTAAAATATTTTACTCAACATGGGTATTGAATTGTTTTATTTATGGCCATATTGTCCACAATTTTTATTTTTATTTATTTATTTATTTATATTTTTTCTAAATAAATACACCTCATATTTGAAAGAAAAAATGAATATATATATATATGCATATCAATTTTTATTATTAATATTTTTAAATGTCATATGTCAACTTGATATTAAGAATTAAATAAAGTATACATCTATCATGTGTCAACTCCATGCTAAGCATGGACAAAATTACACATCATAATGTTTTAACCACATTTCTCTCTTTTTCTCTCTCTCTCTATATATATATAGAGAGAGAGAGAGGGGATTGGATTGAAGGAAGAATTGATTACTTGGAGTAGCATGCTCGTGGGGCACCTGGCGCCCCAAATCCTCTTCACATTGAGCAAGCCTAGACTCTCCCTCGTAACCAATGATGATGGTTGGATATGCATTTATTCTAGTTTTGTTTTGGAGATATGTGATTTTGGCATATGGACATGCTATAGTTTTTGGCATTTTTCTTTCAATTTTTGTTTACCTCTCTTTGACAACAAATATGGTCGGAGCGAGGTCAGGAGAGAAGTGAACCCTTTGTTAATCCTATATAATGTTTTCAAAAATTAATGAAATTAGTTTGATTGATGATTATTATTAATTACCGTTTAGCGAGCGATACATTGAAACCCTCCTCCTCGAAACCTTGCAAATGGAACAACACTGACTTCTATCGACACCTTGAGAATTCAGTCAATGCAAAGGAGAGTTGGGATTCCACTGAGGGTGAGCACCAAACCTATTCCTGGCCACACATTGTAGATAGTATAATCACTGTCACCTTCAGTGATGAAGTAAGAGAAGTCAATGTTACTATTGGGCTTTCCTCGTCGAGGGTTTGCTCCGAAAGGAAGAGAAGTCACAGTTATGGAGCAACAACCTTGTAAAGGAGTTGATGAGGTTATGGTACAAGAGGCGTCAGTTGTGGAGAAAGGGCCCTTGCTAAAAACCTTGTTTTGTGAGGAAGATCTATTTCAAAAGGGTTATATATGTAACATTCCCTTCCAGATCTCAATCAAAATGTTGTTTGGACACTTTTTGCTCTTTTGGGTGAGATATACAAATCCCATCAAGGACCTCAAACTTTTGTTGGAGCTCAAATTAGGGTTTCCTCATGGGGTTCAACACCTCCTTTTTAAAGGTAAGCAATTAGAAGATCCTCTTCCTATCTCTAATTATCATATTTGTTAGGATTCCACTATGCTTTTGACACTTCGTCTGCGACAGGGTGCTTTGGGAAATCCTCCTCCTCCCAAGATTTCTCAGATAGAGAGTTTGTAATCAAACTCCCCAGGGTGTTCATCCTCCTTCAACTAACACTCAAATTCCAGGAAAAACATTTCCTTCCCAGCATGCATCTAGTCTGTTTATTGTGGAAAAATCAGAGGATATTCCCTCTATTGACATTTCCCATCTAGATTTGGAAGACCTTCACGAGCTAATGGCAGAGCATGGCCCGATCTACCATTTCAATGGATTGTGGCCTCGAACAACAGATCTTGCAAATGGATACACTTTAATTGGACCAGATCCTACAAGGTTCTCTTATGTTCTAAGGGCTTCTTCATAGTTGTGTTTTCCTGCCAAGAGGATTACCAAAGTGCCCTATCTAAGGGCTCATGGTTCCGGGGAAAAATGAGGCTTTTCATGACGCCTTGGTTCCCAAATTTTGATTCCTCTACAATAATAATTACAAAGCTCCCCATTTGGGTCCAACTTCCAAACTTGTTGACTCATCTATGGCATGATTCAATGTTCACAAGCATTGGAAACATCGTGGGTTGCTTCCTAGCCACAAATCTTACACAAGGCCAAAGTGGAGTTTATTCTTTCGATAAGATCTATGTAAAACTTGATATCAGTAAAGGCTTGTCATACAAAATCAACCTAAAAGTAGGTGCTTTCCACTGGATCCAACTCCTGGACTATGAGAACACAACTTTTCGTTGTCACCTCTGCGATCAAATAGGACATCTACAAAACTCATGTGCTCAAATGATGAAATTCTCTCTTTGAATGAGGATCGCTAAGAGAATAGGGAGAATAAAATTTAACACTTTGCACAAAAAGAGAGAGTAATATTTTTTCATTGGGAGCAATAAAGCGAGCTTACAAATCAACTTCCTCACAATCAGAAAATGATGCAATAGTAGCCTGTCAGACAATTCTTCAACAAGCAATGGTTATTCCTTCGCCGAAGGGTGGGTGGAAGTAATAAAAAAGAAAAGAAAAACAAGTAAATTTGAAAACCAACCCCAAGTTGGGTGATATTTGTGTTGCTTTTACTATGTTTAGCTTGATGTCTCCTTACAGTTTGGTTTCAGCCTCTATGTGAAACCCTCGCCTTCAGGTGGGTATTGTAAACTCCATGTAAACCTCTTTTAATTAATAAAATCCTATTACAAAATTTACAACAACAACAACAACAAAAAAAATAACAGTTTGATCGACAAAATATATATACATATATGACATTAAAATATTTTTTTATTAATATATATTTAAATACATATAATTTGGGGTTGGGGTTTCTTTTATTTTTATTGAAAGTTTTTTTTTGGTTAATTTTTTTAATTTGTTGATATAAGTATTATTTTGGTATTTTTAAATGTAACATTACAAGACAATATCTCCCCACAATAAGCATAAAGTTTATATAAAAGTATTTTATTTAAAATGAACATTGAAATATTTTATTTATGGTGAACCAATTTTTGAAAATATCACATGTCAACTCTATGTTGAATATGGAATGAATTAGACATATTCTTCATATTGGGGTGTAATATCTATATTGTTTTAAAGTGCACTCATCAATTCCTTAATGAGCAATGTAGGAATTACACATCTCAAAATTACTACATATATAACTTTATAATATATGTGTGTGTTAAATTAAAATAGACATTGAGGCATTTTATTTATGGCTTATATTAATGTTGGTGTTGATATTTATTATTTATTTAATTGATGTTGATATATTTTTATTATTATTAATATATTTTATAATTTGTTAATATAAATATTGTTTTATTATTTTTATATGTAATATTATAAGACAACATTTCCTTTATAATGGGTTGTAAACCACCTCTCAATGAGACAAATATTATTTAAAAGTAACTAAAAATAATCTTGAAATGGTAGATTAATAATGTCACGTGTATCTTCAAAATCCAAAGAGGTTATTTAATTGCAATTTTGAAAAAACATTGAAGACACTTTAAAAGGAAAAGACACTTTAAAAGGAAATATTCCATATTATTTAGTTCACTGATATTCAAAATATTGGTTCTTGGATACCAAAATATTGAATATTCTGGTTCAAAGCGAAGGTTTGATATTTATATTATCAAACTTCTAATGAAGAGATTGATTCCAAATAGATAAGAATTCAAATGGAAAATTTTATTTCTTTTTATTTCTTTTTTTTCTTTTTTTTTCTTTTTTTTTAGTTTTCATGTAATAAGTTGCAAAAATTATTTAAGAGAAACTAGAAAAGATCTTAAATATAATAGCTTGATAATGTTATGTGTATCTTCAAAATCAAATTTGGCTATTTAATTGGAATTTGAAAAAAAAATATGATGCTTTAAGAGGTAACATTCCACATTATTTAGGTAGTTGTTATTCAAAATCTTGGTTCTTGGATACTAAAATATTGAATATTTTGGTTCAAAGTAAAGGTTTAGTATTTATATTATCAAACTACTAATAAGAGGTCGATTATAAATAGGTAATAATTCAAATGACTTTTTATGTCATTCGTGTCTCATAGTTATCATGTAATAGGTTGTATGTTGATCATTTTTTTTCCTTTGGAAATCAATGTACCTTATTGTTTCAAGGCACACTTGAGGATTTCAACTTGCACTACATGTTATGGACCCAAATTTGTAGGCACTCCAAATTTATGTTGTTATTCAAACAAGTAGAGAGCAAGGTTCTTTTGGATTGACATTGAACACCATATGCATTTCCAAATAAGCTGATAGATTAAGCTAGAAAATAATATCCCCCCTACTTTCCCAATTGAGTTGGAACCATATTGAAGAGGCTTGACCATTCCATGAAAACCCTTAAATTGTCCCTTCTACAATTGTGACCAAACTCAATCAACTACCTGAGATGAGTGAGACATTTGACATGCTTTATGCCATTTCTTATAGCCCCAATATTAGTGATGCAAGTTACACTACACTTGTTTGTGGATCTGAACCCCCTAAAGTGCATCTTCCTAGTTGGACAATTACCAGGTTTCATCATTTCCTAACAAGGAATTATGGTTGAACCTAAGAAAGTCCAATCCATTAGCAAATTTCATCACCCTAAGACCAAGTTGCACCAAGTAGAAATTCTACAAGATAAAGCCAACATTTTACAATGCTTTCTTCTTGATTATGAAACTTGAGCTCATGGCTTCTTAAGGTTGTTTTGTTGGGGTATTCCATTTTAATTGGATGACTCAACACAAAATGATTTTGATGCTTTGAAGCATGCACTCTTGAATGCCCCATTAATGAACCTCCCTAACTTTGGCCAATATTACATCTTTTACTTAGTCACCTTGGAGGTCTTCATTGTGGGAGTTTTACTCCAACAAGAGGAAGATGGCCATGAGCATGTCATTTACTATGAAAAAAAGCCTTTCAATACCCCCTCTCAACTACAATAACAAGGATAAGCTAGCCCTAGTCATTGTTCACACAATTTAGAGTCTATGCATTATATTTTTCTTTGAACCATTAAAGTCATCACAAATTATAACCCCATGTAATACCTACTCAATGGATGGCTTATCAATGGTAAGTTTTCTTTTTGGATCATAATTCCTCAAGAAATAAATCTTGAGTTCATAACCCTTAAGAGTGAGAAAGAACTTGTCCTCGCTAAAGTTATCATAGATCTCATGTTTGACACTTTAGATCCACCAGTGAATGATAACTTTCTAAATGATCACTTCTTCTTGATTTCATCAAACAACCAGTGGTTTTATGACATTTTCACCTACCCACATACCCAAAAATTTGGCCCATATCTCTCACAAATTATGACTAAAGGTGCATCTACCACAAAAATCCTTGACACCTCCCCGTATGAGATGTCCTATTTAGGAAAGGAGTGGATATTATATTGTGTTGGAGCCTCAACCTCACAAAATCTAAATGATTGTCACAGTGGTGCTTGCAATGGTTTTTTATTGGGAGTGCCCACGTTGTAGAAAAACATCCACATGAATTATTTTAGGCATAGCTTCTTCTTTGACTACATTCACAAAATAAACAATGTGAAAAAGTGTCAGATATTCACTCATAAGACCAAGGCTCTACCAACTTTAACACATCTTTTCATCATTGTTGGTACCTTTTAGAAGTGGGGAATCAAATTTATGATCTATAATCCTCCATCTATGAGGGGAAATAAGTCCATTATTGTATCCATCGATTATTTTACTAAGTAGGTTGAAGTGATGCCAACATGTAATAAAACAACATACACAACCACTCATTTTTTCTTCAACTATATCATCACTTGCTTTGGGTTCCCCAAATACTTATTCTTAGACCACAACAAGCATTTCAAGAATGTGATTTTCTAGGAATTAACCTTGTTACTCAATTTCATTCACGAGTTTGCATCTTATTACCATATGTAAACCAATGACCAAGTTGAGTTTTTCAACAAGACCCTCAAAACCTTATTACAACAAATAATTAATAGGCACAAATTTCTAACTAGCATCACATATTGTTCTATGCACTTTGGGTCTGAAAAACCTCAATTAAAATAAGGTTTACCGATTTCCACCTTATCCATGGGTGGAAGCAATCTTGCCCATTGAATCTGAAATATCAACTCTTCAAATGACAATTGAACTTCTTCCAAATACCACACCACTCAAGCCACTCCTTGTGGCTTTGGAGATTAATGATGAGGATTAAAAAATCTCATAAAAAATAATGAATTTACCAAACATTCTCCAAGGCCACTTATGATTAGAAAGTTTGCTCTTGTTCCTGTAATGAGAGTGACCTAGTGTTAAGTTATGGTATGTTCTATGCTTATAACAGTTTACTTCCTTTTCTTATTATATTCCACCGATTAGCAATCACATGTACATAAAGTAAAGTGCATATAGAACATTAAACGATCGACAGAAAACAAGCCAAGATAAGAGACACAAGATTTGGCGGCTAGCCAGGGACAAACCCCACAATGTGTGGGGAAACCCTTTGATCAAATCTTCTTTTATCTTCAATAATTCAGCAGAGAGAAATAGTACAATAAATCTGATTCATATCAGCAGTAGCAAACCCTAGATCAGTAGCATCAGCATTAGCGGCTTCATTATCAAACTAGGGCAGACCATATCTCACAAACCGACCGTCGGATTGACTTCATTCCACCACCAAAAGTTTCGGCTTCCAAAGGAGGTTCAGATGAACCTACAACGCAGTTCAGATGAGGAGATCTTCTAGGCCATGCAAGTCAATCTTTACTTCTGCAGTTGTAGCTTCAGTTTCAGCAGTTTCCGGCTTCAAACTAGGGCAGTCGATATCTTGCAAATCGTTCGTCGGATTGACTTCATTCCACCACCAAAAGTTGCGGTTTTCAAAGGAGGTTCATTTGAACCTACAACACAGTTCCGATGAGGAGATCTTCTAGGCCACGCAAGTCAATCTTTACTTCTGCAGTTGCAGCTTCAATTTCAGCAGTTTCCGGCTTCACATGTGTGAGAGAGAGAGACCCATTTCAGCGTAGTAGAGAAGAGACTCATATCTGCGCAATAGAGAGAGAGAGATGTGATGAGATGAGTGAGTCCAAATGAGGAAAAGTCCTCTTATATTTATACACAACGTTGGTGGGTGAATATATGCGACTATTGGGCTTCTGAGCCTACATGAGTTGTAGGTCGGCTTGATAATAATTCCATAATCAAAATAAATTCATATCTCCATGAATACTTATCGGAATCGGATGATCTTTATATAAATCTTACACCTCTCGACGAGAGGAATCTAATAAAAATATTATCAGCCATGAATAAGATGACCCACATGAAGTTTTGCCCTGGTTGCCAATTTTAACACTCCCTCTCAACCATGGAGAACTTCATCTGCAATCTGTCTATCGGTCGTTACTATTCATCCATCAAATGCACTACCCTGTACAGCCTGACCCTTGCCCTTCTCTGCTCTATTCTGCCTGTTCTGCTTTGTCTTGTTCTGCCCTGCACTGATCTATACTGTTTTGCTCTGTTCTGCTCTGTTCTTGCATTGTTCTGTTCTGCTCTGCTTTTGTCCGAATTATGAAGAAGAAGAAATGATTGAGGATGTATCATACTGACTCAAATTCAGTCTCAGAGTATGTACCACTGGTCCCAGACCAGTCTCAACCAACCCAAAGTCAGCATCATAGTGAGTACAACTCCAATGGTCCCAGACCAATATCATCCTCCACTGACTCAAAGTCAGTCTTAGAGTATGTACCATTGATCCCAGACCAGTCTCAACCGACCTGAAGTCAGCGTCATAGTATGGTACAACTCCTACCACTGGTCCCAGACTAGTATCATTGATCCCAGATCAATGGAGGTCATCCTAGCGTAGGGAGTACGGTAGTTACAACGATGCGTCCATCGGTACTACTATGGTCCCTAACTTCATTTCCCTACTCATTGATCAGATGAGAGGTATTTCCCATGAGTCCCAGACTGCATGGGTAGGATGCCTCGACAGGAGAACTAATCAATCCTGTCCTCATAGGAGAACACATCAATCCTGCTACAATTTCCATGGAGAACACATCAATCCAGGCCTCACAGGAGAACACATCAATCCTGCTACAACAGCTTCCAGCCCAACAACCGGCTAGCGAGGGCCTAATGGCAGCACGAGGTTAGGTTCACAGCTTATAAGCCCAACCTAGCGAGGATCCAGTTAATAGCAGCACGAGAGGCCCAGTAGGGACTCACCGATTCATATGGGTGAGGAGCAACTCTCTTTTGGGGGAGGGAAAATAGAGGATGCGTAAGCATGACTTCGCCGTGGAGAACACATCAATCCAGGCTGCCATGGAGAACACATCAATCCAGGCCTCACAGGAGAACTAATCATCCTACTACACAAGAGAGCGAATCATCCTGTTCCACAAGAGAGCGAATCATCTTGTCCCACAAGAGAGCGAATCATCTTGTTCCAGTGTGCACCACCAGGGGAGGGTGAGTCACCCTGTGGTCATATGTTGCTCCAGTAGGAACCGCAAGCCCTCAGAGCTCCCAGAGTTCAATGTATGCAACATGCAGGACCCTTGTACAAAGGTTTCTTGCTGACTCCAAGTCGTTTGGGAAAATCACAGATTAGATCTTTCCTCGGGGCTTTGACAAGGTGTATCAACTTGTACATCATCTTAATGTGATGGAGCTTCCTTGCTCATCGACGTACCATATCCTAGATGATGTCTATCTGCTGGAGCAATTGACGAATACGGGATTCCTCAATAATCAAATCCCACCTTTGGTTGTTACAGAGAATCACAGTGGTATCCAATGTAAATCCAAACAGCTCACTGAATCGCAACCAAACTGCCTCACACGAGGTTATGCTAGTAACAATATATCCTGCTTCGGCAGTGCTCAAAGCCACCGACTTCTGCTTCCTGCTCATTCAGGATATCGAAGCAGATCCCAAGGTGAAACAGTCCCCGTAAGTGCTCTTACGGTCCACTGCACTGCCTGCCCAATCGGCATCAGTATATCCAAGTAGTCTCACATCTCCGATAGTGTATCTTAATCCATGAGAGATTGTGTCCTGAAGACATCTCAGAAGATTCCTGGCATCAATCCAGTGAGGCTCAACCAAATATGAGCTCACAATGCTAACTACAAAACATATGTTCGGACGGAGGTTCACCAAGAACATCAATGCGAATGAGTTTTTGAAACTCAGAGGCATTTCCCAAGTCTGGTCCGACATCACTACCATATAACTTCTAAAAGTTAAGATCCTAGAGGTAGTCACAGGCTTGCAGTCCATCATACCGAATCTTTCCAATATATTTACAACATATTTTCCTTGAGATAGGAAAATTTCCCTTGGCTTCTGCCACACTTCAAGTCCTTGGTCCTTCATTTCAAATTCAGAAGCCATCTCCCTCTTACATTTGTGAATGAGAGGGTTTGCACCTGTTAGAAAGAGGTCATCCACATACAACACCAGTATGAGAGGCTTGTCATCTTCAACCTTAAAGTAAAGGTTAGGATCAACTTCACTCCTAGTGAATCCCAGCTTCATCAAGTAGCTATCGATCCTCTCATACCATGCTCGGGGTGCTTGCTTCAGCCCATAAAGAGCCTTCTTCAACTTGCATACATGAGATTTTCAATCATAAATCTCAAATCCTTCAGGTTGCTCCACGTAGACCTCTTCTTTGATCGAGCCATGCAAGAACGCAGTCTTGACATCCATCTGATGTAGGTTCCATCCTTGTGAAGCGACAAGGGCTATGATCGAGCGGATGGTCATATATCTGGCAATATGTGCAAATATCTCATCATAGTCTATACCTTCCTTTTGGGAGAAACCTCGAGCAACAAAACGAGCCTTATACTTTTCCTTGCTTCCATCTGCTGCATGCTTTATCTTGTAAAGCCATTTGGAAGTAACAACAGTCTTGTCCTGGGGTCTGGTAACTACTTCCCAAACATCATTCTTTATGATAGACTCATATTCTTCGGTCATAGCATCCTTCCATACTTGATGCTTGACGACATCTGAGAATGACGAAGGCTCATTTTTGTATGATCATGCTCATGATGGTCAGGTATCCTTGATACCTATTAGGTTTCTTACTTTCACGAAAGGTTCCTCGGGGTGCAGCATGTCCTTCAGCATCATCAAGTAACCCCTTAAGCCATGAAGGCCTCTTCCTAGAAGAGGAAGGCTCATATGGAGGAGGATCAATCGGATCCATGGGTTCTTCTACGTCAGGCATTGATTCATCATCCTTTTCTTTCGGTTCCCTGGTGTCGGCTTCTTGAGAGCTCCTCAAAGTCGGAAGATTGATCACCTTGCTGAGAGCCATATCTTCGTCAAAGGTGACATCATGACTAATTATGACTTCCCTTTGACCGGCTACATAGATTCTATAGCCTTTAGTATTTTCACCATAGCCCACGAAAATTCCCTTCTTTCCAGATGCTCCCAATTTATTTCTTTTCTCTTTCGGCACATGAAAGTATACAGGGCTTCCAAAAATTTTAAAAAGAGAAACATCAGGTTTCTTACCGGTGAATTTTTCTTCAGGAGTCTTGGAACCCAATGCTTGATGAGGGCATCGATTTTGTACATATACGACAGTGTTTGCAGTTTCAGCCCATAGAAACTTTGGAAGTCTTTGATCATGTAGCATGGCCTGGACAACTTCCATCATCGTGTGGTTCTTCCTTCCCACCACACCATTCTGCTCAGGAGTATGTGGTGTAGTAGTCTCCCTCTTAATGCCAACCTTAGGTGTGCCTGAGTAAACCAATTGTAATATATCGGAGGTCTTGCTTTGGCTTGAGGGGAATGGTCCCCTTTTGAGCTTTCCTTAGGCACATCCCGGACATACACCTTCTTTCTCTACTTGGAATTCAGGCATCTCTGTTACCATCTGTCTTACATCAGGTAGAGCTTTGTAATGAAGGTGGGCAAACCTCTGATGCCAAAGTTCGGACTAAAGAGATGTGTCACAAGACATGACACCTAGCGGACTTCCATCGACCTGATATAATGAATCAACACTAAACCCAAGAGTAAAGGCATCTTTAACATTATTTTTCCATATACATACCTTGCCATTGCTGAAGGTTACCTTGAAGCCTCTGTCTTCCATTGCCAAGATGGACACCAGGTTCCTTTTGAGGTCAGGTGCATTTAATACATCCTAGAATTTCTAGCCTTCTTGAATGCTTGTCCTCTTCCTTGATTCCCAGTTCTCCTCTTACCTTTTCTGTTGAATTTGTCATTCCTTTGATTGCCATCAGAGGGATTTCGAGTTGCACCACTGCATACTGTACCATGCTTCTCTAGTCATGATTATCATCATGCTTCCCATGTCCATGATTTTATCCATCATAATGCTGCTCAAACTAGTGTGCATCATCATCATGCTATCCTATATGTGCATGATCTCATGTTGCCCTTTATGTCCATGATTTCATTCATCATGATGCTCATGATCTCATACATAGTGACTTGCTTTATCGCAAATGTAACATCGTCATTTTCTTCTAGCCTTAGGTCCAGCCTTTCCTTTTGATTTAGTCTCGGAATTATTTCTTTTCTTTGCATGAGAAGAAAAGGCAGCAGGAGGACCTTTAGGCATGGGCATTTCCTGCTCTTCTACCCTTGTTTGTTCTTGAATGCATCTAGCCATTAATTCCTCGAAACCAAGAATTACATTATAGTTCAAAAGAGTAGTCCTGAACACATACCATTCAAATGGCAATCCTCCAAGAGTCGTGAGTGCCATTTCTATGTCAGTAATAGTTTCCCCAATAGATAGGAGATCGTTCTTGATCTCGGTGATTCTTAAGAAGTATGCTTGCATACTTTCATCTTTACCCTTCTTGATTTCCCTCATCTTATTTCTAAGAAACAAAACTTGATCTGCATCATTAACTTTAAATAAACTCACCAGTCTATTGTAGATTTCCTTGGAGGTGTCCAGTTCAGAGATGTAGGCCACCAAGTGCTTGTCGATAGAGTCCCGGATGATCTTCTATTGTTTTGACTTCTCCATTTTTTCATTTGTTCCAGGCAGCAGCGGATGCATTTGACGGAGGCTCAATAATATTGCCTCTCACACGATCCAACACTCCTTGATTCTCAAGGGTTAGATCGATAGACATCTTCCATCCGTGATAGTCAGCTTTCTCACGGAGCTTGTCTTCAATAGGAAAGAGTGTTGAGGACCCCATAGTTCTTTTAGGATAGCCTTGCCAATATTCTCTTCGATGATTGCTCTTGCTCTTGCTCGGGCTTTTTCTTCACCTCAGCTCTGATACCATGTTAAGTTGTGGTATGTTCTATGCTTATAACAGTTTACTTCTTTTTCTTATTATATTCCACCGATTAGCAATCACATGTACATAAAGTAAAGTGCAGATAGAACATTAAACGATCGACAGAAAACAAGCCAAGACAAGAGACACAAGATGTGGTGGCTAGCCAGGGACAAACCCCACAATGTGTGGGGAAACCCTTTGATCAAATCTTCTTTTATCTTCAATAATTCAGCAGAGAGAAATAGTACAATAAATCTGATTCATATCAGCAGTAGCAAACCCTAGATCAGCAACATCAGCATTAGCGGCTTCATTATCAAACTAGGGCAGACCATATCTCACAAACCGATCGTCGGATTGACTTCATTCCACCACCAAAAGTTTCGGCTTCTAGAGGAGGTTCAGATGAACCTATAGCGCAGTTTAGATGAGGAGATCTTCTAGGCCACACAAGTCAATCTTTACTTCTACAGTTGCAGCTTCAGTTTCAGCAGTTTCCGGCTTCAAACTAGGGCAATCGATATCTTGCAAACCGTTCATCGGATTGACTTCATTCCAGCACCAAAAGTTGCGGCTTTCAAAGGAGGTTCAGATGAACCTACATCACAGTTCCGATGAGGAGATCTTCTAGGCCACGCAAGTCAATCTTTACTTCTGCAGTTGTAGCTTCAATTTCAGCAGTTTCCGGCTTCACATGTGAGAGAGAGAGAGACCCATTTCAGCGTAGTAGAGAAGAGACTCATATCTGTGCAGTAGAGAGAGAGAGATGTGATGAGATGAGTGAGTCCAAATGAGGAAAAGTCCTCTTATATTTATACACAACGTTGGTGGGTGAATAGATGCGACTGTTGGGCTTCTGAGCCTACATGAGTTGTAGGTCGGCTTGATAATAATTCCATAATCAAAATAAATTCATATCTCCATGAATACTTATCGGAATCGGATGATATTTATATCAATCTTACACCTCTCGACGAGAGGAATCTAATAAAAATATTATCAGCCATGAATAAGATGACCCACATGAAGTTTTGCCCTGGTTGCCAATTTTAACACCTAGTCCTTATTTATGATGTTTTGATGACATATTGAGTCTAGATAAGTTTAGAATTTTCTATCGATGACCCTTCATCGTCAAGTGTTGGTTAACTTAGGGGGGCATAAATCCTTTCTTATCATAAGGGATGTCTCTTCAAAGACCCCATCAATAGGCTATTGTTACATAGATTCTACCCCCAAGTGGCCACTCACTTGGTAATCCATCACATGTATATTCCGGTTTGTAAATTAAGTCTAGGTTTCTTAGTCTTGTAGTTTACACAACCTTTTTTTTGCTCATGACAAATTTTGTTTTTCGATATATTAGATGATTTATTTGTTGGCAGGTCACATTATTTTTATAGATGACACCAATTGATGGACTCAATCTCACCATTGTTGGTTGAGACATTTATTCACTCTCATGTATAATTCTCTAGTTAAGTAGTATATGTATAGAGGTAGCCACAAATAACCAAGTAGAATATGTTGTTGTGATCAATTAATTGTTGATGCAATTTGAATTCAAATTCATCACCCCAACATTTATTTTGATTCCCATTTCTTCGTAGCATAGTTGATAATGTTTACCTTGTTTATGATCCATGCTTGTTTGGAAAATATTTTCAAGTAAAACTTCTGTCATGGAATTTTAATTCCATTGCATTTTTATTCCTAGGAGTGTAAACTAGTTTGTTGATAACATTCAATTGAAATATTAGACTAACGTTTATTATATTTATATTATTTTTACTCATAAAACATCATGAATACATGCATAAGATATCATCATCATGGTACATCATGTATGCATGTAAACATAATAGAAAGCAAAAACTATTGCATCATCATACATAGACACATAAAGAGTCTAATGAACAAAGTTCATACTCTGCAATAATCTTCAGAACACTTGGTACACGAAGACATCCATTGATGATAAAATATATATTGAATATTATATAAAATAATTGATATGAGATAGGAGATGTGATTATTGTTACAAATGAGAGCTCATTTATATACCTAGGCAGGTACCCCTTCATGAACGGTCATGTTCTTAGAGACATACCTCTTTATTAACTAATTATTATTTAATTAAATATTATTATGATTATTATTGATTTATATTTATATTATTTTTTATATAAATTATATTCATAACATTTCCTCCCTCTTTAAAAATCTTTGTCCTCAAAGCTTATTGCTGACAAGGCGTGTCATCTTTTTATTATCTTGTAATGTGTTCACATCTTCTACAAATTCTTGGAGTTGTCATTTTTATTGATACAAGATGATAGTATCCTTTGAGTGATAAATACAATTGTTGAACTGAGAAGAGATTTAACCATCCTAAATCAATCTTTTGTGAAATTTTGCAATTACTTGATAGTTGGGATAAATTGTTATCGTCAGATCGGATTGTTTTGGCATCATTATTCTTTGGAACATAAATTTTTTGTTTTTGTTCTAAGTGATACAAATACTTAGACTTATTGAGATGTCTACTCTTGTGATTGGGGTGTAGATAAGGATTTCTTGTGAGCTGATTTCCCATTAACTTGTTTTTGTTGATTTCTTGATTTACTTGAAGCATATGATTTCCTTTAGGTACGAAAGTCACTTGGTTAATCGAAGGATCTTCACTTCAAATCTTTGTCGTTTGAATTGCAACATATGAATATGTTTTTACTTCCATTGGTTTGTCATCATCTTGAGTTGTGGTATTGACTTTCACTGTTATGTCTAAAGACTTTGATGCTTCTTTCATGATAAGTTCTTCTAGTTTGTTTTTCAATGATTTATTGTCATTTTTAAGTTTCGTAGTTTGAGTGAGTAATTTTTCACTGTGGTCCTTAAGGCGAGTAACTTATTCATTTTTTTCTGCAATAATATTTTCAACTTCCTTCTATATATTTTGCATTTCCTTCTATTTTTTTAAAGAATTACTTTTGAGATATCTTTTATGTCTTCATGTGTAACTAAATCTGGTTTCAATGTAACACCTTGTAGTGTTAATTGTTTCTTCTTGTAGGAAAATGTTAGAAACTTTTTCTTCATAGTTAAAATGAACAACCCTAGTGATTCCATCCAGGTGAACCCAAATTTATGTCTCCTCGATTGTCTCATAGGGATTTAACATAGAATTGTGATATAAATGTGTAGTCCCTAATGTTTACCTGTAATTTGGTTATGTCATATTATTTTGTCATCCAGAGTCCTAATTTTTCAATTATATTTGACTCGAGAATCAACAATTGATTAGCAAGTTTAGGGTTTATATAATTGTTATCTTCAACAAGCGAGATAGAAATAGTAACACATTTTCCTGCAAGAATCCCTTTAATTATGAATAGCATTAATGCATAATTATATGAAGTTTATGAAAATATTCCTTCCTTCATTTGACTTAGAATCCATTCCTTTCTCTCTAGTGATTAATTCCATTTTGCTTTGACGAAATGAACTTAGGATTTTAAAAGTAACCCTTTTAATCTTATAACTATGTTTTAAAAATAAACTAAAATAATTTTTTTACTCTTAATAATTTCTATATCTTTTGGATTACTCTTTTTATTTTAACCCTCAATATATATTTTATTTGTATATAATGTTTCTTCCTATCAATAAGAATATTCTTCAAATTCACCTCTTATAATAATTGAGAATATACAAATGTATTTTACTTTTACTTTTTCCAAAATAACATTTTTTATACTGTTTTAAATTAACCCTTATATATAATTTAGAAATATTTTTTTTATTATTAGAAATATTTTAAACCTTAAACCAATTTTTGTCTCAATAATTCTTACGTCAATATTCAACCTTCTAACATTATGTTGGCAACTAGACATAGAGCGTTGCAACTTTGAGGTTGGAAATGGGTTTTAATGTTTAATATCTTCACACCCTCAACTTCCACATTCGAGATTTTGCATATGCACTCTAATTTGAAGAGAGGATTGAACCCGATCAAAACAATATTAATCCTTTTTATGTTAGTTGACTTAAATATAATAAAATATGATTATAATAAATCTAATGATAATGATTTTTGTGTTGTGGCTTGACGGTGGTTGGATTGATGGATGGAAGACTTGAATAAGTGGATGACTAGAGGATTGAACAACTCTGATACCAATCTAATGAAAAAATTTCGTACTCTGTAATAATCTTTAGAACACTAGGTACATGAAGACATCCATAGAGGATAAATATATATATTGAATATTATATGAAAGAATTGGTATGAGATATGAGATGTGATGATTTTTACAAATGAGGGCCCACTTGTATACCTAGGTAGGTGCCCCTTCATGAGTGGTCATGTCCTTAAAGACATGTTTCTTTATTAACTAATTATTATTTAATTAATTGTTATTATGATTATTATTGATTTATATTTATAGTATTTTTTATATAAATTATATTCATAACAAAGCGATAATAAAAAAGTGTTGTGTGGATGTGTGTAGTTTCAAATATAAGTATACATATATATCAACTTCTAGCTCTCATTATAGTGACCATGTCACCAAAAAAATGGATATATATATATATCTATATATATATATATATATATAGGGGGTCATGCCATTTCTTTATGGGCATAGCCTACCTTTTGATATATATATATATATATCAAAAGGTAGGCTATGCCCATAAAGAAATGGCATGACCCCAAGGGGGTCATATATGAGGTTAAATGTATATGATATGACCCAAGGGTGGGGGAACATATATGGGGTTAAAAGAACATGTAATTGATAAATAGATATATAATAGCATTCACCCTAACAATAAAGGCTTAATATGTGCAATCTGTGAATATGTATATATAGAGATCATGTACTAGGGTATTTGGAGGAGTTTCTCTTATTATTTAAGAAATTATTATGTAACTTATATCTCTTATCTATATTGGAGTTTTTCTCTAAGCTCAAATTAGAGCGCATAATGTGTAGTTTTGGTTTCTTATGATATTTTAAGTATGGAGATCATAAAATTTTGTACTAGAGCTATAATCCTAGGGTTTTCTTATTAAATTGAGATATCTTGGCATTTTCACTACAAATTTTCTTTGTGAAGATTCAATGGGATATCAAGTAGATATATCAAGGTACATGTGGTAACTTTTTAAAGTTTTTGTTCATTATATTTTTTTGAGATATATCCTGAGAAATTAAGGGCTTGTGAGTAGTCTTGAAATCCATTTCAAATGGCTCATCTTGGTATTTTCATTATAATTTTTTTCTAGAGAATTTTCAAGCTATGAAATTTTTAAGATTTTGAGAATATATTTCAAAGCATATTTGGTAAAAAATTTAGGTTTTCAATCACTATAATTTATTCCTATGAAATTTAGAGTTTCTAATTAGCCTTAAAATAGTCTCAAACAAGTCTACTAGGAATTTTCGCTATAACTCCTTTATATGAAGTTTCATCCTATGAAATTTTCAAGAGCATAAGGTGAAATAATAAAGTATCTGTTTGAAAATTTTAAATTTTTGGTTCTCTATAATTTTCGATCTATAGACCATGACAATCAGAGTCTCTTAATAGCCCTAAAACTAGTAATGTTCTTGGCACAATTGTTATATTGGAAGCTAAAATGGTCCAAACTGAGTGTCACCAATTATGTTGGAAAAATACATATAATATTATTTGTGATAAAAAAATTCACAATCCTAGAATAGAAATTAGATAGATTGTGCTACATGCAAGTTTTCTCTCTAGAAAGGGCTAAAACCAATAAGTTTTGGGAAAGTTAGCATAATTTGCAAGTTGCACATGAAATATTGGTTAGACCTATGGAATTTTATATAAGACATATCCAAGTACTATAGGATGAATTTTGATACTTACAAGGGATACATTTTCAAATATACATTAGAATAACTATCTACGAGATAAAAAAAAAAGTGACTCCAAATTAGGGTTTTAAAATGTATGTTGACTTAAAACTATCATATCTTTTGTTTGGGATGTCTAATTGAGGTGATTCAAAAGTCGTTGGAAAGGGAAAACATATGATATTGTATTGATAGAACGATAATCAATATTTGAGATCATGATTGATAACATATTAAAGTTGTAAGTTCAGGGTTTAGATTATACCTCACTTAGGAATACAATACGTATCTTTCATGGAGATGAAGATAAATGTAAAATCAATCCAAAAGAATGTTTAAGGATAATAAAGAACCATGGTCATAATAATTTTATTAAAAGTTTTACTTTTGATAGTGAAGCTTGGGAATGGTGGATTCACATTAATATAGATACTAGACAAAATATCACATGGAAAGTATTTGAAGAATTTCTCTCAAAAAAATGAATCAAAGATACATAAATGGATGTGATGTACAAAATTCAAAATAAATTAAAATAATCTAAAGAGAAGATCAAGAAGAAGTTGATGATATCTATAAGCTACAAAACCTTAATTAAGCACTCATTAAGTTGATTCAACAATGAAAATAGAGAAAGAGTAGCAAAGGGAAGTGGGAAGATGACGATTCAAGGGAAGAATAAAAAAAGAAAGATGAATAAATACATAAATTACTAAAGCATAACAAAAAAAATATTGGATGACATCAAAAGATTGAAAGAATAATAAAGCAAAAGCATTTACAAAATCAATAAGAAACAAGGATTGAAGAAACTACCAAAAGAATTGATCAAAAAATTTACAAGAAGGATGAAGGATACCTAAATAATAACGATGTTAAATAAGACATATAATCTGGGATTGGAGAACGACATCAAAATTTGATAAATGGGGTCACATTAAAGCTTTAAAAAGAGAAAGAAGACAATATTCAAGAGGGTCACAAGAAGATACGTAAAGAGGTTGAACTCTATCTAGAGGATTTACGTGCCAAATATGACAATATTATCTCTAAGGCTAGATTAATCAAAGATCAAGAAAAGAGGATAGAGGATTCCATTATCTCCACAAAGAAGACAAATGACGTTGGTTTGCATTATGAAGGAAAAGCGCCAGATGTGAAACCATATAAAAATATTCTTTATCATGAAATATTTCAAGGAATATAATATGTTCAACATCAAAATTACAAAGGAAGAAGATGGAATAATCAATAATATTCGTGGAATATATTATCACAAAACCATTATTCAATAGGAAATTATTAGAGATCAAAAAATACAATAAATTGGAGAGGTCACAACAACATTGGGAATTAAAGGAAACAAAACTATACAATGACTGTCCATCAAGGATTCAGACCAAAGGGAATTTAGTTTGGATGGATGGATCATCATCAAGAGAAAGAAAATAAGAAAATCATATTACTTGGTTTCATCGCATGTAACATCTTTAATTAAAAAGCTTTGAGAACAAAGCTTTTTTAAGGAAGGTATTATGTATATGTAATAATGGTCGGCATAATAATAAAGGAGACATATGTGTAATGTGTGAATATGTATATATGGGGATCATGTAGTCATTATGGAGGATATGTGATGTAGAAAATCCTTGAAACCTTGCAACTGCTAATGAGAGAAAATTGATCACAAACGACACATGATTTCTCTTCCAAAATTCTACAGAAAGAAAAAATGAATAGAAACACAATCACAAATAGAACATAAAATTTATCTAGGGAACCCAACTGGGAAAGACCCCTCTTTCTTGTATTAATAAACTGAGCAATATGATCTATTACATAGGATTTTCTTCAAGCCTAAGGCTCCCTGTAATATTGATAAACTCTCCACAAGACTTTCCTAATACTTAGGCAAATAAGGCTTGCTAGGAGCTCTTATTTCCTAGTGCAATTCTACCCCTAAAAATAGGAATTTCTATTATTTATTTGTGCAATTCCCAAGAGAAATTTCTCTAGTTGCTTCTCAAACCTCTACAAAAAAACTTGTGTACAATGAATAAATAGATATGTGCCTTCATTCAAGCTCAATAGGCAATTTGAATTGCATGACCTACCAGGGCTACATTTAGTAGCTGCAACTAGTTAACTGAGATTCAGTTGAGTTAACAAAATTCAAATTACTGAACTAAACTCAAGAACTAAAGTCTATAACTATTCTAGAACTAGAGATAAGTTAACTGATATAAACTAGGGTTTAACTCCACTAGATAGCTAAATTTTAGTTATCAACTAGTACACAACTCAGTGAAAGCCATATAACTCGAATTAATTGACAATAGACTAGTGATAGGCCACATCGCACATGTTAACCACAATTGGCTCAAGTATCTATGCGACTAAATTCAAATTATCATCTTTGAATAAGTCACAAGTCAAAGAAGCCATTCCTTGCTACAATTTCAATGCTCCCTCTTAGTAAGGAAGGATTCTTTGAAGAGCCTTGTCAACCTAGATATGTCTTCAACTCTACCAAGTTATCTATTGCTGCAGCTGCTCCCTTTGAACTAGTAGACTTCTTTGCTTCCTTTTGGGGAACCTGATTTAAATACCCATTCTTTCTCACCATGCTCTATGATTTTGCCACTTTAGTGCACCTAGGTGTCTGCTTCTTGAAGTTGGGAGACTCAAATCTCTTCTAAGCTCCCTTAACCAAATCGTCTTTCGACTTGGCTCGAACCTTCCCACTATTGGAATTCTCTAATTGAGTGGTTGCCTCCACTAGATCTGGTCTATGGTCCTCATCATCATCCTATTAATCAACCCAATTTCTAACTAGCTTAGACTGAAATTGAGATACTATCTGAGGCTCCATCTTGAGATCTTTATCCTACTCTCGCTCAACCACCACACCTCTACTCTAAGAATTATCTGCCTTGCTTCTCAAGGCTACACATACATCAATCTAAAAGTTGGAGAGGTTTTCGATCCTGACACCAATCTGCTTGACTTGTCCTAAAGCAAAATGCGTGAGGTAAGCCTTCCCTTTGCTGAAGACAACATCATACCCTTTGTCTTCAAGTACTGCAACTAAGACAAGGTTTTTCTTCATTCCTTTAACATATATCACATTCTTGAGATGTAGAAGGGAACCAGACTCCCTCTTAAATCTCACTATACCAACTCCTTTAGTCATGTATTTTCTATCATCTACAAGCTCGATATGAACTTTCATGTCTTTCTCCTCCACACTCCTAAAGAAATATTTATTCCTTGTCATGTGTAATGAAGCCCCTAAATATACCACTCACTACCTCGAATTGAGCTTGCCATGCAAGTTATCAAAGAGAAATACAATTTGAACTGGGAAGAGAGAGCTTCTCCTCCTACTGTTGCTACAACATGCTTGATGGATTTCTTGTTTGGACATTTTGTAGCACAATGTCCAAACTCATGACAATGAAAACACTTGACCTTGCTAAGATCCTCCTTTTCCTTGCAACCATTATGACTATATTTAGTTTGGCCTTAGGTCTTCTTTCCCTTAGCTTTCTTCCCTTTTCCGGGTAGAGAAAAGTTCTCCTCCTCTTCTGTCCTAGATGAGACTCCATCCCTTGTGTTCCTCCTTATCTCTTACTGCACAAGATCTGAACAAAATCTCTCTTAATTAGGGAGCTTATTGTTGCCATTCACTACATCCCAGAAACTCTTACAGGATTTGTGAAGCCAAAGAAGAGCAAGACTCACTAGTTATGTTGATGGAACTGTCTATTCAACACCTCCAAGTTCATCCCTTACTTGAGTAAACCTGGATAGATATGTAACAATGGGCTCATACTTTCCCATTTGAATGTTCCTCAATTTTTTTCTTCAAATATAGTTTTCTAGAATCATTACAACTTTTGAACAGATCAGTAAGGGACTTCCGCATCTGGAATGGAGTTTCCTTCCCATGCAAATTTGGAACAAAATGGTCCTTGACTCCTTCTAGGATAATCCTCCTAGATTTGGCAATGTTTTTATTCCATTGAGTCAGTTGTTGTGCATCTTATGCAAGAGGTTTAGGAATACTAGTCATGATGTAATCCAAAACCCCATTACCATCTAACATAACATCCATTCTATCCTTCCATGCACAAAATTTCGAAACCATTTCTAGGGCATGCTCTATCGTCAAACCATAGAATGAAATGATTCTTGCAGTTGTATAATTATTGCACTAATTGATCTTCTCTTTAATGCACTTTGAATCTGATCAAGGAAATCGATCTCTATCTTGTTTTCTACTTTGATACCATGTAGAAAATACTTGAAACCTTGCAATTGCTAATAAAATTAATATGATCACAAAAGACACAATATTTCTCTACCAAAATTCTACAGAAAGAAAACAATGAATAGAAACACAATCACACATAGAACACAAAATTATCTGGGGAACGCCTGGGAAAAATCTCTCTTGATTTTTTTAACCAACTAAGAAATCTGATCTATTACATAGAATTTGCTTCAAGCCCGAAGCTCCCTGCAACACTGATTATCTCTCCATAAGACTTGCCCAACACTTAGAAAATTAATGCTTGCTAGGAGCTCTTATTTCCTAGCGCAATTTTGTCCCTAAAAATAGGATTTTATCCTATTTACTTGCACAATTCCCAAGAGAAATTTCTCCACTTGCTTGTCAAGCCTCTACACAAACCTGTGTACAATGAATAAATAGATCAGTTCCTTCATTCAATATCAATAGGAAAATCGAATTGCATGACCTACTAGGGATAAATTTAGTTGCTACAACTAGTTAACTGAGAGTCAATTGAGTTAAAAAAGTAAAAATACTCAACTAAACTAAAAGAATCAAGTCTATCTCTATTCTAGAGCTAGATATCACTTAATTGACAAACACTAGAGTTTAACTTCACTAGATGGTTAAATTTTAGCTATGAAATAGTACACAACTCACTGAATTTCATCTAACTCGAATTAACTTACAATAAAGTAGTGATAGGTCACATCACACATGTTAACTGAAAGCTAACTTAAGTATCTATGAAATTGAATTCAAATTAGCATCTTTGACTAAGGCACAAGTCAAAGAAGCCATTCCTTTCTACAATTTCAACATGTGATTTGGATGTATGAATGTATCGGGGTATTTGGAGGAAGTTTTCCTATTCTTTAAAGAGTTGTTGTATAATTGACCTCTTTGATTTATATTGTCTAGTTGTGTTGCATGTTCAAATTTGTGTATACTTATGGTTTCTTACGATATTTTAATATTTTGAATCATAACAAGTACCCAAACTATAATATAGGTTGATATCCCTAAAACTCCACCTAAAAGAGGTGCTTCATCTGCACCACCCATTGGGGCTCATTAGAGGAAATTTTAGCCTAAAAGTGCCCATGAAATTTTCACGTAATTTCCATGTCATAATGTGTAAACCAATCAAAATCATTTAAATTTAAAAACAAGTGCATGTAAATATTTTGGAGGAAAAGGAAGAAAAACTACTTTTTTTTTTAATTGTATTTTTGGCTTATCTCCTTATAGGTTTACTCAAATTTCAAGTGTAGATATTCATTTGATGTGGAATTGAATTATTCTTCCAACAAGTACCCATCATGCATAATTTTGAGAAGACCTAGGTTGATAAAAATTGAAGATACATTAAAAAAGCGTGATGAACACACTTTTTTAATGTATCTTCATTTTCTATCAATGTGAGTCTTCTAAAAAGTATGTATGATTGGTACTCATTGGATGTGGAATTGAATTCCGCATCCAATGAGTGTCTACACTTGAAATTTGAGTAAACCTATAAGGATATAAGCCAAAAATACAACTAAAAAAGTAGTTTTCTTCTTTTACCTCCAAAATTCATAACTCTTATTTTATTATTTTATTATTTTTTCTTTGGAGGCCACTTTTAGGCTGAAATTTCCTCTAATGCCCCATTGACCCCTCATTTCATATCCTTCTACTGTAGCCTACCTCAAAAGAGGGTGCCACTCAGTCACAATACTGGCATAGGAATCAATGATATCTATATCAAATTTTCTTTGCCCACCTCTAGCACACCTTGCAAAACTATATCAAATTTTGATTGGAGATCAACCACCTACATGCAAAGCTCTAATGTCAATTGTGACTTAGCCCTTATCTTTGGGACTTGAAAAGGCCTCAATGTTGTCAAGATTGACTCATGATTGTTGTGACCTCATTGCCACCCCACCACCTCTAGATGTGTTGGAGTCATTGCTATCATTTATCCTTTCCTAGTGGGCCCCACATATGTGCACATAAAATGTACCCATCAATAATATATAGATATTTATATCCAAAAAATATCAAATAAAAAAGCTTAAAGATAATCACCCATGGTTCCTAATTGCTCACCAACAAAGAGGACCATATTTAGATGCCCCCTATAATCCATATCTACATAGGGGACCTCTAGAATCACATAGGGTAGCTCCCATCACCAAATGGTGAATTATCTCCTCACCTTCATCTTTACTTTCCTATGAGGGCCAACTAAAGTAGTTCTATATGAAAATTACTACATCATCCCATGGTGTTGGAACTTATTTTATATTAAAACCATTTCACTTCTTCACCAACACTTCACTTGCCTCCAGGAATCCTCAATTAAATTTATTCATGGATTCTTCTAGGAGTACCATCACCCACCCACCCACGATAACACTGATACAATGACTATGGTTTCCTCATTTACTCTCACTGGTGTTTCTCCCACCATTGTTCTTTTGTTCCGCACATTTAGAGTGAACTCGAGTGCAATGTCATAATCAAACCCTTATAGTCTTTCAACGTACTCAATCCACCTTACGTCTTGAAAAATAGCCCAAATATGGCTGTAGGATTGCAGGAGTGTCTTAGAGGGTTCTCAGTGATTTAATGAGACACCCATGATGCTTTCTCAAGTTCAAAAGATCCATCAATCTCAATGTTAAATGATCAATTCATTGATGAGGATTTCTAGATAAGGAAGTGTAATTATTGTCTAATGGCATGGGTTGTGTCATGGATTATGGAAGTAGTGGAATGTTATGGTAATTGGTGATAGTTGATGTATGTAAATAATTTCAAGGTAAGTGTGATCATGCCAAATTAATGTCATTCATTATGTAAGGAAATTTGTGCCATTGGTTGATTTTTGTGAATTAACGGTTTTTTCCAAGTTGTTTGCATCAATCACATCACCTCTTGTTCCTTTTTGTGATGTTTTTAGTGACATTAGGGTGATTGTACTTACTATTTGGCAAAAGTGTTGCAACATAAGGTGTTGTAGAATCTACCCTAAATTGATGTTGCAGCATGAGGTGTTGTAGCAATTACCTTGAATCAATGTTAAAGCAATATTGTATTTTCCCACTCTCAAGGTGTAGTAGCATGGTCATCGAGTAGGATTTAACCTGAAGGAGTTGCAGTGATATGTCAATTTCATCTATGAAATCTGTTAAAAAAATGTGTTTTAGTGATGCATTGGTTCTATTTGAATATATTTTCCACCTGGGCAAATGTTTATTCAAATAAATATGGAATCTGCAGATGCTTCTAGGGTTTCTTCATTCTAGCTATGCTACTTGGCTACCGCAACTTAGCTAGGGCTAACACATACTTCTATGGACATGCCACATAATGGAGAATCTGAAATTTTCTATCACGATGTTGTCATTAGGGGGGGCTTCGAGACAAGGTTGAGGAGGTTCGACCTGTCTATTGGTGCAATAGGGACATAGTTTTGTCCAAGAATGCATACTTGATATGTCTAGTCTGATATCAATTAATCTTGAGATCAATGTGATGGGATATTTCACAAAGGTATTGTCCTAAGCCCTTTGGGATTTTTTTTTTTATATAAACTATGCTATGTCTCCTAGGCAGTGGAGTCAATGGTGGCTCCGTGTTCTATTCTCAAATGGAATTTTTACCTACAAAATGACTCGATGCACCCTTTGAGTTATACATAGCCTGAGCCTTGGGTTGTGAAGGAACTTGAAAAATAATAGATCTTTAGAAAGAGCCTGAGCAGGAAGTCTTGCTCTATATGGACAAAAATCCTTACTTTTATCTCTTCTTTAAAGCATAACATTGAGAAAAATTGGGGGTTTCCTACTGAGTATCAAAGTATTCAATATGAGGGAATATGCTTAATGATTCTTCCCATATCCAAAACAATAATATCAGAGGGAACTCAACATTAACCCAAATTTAGGAATGGGTACTTCAGGACACAAGAACCCAAATGGGAAATCTATCACTTTAAAAGATGTTGTGAAAGGGAAGTCTCCATCCTATGGATACCAAATACAAAGCATTCCAAGTCTCTACATTGTCGATTAAATGGAGCATGCTCCTTCCATGGAAGTAAATGTTCTAGAGGTAAATTCCCTATTCGAATCTCTTCAAACTAAAGTGGTTATTTATTGATTTAATGGATTCTAGCATAAAGCATAAGCCTTAAACCAATGAATTTTCTCCTCTTGGATACACAATTGTGATTTTTATCTATGCTCCCAAGGGTTTTTCATTGTACAATTTGATACACAAAAGGCTATGGATTTTTCTCTAAATGAAGGGCCATGATTTTGGGGTAGAGCATGGCTCTTTATAACTCCATAGTTTCCATATTTTGATGCAACAAATACGGTTGTCACAACACTAACATCTTGGGTGATACTCCCAAACCTCCCCTTTCATTTTTGGCACCATCAAGTTCTTAAGGGTATTGGAAACACTTTTGGCAAGTTCATGAAGAGGCACATGGAAAGAATGAAGAAAGGTATTTTTACCTTCGCTAGAATATACGTGGAGATTGACCTCAACAAAGGTTTACCGAATCATATAATTTTGAAACATAAAAAATTTCAGTGGTCACAAGCCTTAGACTATGAGAATATGACATTCAAATGTATTTTTTGTTTTCAATAGGACATCTTTAGAATGCATTCCCATGGGAAAAAAATACCAAAAAAGAAAAAGGCTTGCAAGACAAAGGGATGGCAGTTTTTAGATCCATATATCTAGGAAGAAGAAAAAAAAGAAATCATGGAGAACCCATCAAAGGAAGAAGGGGGAACTTAGGATGAGAGTATTAATGATACTATCTTTCAAAGTGGGATATTTTTAGCATAAAATCAGGAGTTAGATAATCAAATAAATATGTTTCACAAAGAGGATGGCACGGTGGGCACTAGGCATGTTCACGTACCCTAAAGCTCTAATTTGGAAATGAACATCCTCCAAAGACATCTGTGAGTGATATGGCTCTAGTTCCAGTGGACCCAAAAGCTGGGGAATCGAAACAGGTCTAGAAATAGAAAGGGATGATGGGAAAAATGATTTCTATATTACTTGATCTTCCCTGTTGTATTATAAATTTTATTTTATTTTCTCATTTTTCAATATTTTTCTCCACTTCGTGGTCATGTGAATTGATGTTTTAAATTCTTTTTTTTTTTTTTACAGAAAAGGATAGAGGATATATTAGATACTTGGCCTTAATGCCAAAAAATGAATTACAAAAGGTGAGTCTAATTCCACAAGTCCTGCACAACCATGCAAGGCCATGGCGTTTATGCTTAGCTCACATCTCTTTTTGCCTGCTACTATGTAATCTATTTTAGAGATTTTCCCAACTTTATGGATACATACAAACTGATTTAACAAAAGGCAGTAAAACATGACAACTATCTAAATTAAGGAATTGGTTCCCATGATTCTTTTCCTCCTCTGAGTAAGGCTCCAGCCGTAAGGAGGGTTGCTTTGTTGGCTTCGAGAATTGATGTTTTAAATCCTTATAAGCATATGTTACGTAATTTTATTTTCGCTACTTATGGATCTGGGCAAATATTGGTGATTGCACACATATAGGTGTGTACATGAAAAATGTAATTTTTTTTTTTAATCAATATGAATAGAAGTACGTTTTTCTTTTCTTAGGAAAAAAATGCATTGGTTCGATCCGCTAAAGGTGTTACAACCACAGTGTTGCAGGCACACACTATTGGTGTTATAGCCACCCAATATTAGTGTTATAACAAGAAGTATGTCCCCTATTATATCATGAGCAATAGGAAAAGTATCAAGAATATGCAAATCATATGGATACATGAGTTTCACATATATTATTTTTTTCCTTTTCTTTCCTTTTTAACATATCAAGTGCCAACTAAGATAAATTTTTACATGAAAAGTGCCTAATTGTGCCCTAAGGGTTTTCACAAATGGGAAAGTTTACTCTCTCTCTCTCTCCCTCTCTCTCTCTCTCTTCAACAAGAACATTAGGAATGAATCATCTAGTGGGAATTCTCCCTCACAAATAATCTCCATGTCATTATTAGGCTATCCGTCATTGATTCTTCTTAAAAATGTTTTTTTATAAGGGCTTGTGATAAAATCAAATCGTCCCATTTTCCATAAGTGGCGACCTTTCCTCATCAATTATATAGATCTTAATGGACCCATTGTCATATATAGTGGTGATCTTATGTGGCCCAAGCCAATGGGTACAATATTTTCCTTTAAAATCATTGAATATTGAGTCGAATGATAAGGCCCATTCTCCAAATTTGTATCTTTTCTTCTTTATGAAATTGTCAGGCCATTGAGCTCTCTGTTGCTGAAAAATGGTTGTCTAATGTAGATAAGCTTGATGAAGCTCATCTAGCTCATTAATTTGGAGGTCTTTATTGTTGTGCCTCACATATATTCATTCCAGGTTGCACTACTATCCTCAGGGTGTTTACTTTTGTCTCTATCAGTGGAATAAATCTCTTTCCATATACTAGCTCATATGAGTGTAGCGTGTGATATTTTTCCATGTATTTCAATATATTGCTTCAAACAATCTATCCACCCAACCTTTGAGGTGGAGTTGTACAATATTTGTTATGATGGTATCAATGATCTTGTTTATCCCTTTCACTTATATATTGGCCTACAAATGATATAGCAGCATCACCCTATGCTTAATCTTATATATTTCCATGGTATCTTCAATGAGTCTTGAAGTGAATCGTGTTCCTCCATCGATGACAATCTCTTGTGGCACCCAAAATATGATAAATATTTCTCCATGGAGGAAGTCTATTACTACTTTTTTGTGGAAGTTGAGAGTGCCTTTTCTTCCATCCTGTTAGTGTTGGTATCTTCATCCCTCCGTCAGAGATCAAATCCTCTTGTTGCATTGCATATTAGGTGTCCCGTTCAGTCAACTGCATTCCATTAGGCGCATGGATCATCTAACGGTAGTGGCTTTCCTACAGTTTCCCTCATGTTATCTACCTGCTGGCTCATGTTTTCTCATTACAAGGCATATACAATCATCTTTTGTCTTAAAGATTGCAAAGGTTTTGCTTTAGGGTTTCATTGTCATTTAGGTCTAGGGTTTAATTACGGTTTCATCCAAAGGAGTTTCAAAGTGTCCAATAACAACCAACATGCCATGAGGAGGTTCCAGCATCAATAAATTTCATCATCAAGTGCTCAGAGATGTGTCTTTCCTCAAAACTCTATTTTGAGGAAAAACAGAGTATTTTTTGCTTTTATGGTACAAATTTGTGTAATTTTATTTTCTTCATATGTGAATCACTCCATCCGTAACCTTGGTCTCTTCCCCTAGCCCCAGTAGCTCTAACTACGTGAAAAACAAACAAAGCACAGGTCATTTATTCCATCACAAGTTTTAATAAAGTGAAAAAAGTCCAAAAATAGAGTCAAAAAACAAAGTCATTTTCAAAACATTGTAAAATGGGTTTTATGAGCCAAAAATTTAAAAGCTCCTTGTTTATAAGTCATTTATTCAATTTCAAAAGTTCATTTGCACTCCAAGACACAGTGGAAGCAAGGCAAAGTTGTGTTGGTGAGCAAGAGAGAGGAATTGGTGAAAATTGGCTGAAAAACAGGGGCACGGCGCATTGGGCAGGTGGCGCAGCACACATAGATGGCACGATGCATAGAACTGCGACCTCCAGTGCAAATTAACACGGGCACGGCGCATATGACTGGTGCGGCGCATTGGGTTTGATGCGCGGTGCATACAGCCAGCAAGATGAAAACTCCAAAAACTTGCTCCAAATCGCCCTAATCTCGTGGATCATCACTTGTACAAGTAAGTTGGGCTCCCATCATTTCTTTTCATCCAAGGTTATTGCTTGTTTGATGGTGGTTGTCTTATGGTGTTGAGTAAGGAAATCAAACCCTACCAAAGAAAACAGTGCTAGGGTTTTGTATTGACTATTTGGCTACCAAGTTATTCCTCCCACCTCACACTCCCTTATTCCATTTGTCCCTTGATTTTCCTATTCCCTACATTCACATACCCCTAAATTCACTAATCCCATACCCCAATTCCCATTTCCCAAAGTTCCAAATACTCTCTAACTCCCAGACCCTAGTCCTATACAAAAACTCCCAAATCATTCGCTATTTTCCTAATTAAACCTGTCCCAACAGTCCCTAAATCCCTCATTTTTTCCCCTCCCTCATATCACTATTTCCCTTGGTGGAAAAAGTCAAAACACAGCTCAGCTATTTCTCATCAAGACAACTCCAAAACATTCCATCCACTAGCAGACATGGCATCTGATCCTTCATATGATTATGAAGAGGAGACCCACAGTGACTCACCTACAGAGGTACATGCACCTAGGAGGCCTCATAGAGGTGGCAAACATATTAGAGAAGAACCAACCACTCTTGCTGAATTACAGGCCTGCCCTCTTGCCATCTCTTGTTTTCAGCACCAGTCCTGCTATGAATTTTGTGAGAAGGTTTCTAGCATTCAGTTTCATCATGAGTTGGCTCACTTGTTTGTGTTGCATTTACATGATGGTCAAGCCACTCTAGCTGGTGTCACTTTCACATTAACACCAGAATCCATTTCACTAGCAACTGGTATTCCCAACATTGGAGAGCAATGGAACAAGAGGCAACAAATTGACCGGTAGCATTATGAACCATACATCAAATCGGGCTATTTGAGACAACTTAGTAGAGTATTTCCTTTCCGGTACCTCAAAGATGCTTATGCTCCTTTGATGAAATTGATCATGAGGTATTTCAGCTGTGAGGGTTGGTTTTCACGTTTGTATGCTTATCATATTAGGCTGCTGATGCATTTTACCAGGGTAAGGATAATAAACATCCCTTAATTCATGTGCCGAAACATGGAGAAGATGACCACCCTAGTGCAGCACAAGACTCCTCAGCAGCAGTTCAATAGTATTTACCATTTTGCTCTCATTAAAATTGTGGTCATTCATCAGCTTGGCTTACAGGGAATTACTTGGGAGGATTTCATCACTCGTGAGTTTTTCAGAGCTCCTCAGGGACCTTCAGAGGCTTTGCATGAGATAGGTGGACCTTCTTATCAACATGAGGGCCATGAGACACAGACCGCTAGCATGCTGGTGTTCATCACCTATCAGAAGGGCACTAGACAGTTGTTTGCAGCAGCAAAGCGAGTGTTATCTCCACCCGGGGTGGAAGGGGCCTCGCTTCCATCATCAGCACAACAAGTTCAGGACAGAGGCAAGAGGCCACTACAGGAGGAAGGACCATTAGGTGAGCGGGAGACTGATTTCATTCTCATTGAGGGTGATGATACTAATATGGGCCCGCAAAGCACAAATCTTAGAGAAATCATTTAGGAGCAGCAGGCGGACATTGATGCCTTGTCTATCAACTTGGATAGAGCCCAATGGACAATACAGTACTTGGAGCAAAGGAATAAGTAGCTTGAAGACCAGTAGGTGATTACGGAGTTGCAAAACATTCGGGCGAATCGCCAAGCTTCCCAAAGGAGGAGGGTGGAGTTCACCTCACTTGAGCAGGAGGTTAATGCCAATAGGGAGTCATGGCTTGAAAGAGCCAATATCCACTTGGAGAGGAAGCTAGAAAATGCCATCAATGAGAAGAATATGCTTAGAAACCTGTCATATCATTACTTTTCAAGGAACTTGGTGTGCCAAGCGAGAATCAGGAGTTTAAAGGCAAAGTTGAAGAGAGCATCAAGGAGGCAAAAAGAGCATGAAGGACTTCAGATATTTCTTGAGGCTTCCTTGGACCAACACAATGTTTGATGGAGAAGACTCAGCCCAAATTTCAAAAAATTTGGAGCACTTTTTGTATTTTTGAAATTTTTGGCACAAAAAACAGAATTTTCTGCCCTATGCGCCGCACCACGTGGCGCTCGCTTTTGCTAGGAGCCTCCAAAGCACAAAAACTCAGCATTTTTGGATTTGGCATGAAAAAATATGTTTTCCTACCAATGGCCAAGAAATTTGGACAGGTTTTGAGCCCTCAAAAAGGTAAAAAACACTCAAAAAATGACCTCACTACCCCTATTTTGACACACAGGAAGTAGTGTTGAGAGAACTGACGTTTTTTTTTTTGGGGGGGGGGGGGGGGGGGGGGGTGCAAATGGAGGCCAAATTGAAAAATTCCACTTGGGTTGGAAAGTAGATAGGCAGACCTTTCCAACAAGCACACCTGGAGCTCATTTGGACACCGGGAAGGCCTCCAAAAGTGGGCCCAAACAAGCGATATGCATAGAGAATCAGGCGCAACGCATAGAGGAAAAATTGCTAGTTTGACCAAGTATTGCTATGTTTTTCGCCCAGCTTTGGCTAGTTTGACTTTTTCACTTTCCTAATGGAAAATTTGTGATGTAATTTAATGTACATTGATGGAAAATTTGTGATGTAATTTAATGTACATTGATGGATCATGATGTAAATATGTCAAATGTTCACTTGTAGAGGTAGATTCATCAATTTAGAAGTTGTTTGAAACTGAGTCAGTCAGTTCCCTTGTTTCTAGAGGCATGCTATTCTGTTGCCTGATTTCTAGTTCTCAGTTTAGAATTAGTTGAAACAGCTCCTAAACATGTGAGCTCGACCCCTAGAGGCAAGGATGAGTTATGGTTGTCTATATTATGTTGTTTTTCAGTCATTAGCATGGTTGGACTTTTGAGAAAGCCTTCAGCTTCATTGTACATTCATATCAGCAATTTGGCTAAGGAATTGAGACCAGGATTTGCAGCACTCTTTGGGATCCATGTGGCAATTTGTCTTGGTACAGTTCTTTTCTTTGTAATTGTGAATTTTCTTATATGTCATGTATGCCATTATCTATCTTGTTTCTTCTGAACTAAACAAACAAGAGTGTAATTAGAATCCATTGAAATTGCAGTGCTCTACTTGAAGTTTGCTTTAGTTTCTTGATGTTTTCAGCTGTTTGGGGAGGATCCATGGTTTCTCTTGCCCTCTTCAACACCTCACCTGTCTATTCCTTCCATCCAATTCAATTTTAAGTGCCAAAAACAATTTCCTACCTTACCCCATTGAGATCTCTGTAGGACTGAGCCTAATCCCCGCACCCAAAATCTATCTTTCCATCTGAGCCAACAAAACATCATTTTATTAAATCAAATTCTCTTGCACTTATACCTAGCCTAAGATCAGTATTTCTATCAGTCATATCAAGCCCTCATCGATCATTATTTGCTGAGATTGACCCAGAGAGAGCCCTCTCCTGACCTGGTAGGGCTAGCTACCAAGTTGAGCGTGGTTTGATGTTGGCCCTGAATCCTACCTTTTCAGCTTGAGGTAAATCTAGGCACTAACACATCCAATGTGTCACATATTCTATGTAGACTAGGATATATGATTTGTATCGAGATTGATGGTTGATGGGTCTAATAAAATCAAGTTCGCACTTCTAAAATGGTTCTATCACTAGCTATGTCTGTGATGGAATTTTATCTAACTATATTGGCCTTCCTATGCATTGGTAGTTGCCACAAGAAACATGAAAAATGGAGGACCAGTAGTACCCTTGATGGAGTGCTTTATAGCCATTCCTATTAGTTGTAAAATGGCCTCCACAAGGCCCATCAAGACAAGCCTTTAATATATCATAGATCTCATCTTATTTTACACACTTTGTAAAAGGGGAATTCATTTATCCATGAAAACCTCCAACTTTGTTTGATGGTATTTTTTTGTTCCTTTGGAGATAGATGAGGTGGAAGCTTTCGTGCAGTAAATTTTTTAATAATATATGCAAACCATAGTGAGTTAACAAATACTACAAAAAAATGTTCATTGGGAAAATATTCTTCAACATGTGGCTCATTTTCATTTGTGGTAAGCATTGAAAGAAAGTGTGCTGCTACATTGTCTTTCCCTAACTTATTGATGATAGTTATGTCAAATTATTGCAAAATTAACATCTGCATAGTCTCCCCACCATTAGTAATTGGTTTGTTCATTAGATTTTTAATGTAAGTGTGTTCAATATGTATGATCACAAGATATCGAGTTATATAATGCCGAAATTTATTGATAGTATGAAACACCAAAATAAAATTTATTTTTTTTACCATGTAATTCAATTTGACAAGAGGCCCACGAGGGTAGCTCAACTGGTGATCATCATGTAATGAAGTATTATGTAAATCATGAGATTCAAGGTTCAAATCCCTTGTGGGTTAAGCCCCAAAAAAAATTTTGCAAGAGAGATATTCTTACTAATAAAGAATATTTAGTATGGATGATTCTCTTCTTCTTGTCTTAAGAAAGCTCCAATAGCAATAGCTAAAGCATTTGTACATATATGAAATAGGATGGACCAATTGGACCCTCTTAAAATGAGATCCTTGGATAATCTTATTTTTAATTCTTTGAAGGCATGTTGGATTTTTTTTCTTTTTTTAACAGTAACTAGTGAACTGGTAACTTCAGAGAATTATTCTAGGAAAAATCCAGGATTGGATCACAACAATTGCAACGAAGTTACCAGTTTAACAAGAAATTTAACCTCAAAATGGTAATTCTAGCAAAAAACACTCCTATTTTTGTGCAAAAAACATGAAAAAAGCACCCAAAAAATGAAAAGTGTTGATATTGCATCAACGAGGTTAAAAATCAAAATATTTGTGCAATAAACATGAAAACATACTCCATAAATGAAAAGTGTTGATGCTGTATAAACACCCTTTTTTCCTTTTTCTTTTTTATTTTCAAGTTAAAAATCCATTTTTTAAAAAATAATGGCATTAAAAACTAAAACTTTTGTGCAATAAACATGAAAAATCACCCCAAAATCGAAAAGAGATGATGCAACATCGATGATTTTTTTGGGTTAGAATTCCAACATTTTTTAGCAATGGAATTAAAATAAAATATCATTACTCTAAAAAGCCTTAAAATTCCAATAATTTTCAACTATAGTGTTAAAGATAAAATATCTCAACTCTAAAAAACCTAAAAATTCCAACAATTTTCAACCATGGCATTAAAGATAAATATCATGACTCTGAAAAACTTTAAAATTTTGACATTTTTCAACCATGGCATTAAAGATAAAATATCACAACTCTGAAAAACCTTAAAATTTCAACATTTTTCAGCCATGGAATTAAAACCAAATATCGTGACTAAAAAAACCTTAAAAGTGAATACCTACATCAAGGAGTCATTATACCAAGAGTAATTTTTTTAAAAGTTAAAAGTATAGCTCTTTCAAAATATTAACCTAAGACAACTTGACACATTACAATGGAAATTTAAAAATCAACCATCAAATTGACACACAACGGGGGTAGACTTGATTGATTGCAATGAAAACTTAGAAAACAACCATGAAATTAGCACACATTGAGGGCAAACTTGATCCATTGTAATGAAAAATTTAAAATCAACTATCAAATTGACACATAGTGGGGTTGGGTTGCTAGTTGAGCATCAACACAACCCTTGCAACAAAAAAAAGAGATTAAAATAAATAAAAAATAAAAAATAAAATAATTATAAATGGAGTCTTTTGTGAGTAGCGTAATTCAAAGATCTGTCTTTCGCATCCATCACATAAATATTTTAATTTTCCAATTTGTTTCGAACCAACTAATGTGATTCATCTTCAGGATAATTAGATGAAGAAAATTTGATCCAATAGGGGGAATAAAAAGGGGGAGAATTCCTACAAGCTCAAAGATTAGGTCAAAGGTGATGGGAAATAGTAATTAAGAAATAAATAGAATAAAAATAAATGATTAGATCAAAGGTCAGAGAAAACAATTGTTAGGAAATAAATAAAATAAAAAATAAATTATTATAATAAGTAACTATGGTAATTAAATTATAATAAAGTGTTAATAATAAATAAATATATCGGGGGAGGCACGAGTGAGAGGGGTTATCCTTCACCCTACTGGATATGTAACACCTTCCTCCCACATTTACCCAAGTTAATGGGTCCGCTAGGGTAAACATGTGACGAGATGCTGCTACAATCTGATTGAACTCCCCATGTAGAGTTAAGGAAGTGGAACCGACACCACACAACCAATCTGACCTTCTGCACATGTCACAGAACCTACAAGAGCCAACCAACCCTTCCAGGTGATCAACCCCTGAGACATCTTGACACTTCATTGCCCTAGAGCCCCAATCATTCCCATGACATGGGCATGCATATGACTGGGGCCCTCCAGTCGCTCTCACAACATGGGCATGCAAGCGACTGGGGTCTTTTTTAGCTAGTTCTCAGCCCGCGACCTTAGATTCTGTGCCACTTTTTTAGGGCCAGGGTCTAGGCCACTTCCAAGAACTCCATGAAACCTTCAGTAGTGAAAAGTAACATCGAGCAATTGATACAAATACAAATACTTGAATAAATACTTTACTGGACCCCTACTAGCCATGATAGGATTTTCATCAAATATGTCACAAATATGCAATCTACAAGTCATAAGAACAAATATGAGCATAAGGGTCTCACACTTATCTAAGAACTGTTAAGAAGAATTGATGCCTTATCACATTAGTTGCGTTATCATCTATTAGGTCATATATTCATTGTTCATTCATTTACAAATCAAAATGTGATAAGATCCATACATCATTTCTATCATAAAACATACCCATAACCAACATATAAACAACATAAATAATAAGGATACATCAGCCATAAATGCCACATATGAACCATTACATTTGCTAATAAAATACCAAGGAAAGGAACTCTTATTAATGCAAGCAAAAGCCAACCAAGTATGGGACTTCGACGAACCACCCGACCATAGATAGGCTGAATCAAATATTTCTTCATCTAATCACCTCCATGCCATATTCCAAGCATGAACGTGGCCCTCATAACCAAAACTCAACCGGTGCTTCTCGATGCTACACCACCTCACCCTCATAAATAGAACCATGCTTTACTGCAAACCTCACTGGATCACTAGGCCAAAACAAGCATGGATGCCACTGAAGTTTCTCCACCTACAATGTGAGGACTTTTCCTATCTCCTAGTCTCTAGGATTTACTGCAATCCACACTGGATCACTAGGCCCTAACCGAGACTCCATTCTCTGGGCTTTAGCATATATCCCATCTCGAGATTCTTAGGCCCAATCGATACTCCACCCTCTAGGCTTGACTGTATATCCCATCTCGGGGTTCCTAGGCCCGAAGCAAGCACCCACCTTGGGCTTACTGTATATCCCGCTATTCACTGGTCGAGGATTCCTTGGCCCACCGAGGTAACACAAAATCTGGATTTACTGCAACCCACTGATCCGGATTTAAACAGGAACACAACAAATTATAGAGATAACCATAAACACAGAGATGTAGTGGAAATAATACTTCATTTCATTAATGTAAAATACTGAAATATGCTTACAAATAGAAATGGAAATAAACCAGCTAGGGCGATGGTAGCTTATCTCTGAGAAGAGATGTGGCGGCTACATGCCTCTGAACTATGTTACAATGAGGCTCAAAGGCCTATTTATTGTTGAGAAATAATGGAAAACCCTAAACATCCAAAAACCCAACCCTAGAAGATGAAACGCCAAATTGTGGGCCCCGTTTTGGGTAAGTTGGTACATCAACTTCCCAGGGTTGTAATTTTGGCACCCAATCTTCGTTTGACGCATACAATAGCTCGTTAGAAAGATATTTTCGAGCAATACAACTTTAAGAAGAGCAACATGGGTCCATGACATCAGTCCATGGACCCATGTTGCTCCCAAATTTCCCAAAAAACGTCGTTTAGGGCCTCAAAATTTCTCTGGAAGTTCAAGACCCGAAAAACTGCTAAAATAGTAAATTGTGCTACAATTACGGAAACTGAAGAACTAAAAGAGACAATTGTGGGGGTCGAAGTGGGATAGGTGGGTGGCCACCAGCATCCACCTAGATCATTCCTCCCCCCTTAGGAAGCAATGGTCCCCATTGTGTTGAGTTCCTCCATCTGCTGAACTTGGTCCCTAGTGAGTTGTTCTGCAATCTCTAATGTGTCCAGTAATGGTGGGAAGCATGGTTGAGGGCATTCCACATTGAACACTTGGTGCAAGCGAAGGAATAAAGGAATGTTTTGCTCCAAAGCATTGTTTCCCACAACCTTGGTAATGCTGTAAGGGCCATGTCAGAGTGGTCTGAGCTTCTGATGGGCTCTTGTAAGGCGTTCTTTCTCTTGATGTAACCCAACTCTGTCGCCCATCTGAAACTTGTGCGGTACCCCTGTGGGTGAGGAGAAGTTGTTCCTGTGTTCTGTCATGACCGTATCCCTTTTCTGTTGTTGCTGTGTGGAGCAACCCTTCGCAGGGGTCATGGATGTGGCAACAATATTCCCCTTACTTTGGGAGCGAACCAAACAGAAAATAAATTTCCTAGTCTGTGAGATGAGCTTGCTGCCTTTCTTAGTAGCGATCAAAGAGGTGGCAGTAGTTGGTGCTATCTACAATATCCTGTATAATGAATTACCAAAGAAATAATAACAGCGTGAGGCCTTGACTCATACACAACATGTCGCCTCCATAAGTATGGCTGGCCTAACAATACATCACAAACATCCAGAGGTGTAACATCACACAATACCTCGTCTGTGAAAGGCTTGATGCTGTAGGGAAGGCAGCACTGCTGGCGAACTCGGTGAAGCCACCCGATACTGTATGGTTGTGGGTGTGGTGTAGTCGGTAGGCTCAACTGCTTCATGACCTATGCTGATATGAGGTTCTTTTGGCTACTACTATCAACAATGAATTGTAGCGGCGAACCCTTCACCCACATTTGTGAGTGGAAAAGACACTCCCCCTCCTCTGGATCTTCAAGCTTATTCTTCTGGATCTTGGCGGTGGAAACAGTGACGCTGGGCTCCGCATCAATGATCTACTTCCCTTTTCCATTCCCCTTATCGAGTTCTGACTCAAGGTTGGAACATGCATCTAATTCTGAAGCCTTCAACTCGGCCACTAGCGACTGCTTGGTCTGACACTCACTTGTGTTGTGAGTGGGGCTCTTATGGAACTCACACCACTTTCCTGTGTCCTTCAACTTCATGGTGTTGTTCTTGTCTTGCAGCTTCGACAAGTTGTATTGGATCACCCCACCTTGACTTTGTCCTTTAGTCTTCAGATTCGCAGATCCAAAGTCTCGCTTATTCTGTTTGAACTTCTGCTTGATTTTGACAACATATCAGTACGCTGTGCCGAGCGAGGAAATGTTCAAGAACTCCATCTCTTCCTCGATGTACCTGTGTAGGTAGCCACGGTATTTGAGTACTAGATGTAGCTCAAAATCTTTGATACCCAACTGTTTGTGAAGGATATGAAAAATGTTGGTGAACTTCGGCACATCTTGGTCCCTTCCCTGCCGTAGTGTGGTCCACTTTATGTATTTGTCCTCATAGCTTCTAACAGGGTAATACTACTCCTTAATGACATCCCGGAATGAATTCCAAGTGGGTGCGGTTGAAAATAGTGAGCCCATACTTTCATCCTTCTCCTCGCAATAGGTTTCCCACCAGCCCTTGACGTGGGGGACTGCTTTGAGAAGAGCGAAAACAATCTTTTACTGACTCGAAAATTCATGAACAGAAAAATGCCCTTCTAGTAGATTTAACCATTTATCTACGACATCTACATCTATTTGACCCTCAAATATGGGTGTTTCAAAATTAACTTGTACCTTAAATGGTGTGGTGTTTCCAGAGTAGATGTTGGAAGCCAATGCGTCGCCTCTCGGTAGCCGCTGAAGGATCTGGGCAAAGTTGTCCATCATCGCATTCCTTTGCTGCTCGAGGGCTTCTTCGAGCAAGATTTTGATAGGATCTCCTGCCTCCTCGTCTTTCTTTTCATCCTCCATGGGAGGTTGTCGAGATTTGCGAGGCTGGTCTTCAAAGGTTCAACCAGTTCAATCCCTAACTCCTTATATCCCGACCTCATTGGGGACATGCAAAGAAAAATAGAGAAAAAGCAGACCGCTCTGATACCACTGATCCGGATTTAAACAGGAATGCAACAAATTACATAGATAACCATAAACACAGATATGTAGCAGAAATAATACTTCATTTCATTAATGTAAAATAGTGAAATATGCTTTCAAAGAGAAATGGAAATAAACCAGCTAAGGCGATGGTAGCTTATCTCTGAGAAGAGATGTGGCGACTACATGCCTCTGAACTGTGTTACAATGAGGCTTAAAGGCCTATTTATTGTTGAGAAATAATGGAAAACCCTAAACATCCAAAAACCTAACCCTATAAAATGAAACGTCAAACTGTGGGCCCCGTTTTGGGTAAGTTGGTACATGAACTTCTCGGGGTCGTAACTTTGGCACCCGATCTTCATTTGACGCGTACAATAGCTCGTTAGAAAGATCTATCCAAGTACTACAACTTTGGGAAGAGAAACATCGACCCATGGACACATTTTGCTCCCATATTTCCCAAAAAACGTCGTTTAGGGTCTCAAATCAGCTCTGGAAGTTCAGGACCCAAAAAATTGCTAAAAATAGTAAATTGTGCTACAATTATAGAAACTAAAAACCTGAAAGAGACAGTTGTAGGGGTCCAAGTGGGATAGGTGGGTGGCCACCAACATCTACCTGGATCACCCACAGTCTGATTTAGTGGTCACTAGGAAATGTGTTCTTTCTTTCAGAGATCCACCTCACTCAGTTTCGAATCCATCTGACAATCCAACTCAACCAAAAATATGAGAACCCATCACACCATGACTATCCGAAAATGGCAAGGCAAGGCTGAAGAACATTGTCACACATAAAAAAACTGATGCCCATGACAACAAGAGAACCAAGAACTCACTTGCATAACCATGCATGCCAAAACTAATAATGAAATCATATATGCAAATCTATACCTACAAATAATCATGTTGTAGTTGCGTGATCCTACTCTTCCTTGCTTGACGTTTGCTTCCCTTTGCCTTCTTTTCTCTTCTTGATCTAATGCTAGAGTGCTCCAAGAAAAATCTAAGTGTCCAAGAGTGAGAGAGAGAGAGAGTGTAGAGAGAGAACTCAAAAAATGAACTGACAAAAGGTACCAATTGATCCTCAAAAGCCTTTTTATTAATGAGGCCCATATTTTCTTCATTTTTCCACTATCTTCCTTCATTTTCCTCCTCACATGGAACTTGTGACCTTTCACCTTCATTTTCTCCTAATTTCCATTATTTTAATAAATAAATGCCAAAAATGTCATTTTTCCTTTCCAAAGCCTTTGACATTGCCTTTACCAATTTCCTTAGCCATAATATATTAAAAGAACACCCACGCTAGGATGTTTTTCCCAACATTCAGCTTGGAATAAGTGTCTCATAACCTTTGTTATTATTTTTCCTTTATTAACTTTATTACATGGAATTTTCACCAGGGCTATTACAGAACCCTCCCCCTTGGGGGAACACTATCCTCAATGTTCAACAACACCTACAACCAACAAGACTGTTGCAATCAAAAAATTATGCCCATAGAGCTTTATAACTTAGCTCGATTTAATATTTAAAATGATTAACCTACTGAGAAGCAAACCAACATTACAACCATAATGACATGACACCCATACTACTTATTGGAGCTTTATAACACAATTAACGACAATATTTACATCCATATACATGTGTACAGATACCAAAAACATCGCACCAAAGAATGTACCAAAAAAATTCGCTCAACCAACAAATATAGAAGGATACTTAGCTCGCATATGATCCGCCATATCCCATGTAGCTTCATCGGGCCCAAAGTGCTCCCGCTGCACTTTAACCTGATCGATTACTTGGTTCCAGAGCATGAGCATTTTTCTCTGCAATATACACTGAAGTTTTGGATGGAATTCTCCATTTGGCTCCACCTACAATAAAAACCATTCGATCACATGATCAACATCTTTAACATATATCTTAAGCAACGACACATGAAAAACATAATGGATTTTCACTATTGGAGGTAGTGCAAGTCCATAGGCTACTGGTCCAATTCTTTCAAGAATCTTGAAAGGTCCACAAAACCAAGGTGCTGGCTTGACACATGATCCAATCAACAAGGATATCTTCTTCATTTTTATGCACAAGTACACCTCTTCCCCAACTTGAAACTCCTTAAACAACCTATTCTGGTCTGCATAAATTTTCAACTTGTCCGGTGTTGTCTTCAAATTCTTCTTTATTACTTGCATTTCTTGTTCCATTTCTGCCAACATGTCTAGTCGAATCAACACCCTGTTAATCGAATCACTCCAAATTATGGGAGTATTACAACTTCTCCCATATAATCTCAAACATGCTCATCCTCAAAGATTCCTGATGCCCATTGTTGTAAGTGAACTCAACCAGTGCAAGATACTCTTCCCACTTCCGTTGCTGATGCATCACATACATCCTCAACATATCCTCCAATATCCTGTTGACCTTCTCTGTTTTTCCATCTGTCTGCAGATGGTAAGTTGTACTAAAGGCTAACTTTGTCCCTAAACATGCAAACATCTCCTTACAAAACTTGGAAGTGAACTTAGCATCCTTGTCTGACACAATCTTCTTCGGAACACCATGCAATCTGACCACATCTTTGATTAATACATGTGCTACATTAATAGATGAATAAATAGACTTCACTAGAATGAAGTGCGCTACCTTTGTCAACTTGTCCACCATAACCATGATGGAATCATTTTTTTTAGATGTCCTCGACAAACCTGTGATTAAATACATGGAAATGACCTCCCATTTCCACTCTGGAATCACAATCGGTTGTAGTAGTCCACCTGGATTCTTACATTTTGCCTTTACCCACTGACAGTCGAAGCATCTAGCCACAAAATCTGCCACATCCTTCTTCATATTCGACCAATAATTAAATTTCTTCACTGCTGTCAATGTCTTTTGATATCTTGGGTGACCTGAATAGGGTTTCTCATGAAACTCTCTCAAGATAGTCTTCTTGAGCTCACCACTGCCTGGAACATATATCATCTCCCTAAACCTGATCAAGCCATATTCTGTAAGATGATAGTCCACATCCTAACCACCTATACCCTGTTGTAACTTGTGCATAAGCTCCTTGTACTTGTCATCCTATTGTTCTACCCATAAGATCTGATCTTGTAAGTTTGTCCCATAAGAACTCAGCTATTATACAATTCACCTGTATCCTCTTACTAATTAAGAGAATTTGCGACCATGTTCTCCTTACCATTGATTTACCTGATCTCAAAATAAAATTCATTGATAGTGGCCAACCATCTATCTTGAGTGACATTCAGATTTGGTTGATCAAACAAGTATCTCAACCCACTGTGATCACTCATCAATACAAACCTCCTACCAAGAAGATAGTGTTTCCACATCTTTAATGCATGGATGATCGCTGCCAGATCAAGTTCATGTGTCAGATAATTTTGTTTGTGCTCATTCAGATTTTGTGATTCATAGCATACCAGATGTCCATCCTACATAAGAAATCCACCAAGTCCTCTCTTGCACACATCTATACATACCACAAATTCTTTGTCCGAATATGCAATATTTAACACTGGAGAATTTGTTAACAACCACTTTAAGTGCTCAAAAATTGTTGCACATTCCTCTGTCCATTCAAATTTCTTACCTTTCCTCTACAATGACGTAATAGGATATGAAATCTAATAGAAGTTCCTGATGAACCTCCTATAGTAACCTGCTAACCCCATAAATGATCTTAACTCTTCCACATTTCTAGGAGTTTCCCACTCCATGATAACCCTTACCTTCTTTGGGTCCACTACTATACCTTCCTTGGAGACCACATGCCCCATGTAATGTACCTTTGTCTGAAAGAAATTTCATTTTCTAAGCTTGGCATAGAACTGATGCTCTCTTAGAAATATCAACACTGCATCTAGATGCTCGTCCTCATTTTTAGAATATATCAAGATGTCATCAATGAACACAATAAAAAACTTGTCCAAATAAGGACACACCACATTATTCATCAAGCACATAAAGGTAGTTGGAGCATTAGTCAAACCAAATGGAACTACAACAAACTCATAATTCTCGTACGTGGTCCAGAAAGCTATCTTGTATATGTACTCTTCCTTGATGCGTACCTGATAATATCCTGATCTCATATCAATCTTTGAAAACATTGCTACTCCCTTCATTTGATTGAACATGTCATCAATCCTTGGCAACATATACCTATTCTTGATGGTCACCTTATTCAACTTCCTGTAATCAATGCATAACCTGCGAGTACCACCCTTCTTCTTCACAGACAATACAGGTGCACCCCAAGGTGATACAATTGGCCTAATGTATCCCTTGTTAAGAATTTTATTCAACTACAACTTTAACTCTACTAACTCTTGAGTGCTCATCTTATACGATGCCTTTGATGCTGGTGGTGCCCTTGGTACCAATACAAAAGAAAATTATACTTCCCTGTGAGGTGGAAACTCTGAAATCTCTGCTGGAAACACATCCTCAAACTACTGCAAGATTGGGTACCTGCTCGATACCTTCGCATCCTCAACATCCTTACCTTTGTCACTAGAAATATGCACTGCAAAAAACACACACCCTTTTCTATGACTGTGCTTTGCCTGCATAGCTATAACTATTCTAACTCATGTTGCTTTCTTCTTACCTTGTAAGATTCTCTGTTCCATTGTCATCCAAGCACTCGATGGATTTGTCATAACAATCCACTAAGGTCATATGAATATATAGCTAGTCCATACCCAATAACATACTATACGACCCCAATGACAATACTGTATTCAAATGTGTTGATGTAGGCATACCATTCAACTCAAATGCAGAAGCTCTTACCCAGTTATATACTCTCTTCTTTGTATATGTAGCCACTGCACTAACTAGGATTCTGCATGCACTTCTTTATTCAAACCACACTTATCCACCAGGTCAGGAATAACATAACTATAATTAGATCCAGGGTCAATCAAAATGGAAACAACTTGATCACAAAGCTTACTGTTGAGTCTTGAAAATGTCATTAATTTCCATTACACTTTCACTATTATGTCCATTATATCACCTCCATTTCACTACTATGTCACCACATTCATCCCACTTTCATTATCATTGAGCCACATTTATGTTTTTCCAAACTTTATTAATTCTAAGCTTTTTAAGTGAATTTGTGGTTAAAAATTAGAAAATAATGTGCATATGCTTATACCTAACAAATGGGTTGAGTTTTTTGACATGTGTAGGTCGAAAGGAGGCTTCCAGAAGACCCTTATGTGGAACTCTAAGGCCAAATTCGAATTTGAGTGGAAAGAATCATGGGAGCATGAGGATATGTGTCACATCTCCTAATTATATTGTAACTCTAAGAAGACATGTGTCTTATCAGTTCCTATTTTGATTAGGACTCTAGAGGTAGAGGGAGAGATTCATGGACTCTCATTAATGAGATGGCTTCTCACCTTTTTGTATAAATAGGAGATCTCTCTCCTTCATTTGCTAGTTCTTAAGTCTTAGTTTGTTAGTTCTTAAGTTTGTTAGCTTGTGAGATGGCTTTTGAAAGCTTTGGAGAGCTTTGTTGTACTTTGTAATTTTGAAGAATTTGAATAAAGCTTTGATGTTCTCAACATGGAAGGAGATGTGAAGTAGATGTCATGGAGCATATTAGAATGTAAAGTAGAGTAGATTTCATTTTGTAATTTTGCTTTGATTTCATTATGTCATTTGATTGCTTTCAAGTTTGATAGATTAGATTTTTCATTCATGCAATTTTAATTCATGCAAGTGTGTTCAACCAGTTGATTGTAGATTAGTTTTTCCTTATATGTTTTTGCATCAACTAGTGACATGAGATTAACTTCTCCTTTGACTTTGCTTTTCTTAGTTTTTTTTTTAATTCCAGTTTTGTTTTGATTTCAGTATTCTTTACTTGCTTTGTTAATTAGTTTAGAAATCAAATTTCTCATATCATTGACGGTTACCTCTGAAAGCCATAGCTAGACTACTGGCGAGGGATCGAATTATGAATGTGTAATTTTATTTTAGTTTTACTTTTCTGCAATTAGATATTAAATTTCTCATATCATTGACGGTTACCTCTGAAAGCCATAGCTAGATTACTAGCGAGGGATCAAATTATGAATGTGTAATTTGATTTTAGTTTTACTTTTTTGCAATTATATATTAAATTTCTCATATCATTGTCGGTTACCTCCGAAAGCCATAGCTGGACTACTGGCGAGGGATCGAATTATGAATGTGTAATTTGATTTGAGTTTTACTTTCCTTGCAATTTTTAATTTCTTTGAGTGCAGTAGCTTAAATCATTTTTCTATATTTAGACAACAGTAGAGATTATAGTTTCATGATCAATAGTTCATTATTTACTTGTTTTAAATAACAACACATTATTTACTTGTTTTCAATAGCAGCACATTTTCATTATTTACTTGTTTAAATAGCAGCACATTTTCCATTCTTGTTCAAGCATTACTGTCATCACTAGTACATTCTAAGACCTTCTGAAGTGTTAAGTTCTGGAAATCATTATAGAGGACATAATTGCCTTAAAATCTGTATCCATACTTGCCTTCTAGAGACTTAGGAATAGGATTTCCATTTGCATTAGACACTTTAGGAGATCAACAAGAAGAAAACCCCAAAACAAAACAAAAACTATGAAACAACGAAGTAAGAAAAATGTTAACTAAGCACATATGGTGCACCAAACTTCATCAGTTTACGATACCCAGATTGATAATTTATGTAGAGCAATTTAAGACGTTAAATTGACTAGACACTTACCATCCATCTAAAAAATAGTTTCCTGGTGCTCTTCCTGATTTTTATCCAGCACTGCATAGATATGAGGAATGCTCTGCCCAACATCCCCAACAGTCTATGCCTCTTGTGCACTATAGTGTGAGGCCTACCACCCTGATTTAGCAGAAAATATCTCTTAATATGTTCCTTACCACACGTCCAACACTCCAACTGTCCTGTACCATCACCTCTATTATGTTGTTGTGACCCATGTCCATGTCTAGCTACGTTGAACTTCTTGTATGGTGCAACATTTCTTTCTCTTTTGCATTCTAAGGCCTTGTTCTTTTTGGCTGCCATTTACCTTTAACTTTATCTTTCATGGTGCCTGTCGAAACCAAAACTAGAATATTACTTGTGTCCATAAGCTCTCCTATCCAGAGTGTCAAAGAACCTGTCATCTCTAACCGTGTCATCCCTATCTGGTATGTGCCTACCATGAGATCTACTGCGATATGCTCCCTTAGTTTTGTTTTCCCTTCCATGGCTTATCTGAAGTGGTCCCTATCTCTGTAAGTTTGACAAACTCTAAAGGAATACTGCATTGAATTATGATTTCTTCTCCTATGCCTGCATGATTATGTCATTATTTGCTTTGAAATTTCTTAGTTCTTCCTTCAAGATTCTCAATGTGTTTTCTAAGTCAGAAGAGTTCCCAACACCACGCTACTCATCTGATCCATAGGGAGAATCTGAGGAATTGTAGTCTACCATCTTGCTAGTCATCTTTGATCTCTTTCCTGCCGAACATACCATGTCAGCTAAACCAAAATATAAACATAATGTACATACCTCAATGTAGCTAGGGGAGGATATCTTCGCTGCAAGATCAACAAGATTAGCACAATACATGTATAAACATAATCATAACAACATATATATATATATATATATATCTATATATATATATATATATATATATATATATATATATATATATATATCACCCTAACCATAGTCCAGTAATAAATGCATGACCCTATCAACCACACATCATGACCTCATGCATGAAAACTACAACCATGTCAATGTATGCATAATCAACATATGTACAACATGCATGCACACATGATACATACAAACATTGTCATGCATAACCAGTGCATAACCGACCTATACTCATGATAAACACATCCAACAACACACCATCAACTTCCACATGATGACACAAATGCAACCATGACCAACACCTTGCATACACCATAAGTACGTAGACCACAAGTATAAGAAACACATATTCAACCAACATGAATGCATGACCAACACACTGCCCATCCAGTCCAGGGGGTGAACCATGCTCTGATACCACTATGTAACAACCTACTCCCAGATTTACCCAAGTTAACCGGTCTGCTAGGGTAAACATGTTATGAGAGGCTACTACAATATGATTAAACTCCCCATGTATAGTTAAGGAAGTGGAATCGACACAACACAACCAATATGACATTCTGCACATGTCACAGAACCTATAGGAGCAAGCCAACCCTTCCAGGTGATCAACCTCTAAGACATCTTGACACTTCACTGCCATAGAGCCTTAGTTTCTCCCATGACATGGGCATGCATGCGACTAGGGTCCTCCAGTCACTCTCACAACATGGGAATGCAAGCAACTGGGGTCTTTTTAAGCTAGTTCTGAGCCCGCGACCTCAGACTATGTGGCACTTTTTCAAGGCTAGGACTCAGAGCCACTTCCCAGAGCTCCATGAAACCTTTAGTAGTGAAAAGTAACATTGAGACAATGATACAAATGCAAATACTTGAATAAATACTTGACTGGACCCCTACTAGCCATGATAGGCATTTCGTCAAACATGTCACAAATATGCAATCTATAAGTCATAACAACAAATATGAGCATAGGGGTCTCATACTTATTTGAGAATCGATAAGAAGAATTGATGACTTATCATATTAATTGCATTATTATCTATTAGGTCATATATTCATTGTTCATTCATTTACAAATCAAAACATGATGAGAGTCATACATCATTTCTATCATCAAACATATCCATAACCTGAACATATAAAAAGCATAAATAATAAGGATACCGCAGCCATAAATGCCACATATGAACCAGTACATTTTCTCATAAAATACCAAGGAAAGGAACTCTTATTAAAGAATGCCAAAGCCAACCCAGTATGGGACTTCCACGAACCACCCAACCGTAGATTGGTTGAATCAAATATTTCTTCATCTAATCACCCCTGTGCCATATTCCAAGTATGAATGTGGGACTCATAACCAAAACCCAATGAGGGCTTCTCAAGGTTACACCACCTCACCCTCATCAATAGAACCAGGCTTTACTGCAAACCTCACCAGATCACTAGGACAAAACAAGCATGGATGCAACCAAATTTTCTCCACCTACACCTTGAGGAATTTTCCTATCTCCTAGTATGTAGGATTTGCCACAATACGCACTGGATCACAAGGCCCTAACCAAGACTCAAGTCTCTGGGCTTTACCGTAAATCCCATCCCAAGATTCCTAGGCCCAATCGAGACTCCACCCTTCAAGCTTCACTGTATATCCCATCCCAGGATTCCTAGGCCTGATGGAGAGCACCCACCTCTAGGCTTTACCGTATATCCCACCATTCATCAGTCGAGGATTCCTAGGCCCATTGAGGTAGCACAAAATCTAGATTTACCACAACCAACATTCTGGTTCAGGGGTCTCTAGGCCACGTGTTCTTTCTTTCAGAGATCCACCTCACTCAATTTTGAATCCATCCAGTAATCCATCTCAACCAAAAACATGAGAACCCATCACACCATGGTTATCTAGAAATGGAAAGGTAAGGCTAAAGAACAATGTCACACCTGTAAAAACCCATGCTCATGACAAAAAGAGAACCAAGGACACACATGCATAACCATGCATGCCAAAACTAGTAAGGAAATCATACATGCAAATTGATACCTACAAATAATCCCATTGTTGTTGCTTGATCTTACTCTTCCTTGCTTGATCTTTGCTTCCTTTTGCCTTATTTTCTCTTTTTGATCCAATACTAGAGCGATCCAAGAAAACTCTTAAGTGTCCAAGAATGTGTGAGAGAGAGAATAGAGAGAGAAATCCAAAACTAAACTGACAAAAGGTGCCAACTGATCCTCAGAAGCCTTTTTATTAATGACGCCTCCATTTTCTTCAATTGTCCACTATTTTCCTTCATTTTCCTCCTCACATGCAACTTGTGACCTTTCACCTTCCTTTTCTCCTAATTTCCATTATTTTCATAAATAAATTTCCAAAAATGCCATTTGCCTTTCCAAAGCCTTTTCCATTGCCTTTTCTAATTTCCTTAGCCATAATAAACCAGATGAACACCCACACTAGGATTTTTTTCCTAACATTCAGATTGGAATAAGTTTCCCATGACCTTGGTTATTATTTTGCCTTTATTAACTTTATTATATGGAATTTTCACGAGGGTTGTTACAGGAGAAATCGAGAAAAAAATTGCATGGGGATTGGGTTTCATATCAAACAACTAAGTGAAAGAACTAGGTCTTTCGCAAGGGCTAAAGATTGCAATGGTTGAAGGAATTGATCAATTAAGTATTTTTGGAGACTCTCTCATCACTATTCAAAAATGCTATAAAATAAATAGCTGAAAGGATAATGAATTGAGGTCAACCTTTCAAAGAATTAAACTTCTTATGGAAAAATTTGAAGCCCTGGATTTCTATCATATCAAACGAGAATTTAACATATTGGAAAATACCCAAGCTAACATAGGGGTTAATCTGGCCCAAGTGGATTTGTTAGAGGCACATGGAAGATTAACCATATGCCATATTCCATGACCATAATCACATCAAGGATTTTGATTTGGGTGAAGCTAATTAAGGTGGAATTAGTGTCTAACAGGCAACATAATTACGATAATAATTCCAAGACACATTTGTTCTTCGATGTATGTTCCTACACGATGTTGGATCCTTGTTTCAACAGGTGGGATAGTGCAAAGTGCCGGGATAAGCATACAAACATGTGGTATGGTGTTGGAAAGCTATTAAAGTTGGCAAGAAGAGCAGGATATGCTCGTACCATTGTTGAGGAGGAACATCCCTGCTCGATATTGTGTGTTTTCAGTACAACTCAAGCAACAATGAAAATCCAGTTAATTTGAGAGAAGTAGAATGAGGGAGGCATTAAATATGAAGGGACTCATCCTGCCGCCAAATTGGAGCCAAGTTTGGTTATAAAGGTAAGGTTGTGTAGGCCTCAAGCGCAATGGCTTTCCATTAGATTCCTTCGTATTGCTGGCATGTGGCTTCTTCTTTAGGGAATGACATTGGTGGCTTTCTAGATGAGAAGGTGTGGGCTTTAAAGCAAGAATTCAAGGAGATTATTTCTAGGATTGGTGGGTAGATTATCTCTTAACCTCGTTCCCATTTTGCTTTGGTCATGAGCCAGCGTGGAAGTTTTAAAAAGGATGTCTAAAATTTTCAGGCATCAATGGAACTAATTGTAACAAAGATTTGAAAACTTGAACTTCAAGGTGGACAATTTAGAGGTTAAGGTGGAGTTTGCAGTCATTAATGTTCTGAAGGAAGCCTTTGATCTCAGCGATTAGGCTAAAAAGCATGTGGAGGCTAGTGGAGGTGGTGCACTGCCTCCCTTGTTTGGTGATCAACAAGAGCCGCAGCATGAGCATGACCAATAGGTGGCAGAGGATTCACTTCAACATATGGGAGCAGATAATGTGAGTGTGGAGGAATATGAGGGGACCAACGAGGAGGGCTCTAGGTAGTTACTTTCATAGCTAAAATTTTATTATGTTATGTAGTTCTGTTAGGAATGGGATATTCTAGATAAATTATAAGAAAAATGTTGTAGTTAATCCGAAAAATATATCTTTGAATATGAGAAGACAATGGTCAAAGGCATTTTGGAGGAATGTGGAAAATTTGATGCTTGTGAATGTAATGACACTAGCCAAATTCTAGTTTGATTGATAGAAAGTTAATTGTTCCTTTTATGATCCGGACTTTAAACAGGAATGCAACAAATTACAGAGATAACCATAAACACAGATATGCAGTAGAAATAATACTTCATTTCACTAATGTAAAATACTGAAATATGCTTACAAACAGTAATGGAAATAAACTAGCTAGGGCGATGGTAGCTTATCTCTGAGAAGAGATGTGGTGGCTACATGCCTCTGAACTGTGTTACAATGAGGCTCGAAGGCCTATTTATTGTTGAGAAACAATGGAAAACCCTTAACATTCCAAAACCTAACCCTAGAAGATGAAACGCCAAACTGTGGGCCCCATTTGGGTAAATTGGTACACCAACTTCCCGGGGTCGTAACTTTGGCATACGATCTTCGTTTGACGCGTACAATAGCTCGTTAGAAAGATCTATCTGAGCGCTACCAATGTTGCCCCGGATTTCCCAAAAAACGTCATTTAGGGCCTCAAAACGGCTCCGGAAGTTCAGGACCCGAAAAATTGCTAAAAATAGTAAGTTGTGCTACAATTAAGGAAACTGAAAATGATGAGAGAAGCAATGGTGGGGGTCCAGGTGGACTTGGCAGGTGGCCACCAATATCCACCTAGATCATTCCTCCCCCCTTAGGAAGCAATGGTCCCCATTGCATTGAGTTCCTCCATGAGATGAGGAAACTTTTGTTGAACTTGTTCTCTAGTGAGCCACTTGCCCTGGTGAAGGAGTTGGCCTGCTTTGACAACTTGATACAGTTGGATATTCTGTTGGCGAGTGCTCTTGATATGCGTGTCCATAATCCGATCAGTTGTAGCTTGTTCCATGCAATCTGGATTTAATTCTGTGGGTGTGAGCTGTTCTGCAATGTCGGATGTGTCTAGCAATGGTGGAAAGTATGGCCGAAGGCGGTCCACATTGAACACTGGGTGCAGGCCAAGGAATGGGGGGATGCTGAGCTCAAATGCATTGTCTCCCATAGCCTTAGTAATGGTGTAAGGACCATATCGGAGTGGTCTCAGTTTCTGATAGGCTCCAGTAAGGCGTTCCTTTTGCAAATGCAACCAGACTTTGTCACCCACCTGAAACTTGTGTGGCACCCGATGTTGATCATGTCGCTGCTTGTACTTGGCATTTGATTTCTCCAGAATGTCATGGACCTGTTAGCGAATATGTTGGATGCGCTCAATGAAGCTGGTGGCCTTATCTGTTTCAGAATGGACATGAGCTAAATTTATGTGAGTAGCTGCAAGTGGCATGGCCACATCAATGGGGCATAGTGGCTGGAATCACAAACCCACCTGAAAAGGGCTATGGCCAGTGGAGTTGTGAAGAGCTTGGTTGTAGCTGTGCTGAACATAGGGGAGGCTCTCGTCCCATGTGCGTGGATGCTTTGAGTTATACATGTGCAGAATGTGCACAATCATCCTATTGACAACCTCTGTTTGGCCATCAGTTTGAGGATGGAAGGCTGTGGACTTCGTGAGTTTGGTGTCTAGCATTGACCAGAGACTGGAGAAAAATGTGCTGAGGAACCGACTGTCCCGATCTGAGATGATAGACTGTGGGATCCCAAAGTGCACCCATACTCGTTTAAAGAAGAGTTTAGCAGTGGCTTTTGCTGTGATATTCTTCTTGCAGGCCGCCATAATGGCCATCTTCGAGAACCTGTCGCCGACCACAAAAACACAGTCATTTCCATGCTTAGTGGAAGGAAGGCCTGACATATAATCCATGGAGATGGATTCCCAAGGTCGACTAGGGGTAGGCAACAAGGTATAGAGGCCGTGCTTCTTGATGGTCAGTTTGGCAATGGCACAGGCAGTACATGATCTGATGTACTTCCCAACATCCTGTCGAAGATTGGACCAATAGAAATAATTTTGCAGTACTGCCACTGTTTTCTCGACCCCGAAATGCCCAGCTACCCGACTGTAGTGTGCTTCCCAAATCATCTTGGCACACTCGCTTGAAGGAACACAAAGGTGACCCAGTTGGCATAACAGGGCATCCTGGAGGTGAAAATCTGGAACATGCCGACCCTCCAAGAGTGTCTGGTATGTGTGGCCGAATTCTGGGTCGCTTTTGTAGAGAAGTGGCCAATCAGAAGTCTCGTTCCCACAAGAGTTGAGCACGGTGGTTAACGCCATGATCGGTGGTCGACTGAGGCAATCTGCAACATTATTGGTGTTGCCCTTCTTATACTTGATATTCAAGTGGAACTATTGCAGGTATGTAGACCAATTCTGATGGCGATCATTCTGCAATTTCCCTTGGGTCTGTATGAACTGCAGGGGTCGGTGGTCTCTGTGGATGACTGTTTCCTTCCCCAAAATGTAATGCTTCCATTATCGGCAGGCCTGCACAATGGAATACATCTCTTTATCATAAGTGGGGTACTTCTGGACTGTGTCTGAAAGTGTTTCACTGTGATATGCCACTGGATGTCCATGTTGAGTAAGGACTGCCCCAATAGCATAGTCAGAGGCATCTGTCTCGACTTCAAATGGTTGTTGTAAATCTGGTAACGCGAGCACTGGTGCCATGTAGAGGCGATCCTTCAACTCTATGAATGCCTTCTATTGAGATTCAGACCAAAAGAATTTTGTTTTCGCTCCTCCCTTGGTGACTTGACTCAAGGGCCAAGTAATATGAGAAAACCCCAACACGAACCTGCGGTAGAAGTTGGCAAGACCTAAAAAGCTGCGGAGCTCTATTAGAGTGGTTGGAGATGGCCAATCCCGAATGACTTGGATCTTGGCTGGATCCACATGCACCCACTATTCATCAGTGATGTACCCCAGATACTGAACCTGGGTCATGCCAAAAATGAATTTCTCCAAATTGGCACATAGCTTGTGTTGCCGCAGTGTTTGGAGAACTTGTCGGATGTGGTGGAGGTGCTCTTCCCAACTCTGGTTGAAGATCAGAATGTCATCCAAGTATACTACTACAAATGAGTTGGTGAATGGCCGCAAGATGTCATCCATTAGCCTCATGAAGGTTGCAGGAGAATTCGTCAATCCGAAAGGCATAACCAACCATTCGAAAAGGCCCTCCTTGGATTTGAAGGCAGTCTTCCACACACTAGAGGGTTCGATTGGTACCTGGTGATATCTTGACTTCAGATCGATCTTGCTGAAATATTTCGCCCCCTTTAGTTGGTCCAGGAGGTCATCAATCCGTGAGATCGGGTACCTATTACGGACAGTGATCTTGTTCAACGCCCGATAGTCAATACAGAGTCTCCACGTCCCATCCTTCTTCTGTACCAACACGATCAAGCTCCCACAAGGCGATGAACTCGGACAGATGTGACCTTTCTGCAGGAGCTCCTGAATCTGCCTCTTGATTTCATCATTCTCCAGAACAGAGCGCCGATAAATTGGTCCATTGGGTAGCGGCGCACCTGGGGTCAGATCGATGGAGTGCATGACCTGACAGTGCAGAGGAACCCCTGCGGGGGAGGTGAAGATGTCCTCGTATTCCTCCACGACCTTGTCCATCTGTAGTTGTCATGCGGAGGGGTCCTGTCTGGAGGCCACGGTCACGGTCTTCTTCTTTCCTTGAGGGCGTATCATCAGGAAAACAAATTTCCCGGTTTTGGAAATGAGCTTACTGCATTGTTTTGCAGTAACCAAAGAGATGGTGGTAGGTGGTGCTACCTCTGGTATTCTGTACAACTTATTTCCCAATGTAATAATAACAGCACAGGGCCTTGATTCATACACAACATGTCGCTTCCACAAGTATGGTTGTTCTAATAATACATCACAAACTTCAAGGGGAGCAATGTCACACAATACCTCATCCGTGAAGGGCTTGATGTTGTATGGAAGGCGACACTGCTGGCTCACGCGAAGATCTCGTCCTTAGTGAAGCCACCCAATGGTGTACGGTTGTGGATGTGATGTGGTCGGTAAGCCCAACCGCTTCACGACCTCTGCTGAAACGAGGTTCTTTTAGCTCCCGCTATCAACAATGAACTGTAGTGGGGAGCCCTTTACCCACATCTGGGAGTGGAAGAGACGCTCCTCCTCCTTTGGATCTTCGGGTTCATTTCTCTGGATCTTGGTGGTAGCAATAGTGGCATTGGGATCCGCATCAATGATCTGCTTCCCTTTGTCATTCCCCTTGTTAGGTTCTGACTCAGCGTCGGAACATGCATCTGATTCTGAAACCTTTAGCTCAGCCACCAGTGACTGCTTGGCCCGACACTCACTTGTGTTGTGAGTGGAGCTCTTATGGAACTCACACCATTTTCCTGTGTCCCTTTTCGGCTTCGCGGCGCTGTTCTTTGCTTGCAGCTTCGGTGGGTTGTCTTGGGCTGCCCCGCCTTGGCTTTGTCCTTTGTTCTGTGGTTTAGGGGCACCTTTCCCCTGCTTTGGATTCGCAGATCCAAAGTCTCGCTTCTTTTGTTTAAACTTCTGCTCAACCTTGACTACATATCGTTATGCTGTGCCGAGTGAGGAGATGTTCAGGAATTGTATTTCTTCCTGGATGTACTTGTGCAGGCAGCCACGGTATTTGAGTATCAAATGCTGCTCTGAATCATTGATACCCAACTTTGTGCGAAGGGTATGGAAAAGATTGGTGAACTCCGGCACGTCTTGGTCCCTTCCCTGTCGCAGCGTGGTCCACTTTATGTATTCATCCTCATAGCTCCCGACAGGGTAGTACTGCTCCTTGATGGCATGCCGGTATGAATTCCAGGTGGGTGCGGTTGAAAACAGTGAGCCAGTACTTTCATCCTTCTGCTCGCAGTAGGTTTCCCACCAGTCCTTGACGTGGGGGGCTGCTTTGAAAAGAGCGAAAACAATCTTTTCCCGACTCGAAAATTCATGAATAGAAAAATAACCCTCTAGCAGATTTAACCATTTATCTATGACATCTGCGTCTATTTGACCCTCGAATATGGGGATTTCAAAATTAACTTGTACCTTAAAGGGCGTGGCATTTCCAGAGTAGCTGCTGGAAGCCGATGCGTCGCTTCTGGGTAGCCGCTGAAGGATCTGGGCAAAGCTGCCCATCATCGCGTTCCGTTGTTGCTCGAGGGCTTCTTCGAGCAAGATTTTGATAGGATATCCTACCCCCTCGTCTTTCTTCTCTTCCGCCATGGGAGGCCGTCAGGATTTGCGAGGCTGGTCTTGCAAAGGTTCGACCAGTTCAAGCCCTAACTCCTTATATCCCGACCTTGTTGGGGACATGCAAAGAAAAACAGAGAAAAAGCAGACCGCTATGATACCACTGATCCGGACTTTAAACATGAACGCAACAAATTACAGAGATAAACATAAACACAGATATGCAACGGAAATAATACTTCATTTCATTAATGTAAAATACTGAAATATGATTACAAACAGTAATGGAAATAAACTAGCTAGGGCGATGGTAGCTTATCTCTGAGAAGAGATGTGGTGGCTACATGCCTCTGAACTGTGTTACAATGAGGCTCGAAGGCCTATTTATTGTTGAGAAACAATGGAAAACCCTTAACATTCCAAAACCTAACCCTAGAAGATGAAACGTCAAACTGTGGGCCCGTTTGGGTAAATTGGTACACCAACTTCCCGGGGTCGTAACTTTGGCTAACAATCTCCGTTTGATGCGTACAATAGCTCGTTAGAAAGATCTATCCGAGCGCTACCACTCTGTGAGGTAACATGGGCCGGTCGTCGGTCCATGGACCCATGTTGCCCCAGATTTCCCAAAAAACGTCGTTTAGGGTCTCAAAACGGCTCAGGAAGTTCAGGACCCGAAAAACTGCTAAAAATAGTAAGTTGTGCTACAATTAAGAAATGGTGGGGGTCCAGGTGGACTTGGCAGGTGGCCACCAATATCCACCTGGATCATTTTAAAAATAATAATAATAAATAAATATCTTTAGTCAAATAAATTTTAAAGTTAATGATATTAAGAGTTAAATTAAAAAAAAAAAATTAAAAAAAAAAAAAAAACAAAAAAAACACCACATAATTTAAGAAAAAAATTATATATATATATATATATATATAGATATATATATTAATCCACAAAAAAAGGGAGCATAAGATTTTCTAAAAATTAACCAAAAATAATCTATAAACTAGAAAAAATCAATTATAAAAAAAATTATAAAAACAAAAAAATTAAAAAAAAACAAAGAAATACACATATATAGCATAATGAAAAATAAAAATAAAAATATCTCCCTTGAAAACATAACTTAAAAATAATATAAAAATAAAAATTTAACCAATAAAATAAAATTAATAATAATAATTAAATATCAAATTAAAATAATAATAATAAATAAAAATATTAAAACAATTTAAAAAAATAAATAAATAACATTAAAAATTTATATATTAATTTGTTAAAATTATTTATAAAATAAGTTTCTTTGGACTATTAGAGCAGTGTTGGTGCTCCAGTTGCCCTGTCTTTCACCCTGTCTTTCACCCTTTGGTGCTGCTGAGTCTGGGCAAGGCATTGATTCCATATACCTTTGCTCTTTTTTTGTTACTACTTTAAAAAACATTATTTTTATTTTTTAATTAATTTATATTTTATATTTTTGAGAATATGAATATCGAGAATGAAAATAATTTCCTCTTAGAGTAATCCGCATACAACCATATTAGATTTCTGTTTTAAAATCTTTGTTGCAATATTGACCTTCCTAGCCTTTTACGTTGTCAAAAGTATAGTGAGTTTGAGAGGTTTCTCTCCAAGCTTTTTGAGCATAGGAATAAAATCTTAAATCAAACTGAATAATTCGTTTCTTTAGATCCGATAGACCAAAGTTTGATTTTTTTTTTATTTTTTTTCAATTTGTTTAGTTTATTTATTTGTTTAATATCTTTTCTTTTTTATCTAACCTTGGTTTTTTTGGGACGATTTTCGAAATGTTTTGTTTTAGTTTTAATTTTTTTAATTGTTTTTTTAATAAATTTTGGTTTTAATATGTTTATAATGTTTTAATTTGTTATTTATTACAGCTGGGAGTGGATGATGCGGGTACGGAGGAATAAGAGGGAATAATGAGCAGGGTTATGGGTAGTTACTCTCATAGATAAAGTTTTATTATGTTATGTAGTTTTGTTAGGAATAGGTTATTTTGGATAATTTATAAGAAAAATGTTGTAGTTAATTTTGAAAATATCTCTTTACTGTAAAAAATGATGGTCAAAGCAAAATTGGACCGTTAATAGACGGTGGAAAATTTGATCCTTTTAAATATAATGGTACTAACCAAATTCCAATTTGATTAATAGAAAGTTACCTGTTCTTTTTAAAAATAATAATAATAAATAAATATATCCTTAGTCAACTAAATTTTAAAGTTAATAATATTAAGGGTTAAATTAAAAAATTAAAATCAAAATAAAAAATCAAAATAAATAAAATTAAAATTAAAACATAAAAAAACCAAATTTAGACCTCTATATATATATATATATATATAAAACACCAAATAAAAAAAATTGAACATAAAAGTTTCTCAAAATTAACCAAAAATAATCTATAAAATAGAAAAATTCAATTATAAAATAAAAATTAAAAATTAAAAAAAACCAAAACACACATATATGGTAATGAAAAATAAAAATAAAATATCTCCCTTAAAAACATATTTAAAAAAAATAAAAAATAAAGATTTAACTAATAAAATAAAAATAACTAAAATAATAATAATATGAAATAAAAATATTAATGATGATGATGATGGTGGTTAACGTCCATTGAGAGCAGATTGGTCTATCGGACCTATAATTTCATTAGTTCTTAATTGTCTCGCTTCTCCTATTTCTTGGCAAGATCGGTGTTGTAGTTTTGTTTTCGTTTTTGTTTTGTTTTGTTTTGTTTCTACAGTCTTCCAACTTCCTTTATCTTGCATCTCCGTCATCTCTTCTGGTTCTTGGGACATTGGTGTCTTAGCTTCACGATCTGTTATGTTCGTCCTTTTGAAGATAGTTGGAAAAGAAGTTTGGTCTGGGAGATCTGCTTTGCTGTTAAATGAAGATTTATTTTGTGCGGTATTTGAATCCTCATAACTGTTGATGCTTGAGGGGTTGTTGAGTTCACTTTTTCGCTGTTGGGCGGGGCTTCCCCCTGCTTTTCTTAAGAGTTGTTTCTTTCTTGCCCGATTTCTTGCGATTCAAAGTTTTCTGGAGAGTATTCTTCCTTGGTGACAGTGTAATGTTCTTTTTGTGCGCCCTCCCACCATGTAGATCCGTGGTGATTCTTTTTAGCATAATTTTTCTGGGAGGCTTTTGGGCAATTTTTGGCTAGATGGCCTGTCTCAAAGCAGGATCAACATCTAAAGAGGACACTTTCATAATCGAGTTTCTGGTTCCACATGTAGTCTTTACTTGTTAGGTTTATTTCAACTGGGAATTCGACGTTGAAGTCCATTTCCACATAGAGGCGTGCATAGGTGGTTCTGGCATATTCCTCTATTTCTGGGCAACTGCAGTAAAATTTCCCAATTGCATTTCCAATGGCTTTTAGCGAGGAGAAATTCCAGAGATGCAAGGGTAGGTTTGGCAATCTCACCCAAACTGGTGCTGAGGTTATCACTGTTGTTGAGGGATCGAATGATGGGTTCCATGGCTTCATGAATAGGCCCGAGTTTTCCCAAAACTAGGGGTCGGAATCCAGAATACATTGTCTTCTTTCAGGGTTTTCAAAATCTATTATAAAGAAACCCCTAGCACAAGGGTGGATATTAATTTCATTAGAAATGACAGACTTCCATACCTTCGAGATCCAACTGTGAAGAGATGTCAGCCGCGGCCAAAAACCATTGAACCGACAGATTAGGGCACTTTCAAAAAACTTCAAAGCCTCATCGAGTGAGGCCTGGACCACCTGGACAGTGGGAGTTGGGGCTTTACTGACGATATGGGCAGGAGCTTGCCCCCTAGAGACGAATGGAACTGAGCCAACAGCTATCTTCGTGAAGCTAAGAGTCATCTGCCATTAGTAAAGATACAATTAAAATAAATAAATAAATATCATTAAAATTTTATATATTATTTTTAAAAATTATTTATAAAATAATTTTTTTCTAACCCTACCTGTCATATGCGGTTGGAGTAGGGTTGTGCTCCAGCAGCCTTTCCTTTCACCCTTTGGTGCTGAGGTGAGGCAAGGCATTGATTCCCAAAACCTCCACTCCTTTTTGTAGTAATTAATTTATTTTTTTTTGATATATTTTAAATTATGTTTTTTTTAATGGTATTTATTTTTCAATTAGTTTATTTATTTAATTTTAATTTTTAACATTATTTTTTGTGATTTTGGAAATGTTTCGTTTTAATTTCAATTTTTAATTAGTTAACTAATTTTTAGTTTTTTTTTTTTTTTTTTTTTTGCTTTAATTTTTTATTTATACCTTTGACCTTTTCCCCTCTTGCCTTAATTTTTTTATTTTTGTATTATTATAAATTTTTGTTTTAGTTTTCTTTTTATTATATTTTGTTTGTTTGATAATTTTGTTTTCAATTTTTTTTAACAATTTTTATTCTATTTTATTTTAAACAATTTTTTTTTCCATTTTTTTTTGGTTAAAATTGTTTTAATTAAAAAAAAAATGGTTATTTTTCTTAAAATTTCATGTGAATCATTATTTTTGGTGTTGACACCTAATCCTCTGAGATTGGGCAAATGTTCATAAATATGTAAATAGAAAATAAGAATATGGAGGGATCTTGGAATGTGAAACCCAAGGGTCACTATCCTAAGTGTATATATTTATATTCATCTTAATAGAAATTTATTCATTTGGGAGTTACCATACATCCTGGCCTAACATGGTATCATAGCACATGTCCCCCATTTCTTTTTTGTTCAGTAAATCCTTTGCCTTAGTTATGTCATTATTGCAACCCTGCCATCCTTCTTGTCAATTAGCGTTATGCGAGTCAAATAGTCATAATAATGTCTTTCTGGTACGTTTAGTGTACACCAATGAACGCAGAGAATGTTACATTGTGTTACCTTGGTATAATTTTGGATAATGTTCCATCTTCCCCTTTCCACTCTACATAGCAACACACCATCCATCAATAGCAAGACCATTTTAGTTGTAATTCCTACTAGCAAATCTATTTTCATTATCTTCTCACAAGTATTTTGAAACTAAAATTGTAGAACTACAACTCCATTTCTCATCACATCTCATACCGAATCGGGAGTCTTTAGAGGAGCCCATGCCTAAAGGAGCTTATGTGCTTGTATATCATATAATCTATATCCTTGTTGCATAGAAGTCTCTATAGGAGCCCATGCCTAAAGGAGCTCAAGTGCTTGTAATGTGCAACTAGTAGTACGATGAGCATTTGGTGCGCTACATAGTGTTGTGTAATGCTTTTGTTGTAGTGCCCGGCTGCATAATGTAAGCTTCAAGTCATTGGAACTTTGGAGTTCCACATCATTTTTTGTTAAAGCATTATACAAATTTCTACTAGTAAGGCCCAAGGATCGAAGACTCAGTGAAAAACATGAACTTGAAGCTTGAGTTTTGGCAAGACTCCTTAAAATACTTCTATTGAAATTAAATCTTCCCATATTGAAAAATGATAGGGATATGGAGAGGGAAGGTGCATCACCTTGAAAGGGGGCTCAATTTTATGCCCAAGAATACAAACCTTGAGGGGTAAATCTCGAGAACATAAGGAAAAGAAACTATTGAAACTTAGTGATCAAGTTCCTTAGGGCCGATTCATGTAGTTTGTAATCTCAAAGAAGAGGTGCATATTCCTCCATAAACTACAAAGTGCTATGTTTAGACCAATTTTTTTTCATGTCAAATAGTGTTGTTTCAAACCCCTTGATTCCTGAGATCGTGGACAACTATAAATCCAAGAAAACTATGGGGTATGATAAGGTTCTCTCACAATGGACTTTGGGAGGATTTGTAGTTATTTATCTCAATCAAAGGCTTGGTAGTGCTTGAAATTTACAACTTTAGTTGAGATCAAGATACCAATCATTACTCTTTTTTTGGGACTAGAAAGACTCTCAAGTTGTTTCCTTCAAGAGCGATGGTGATCCAACAAATTGAGAAATATCAGTAGGTAATTTTGATCACTATAATCTTCCTCATAGTTATTACTTTCTTGTTGGTGAGGATTTGTCTTTTTTTATGAGTATAATGAAAAATTCTAAAAATTCCCTTAGATGGCACAATTCAAGAACCCTACAGGCATAAGGAGTTCTACTAAGAAAGGAAAAGAACTAAAATAGGGGATATCTTATATTCTACTGGAGGAGAGCATAACCTTGGCTGCCATGCTCCAACAAATATTATAGGGTTAGATACAAGTATGAGTTGTTAATCAAATGGGAGTAAACCAAGCTTTAGATCCCCTCCAACATGACCCTAATGTGGATTAACATCAAAGTGCAATGAGGGGAAGCACAAGATTCAAGTAAGAAACTAATTATGGAACTATTTTCATGGCATTGAATATGCTTGGATAGAATAGTTGTTGGAAAGACAAGGAATTAGTAGATCAAGGAGCTATAAATTCCAAAAAGACGTGGTGTATGAAAAAACTAGCATGATACTTAAACACATGCATAACTCAATATACACTATTGAAAAACCAAATAACCAAAAAACTTCCACCATAAATTGGTTTATAAGAAAACTTATATATAGAACTAAAGTGTAACTAACTCCCGTGAAGAAAGGAAAACATGGTCCACTTTGATTGGCTAAGTCACATAATAACTCCTTAAATTCCACATCTACCTATGCCATGGTCAATTTCCCTAGTTAAGTCGATCAACCAATTGAATGTGTGGTTGACTACTTAGTCCATTTCCTTAGTTTGTTTTTTTGTCAAGTTGTTTATCTCCTCCATAGATGACTACAAGCTTAACATTTGGCTCGAGAAACCAGGACCTAGGGGCATCTAAGCTGTCAAAATCACCCGAGGACTGCACTTGCCTTGGGCCACACCAACCCTTAACATGTTCGATTTTTTCCCATGGAGTTTCAAACTAGTGACCTTCACATTATGGAGTGTTTTTTTTCCCATAGAGTTTCAAACCAGCGACCTTCACATCACGGAGTGACTTAATAGTACACCCCATCACCATCTATTCTATGCCATGTGGACTTCCTAGTTCATTTTTTATTTCCAACTAACTATCTCTAAAAGATCCAATGGTGTGATGAATATTTTGAACTTGTTGTTTCAACATTGTCCAATTGGCACAACACACTAGAGATTTAGGGGATGAAATTAACTTTATCACCCTTCCCATAATTGTAGCTTCCTAAAGCCCAAGCATAGATTGATGTTTCACAAACTTGGATTCTATTAAATGCTTCGTAAAGATATCAACAACCTAATCATCTATCCTACAATAACCAAGGCAAAAAACAACATGTATTAATTAGCTAATGAGCATGAATCTCCACATGTCGCATCTGAATGTAAGAAACTAGATTCTCAACACTTTAGTGGTACTTTGATTATGAAAATACAATAGAATGGATTCCTTGATTGGAAATCCAAGCTCGCCCAAAAGATTATGAATCTAGACCACCTCTATGCCACCACTACCTACTTATGTTATTTTTCTTTTGTGGTAGAAAAACATGTCGTGGTCTACATTTTACAAGACTAGAATATCGATCCAAAGGCAACATGAAACATGTAGTTCAACGTAGATTTCTTGTCGTTTTGGTATCTAACCCAATCTGATTCAATGTAACTAACTCTTTAGTTCTTAATATTGCAATATTTTATACCAAGTTGATGAGTTTCCTTGACATAACAAACAATCCTCTTTGCAACCTTCAAGTGACTTTCATGCTAATCTTCTATGAATAGGGAGCCCACACTAATAGTGAAGTAAATATCAAGTAGAGTGTGAGTTAAATAAATAAGCTTACCAACAAACTACTTGTTGATAGTAGCATCAACTTTCAAAGAATCACTTTCTTTAGTTCGGGTTACTCGTGACTAGTAAGTTGTAGCACGTGATGTACAATCTTCCATTTTTGAACCTTTCTAATAGATTCAATACGTATTTAAGCTAAGAAATAAATATTGCATCATTTATTTGTAAAACTTAAATTCCCAAAATAAAATGCAACAAATCGAAGTCAATCATCTCAAATGTATATGCTAGCTATTTCTTCAAATCCAAATTAAATCAACAATACTTTAAGTAATGACCAAATCATCATCATATAATACAATATATATATAATTTCACCATTCACATGTAAAACATAGATATTTTCCTTAAATTCGCAATGTTTGAAACTAATATAGAGAAAAAAAATCATTATTCTCATACTATTTCCTAAGGACTTGTTTCAAACCATTCAATGATTTACTCAATCGAAAAACAAGATTGCCATCATTCTTGAAGCCATAGGGTTGATCCATATAAATTTATTTAGTGAGATAACTATGTGATAATCACATTCCACATTGATCAGGTGTTCAGTATTTAGCCCAAAAATCAAAGTTCTCATAACCGCTTGAAACCTAAACAACTGTGCCCGTCTTGGAGAAATGATCCCAACGCAACTCGTTTCACTGAAAACCGAGTTCGTATGAGGAAGATATCACGTTCTGTCCACTTTGCCAAACAGAGGAATTTTTGAAAAAAATGTACAGTAGTCAGCAGTCCGTAATTCTGACGTGGCAGGGTCAAAGGTCAGTCAACATCCAATCATATTATGCCAAGTGTCAAGTTTTGGTTGGTTTGTAGGTGTGGTGATGTGGCATGTTTCTATTGGTTGGGAATGGACTAATGAGGAGGGGACAAGTGGCAAGCCCAGAGGCCACCATGTGTCCCTCCCCAAAGGACCACATATATTGGCGCACAGTAAAATTTTATGGCAGGTAGGGGGTCGAACCCAGGACTTGTGCCATACAAACCACATGACATACCATTATACCATCGCAATGTTCCTTAACATGTAATGGTCACATTATATATTTAAAGTTTAATGATATGTGGTTTGGGGGTTAGGAGGGAGCCAGCCTGCAGGCCAGCCGCCTCCCATGTGAACACCATGATAACCGTTGGCCAATGGTCATCATAAACCGCACGGATATTGCGCTAACTGTTAAGTTAACCCGACATTCAATGCCACATGTGACCTCTACCGTGAAGACCGCTAGCGCAAATGAATAACGGTTCACCATTAGACGCGCTTAATGCGCCTAAACTTTGCTTAACATTAATTAACCTCTATTTTAATTTAGCGGTACCTCCAATTTCGACACTAACTCCATTTTTAGCAGAACTGACTGGAGCTCCTCCAGTTTTAGAGGAGGTTTACTAAGGAAAACTATTTTGACTAACTGGAGCAAAATTTGACCAAATTAGGATTATGAAAAGGTGTTCCTAGCTAATTTTGAGGTTTTGAGCACATTGAAGCAGGTTTTAGGAGCAGTAGAGCTTTGTAAATGACATTTATTTTTTCCATATTGAGCTAATATAGAGGCCCAAGCCATGGAAGTTGGACCAAGGAGATGTAGCCTAGGAGGGGTGAACTCCTTCATCAAAACACTCTGTTAAGTGTTCAAATTGATGGTTTGCTATACATTTTGATTGTTGTTTTTCATGTTATTTTTCTCACGAACTTAACATAAAACTTGATAAATTTACCTGTTTTCATTCACAAACACCATAAGGGAAATTATGCACATGAAGCAATTGACAAGCATTTGTTTATAATTTGAAGTTGAAATTAGCACAACAAAACTAACACTCAACAAAAGATCAAGTTGGTATCAGAGCAAAGGTTATTTGCTTGATTGCTTGAGTTTTGTGCAAGTAGGGTTTTAATGGTTGAAAATCTCTGATGCTTACAAGGTTAAAGTTGCAAAGAGGAGAAGGGAAACTATTGGTAGCAACTCTTGAGGTAATGCCCAGAAGAAGGAGAGCCACAAGACCACAATCTCCATCCAAAGTTCCAATCCCAGTTGCACTTGAAACACCTCAAGTTTTACCTTCAATTGAGATTGAGGAGGTACAAGTAGTACCATAAGTTGAGCTTGAATCCAAAGCCATCATGTCTGGAGCAAGAGAGATTGAAGGTCTTTCATAAGAGGAAGCATTCAAGAAAGCTTTCTATGACTTAACTGACATGGTTAGAGTCCTCTATCAAGAGAGGAATACTAGAATGGCTAGAGAGAATTCTAAGCCTCCACATGGAGAGGGAAGCTAAAGAGATAAAAAAGATGAGAGGAAGGATTCAAAGGGTAATGGAGGAAAGCATTCTCAATCTGCACCATCTTCATCTTCCTCATCATATTCCTCATCCTCAACATTTCAAACAACATCCTCTTCCACTTTCATCACAAAAACCGTTCATACTTATTCAAAAACCCCAAAGGAAAAAACTCCCTTACTCAAATTGGACATTAAGTTTGAACTTCCCATGTACAATGGTGAAGTGAATGCAGAAAGGTTAGACAATTGGATTCGACAATTGGAGGTTTATTGCAGAACCTTCAAGAAGATGACATAAAGATCTAGTTGGCTTCATTGAGGCTAGAAGGAGCGACATTATTCTTGTGGGAAGCAAAGACTCAAAAGGAAAAGTGAATTCATGGTAAGATATCCATTTTTGGGTTGAATTTGTTTCTGCAATTAAAAGACAGTTTTATGTTCTTTAGCCTATATGAAAAAATCCATTATGAGTTGGAAAAAATTTAGGCAACTCAAGAGCCAAACAATTCAAGACTATGCCCAAGAGTTTATAAACAGGGCTTTCTTGTTAGGATTAAGCTTGAATTCCCAAGATACACTGTTGAAATATATTGGGGGTTTACATTCCTATTTAAAACATACTATCGTCATGTTCAATCCAAGAAATTTGAATGAAGTATGTGTGCAAGCCACACATCTTGAAGCAAGAGGAAAGAACATTCAGGAAGAGGATGTAAGAAGAAGCCATTCAAGGGTAAGGAGAAAGAGAAGGGAGGAAAATGGAAGGGAAAGAAGAATGCAAGTGTGAAAAAAGAAGGGGAGAAAACTATATGCCAACATTGTTCCAAAGTTGGGCATGATGAAACCCATTGTTGGAAATTATATCCCGAACTAAGGCCTAAGAAACCAAACAATAGGGGAAAACAAAATATGGCCGCTACCACACAACATGACCTTGGGTCAAATTTTGGTGATGAGACCAAGATTTCAGTCATGGTCACAAAAGGAAAAGAAGATATTGCAAGCACTAGTGCCTCACATAGTCATAACAACACTCCAAATAAAGAATCAAGAATAAAGTTGTTCCATGTAAGGGTAATTTCAAATCATACAAATATTGATGCATTATTTGATAGTGGGTCACAATCAAACTTAATTTCAGAAGACTTGGTCAAAAATCTTAACCTCGACACTGTACCTCATCATAAGCCATATCCATTGGGTTGGATAGTCAATAATGCAAATTTACAGGTTACAAGAAAATGCTTATTCAAATTTTCCATTACTGAAAAATTCATTGATGAAGTTGAGTTAGATGCAATTCCACTTGACATATTGGGAATCATTTTGGGAAGTCCTTATTTGTATGATAGGAAAGCAGTATTTTATTGCCATGAGAACAAATATCTATTGCTCAAGGATGGAGTAGATTATATTGTGAGAGCCCATCGCAAAAAGTTAAACATTTCTTTGGTTGATGCAAGACCGCAGATGAAGAGACTGGTAAATGAAAGTAAAAAATTTGTGCTTCTCATGATCAAGAAAAAGAATGATATTGATTATGAATCTTTTGAAGGTTGTGATGACAAATTAAAATCTGATTTGTTTGATGTGGTAAGCAAGCATGGCGAGATGTTTCAGGAACCAAAGGGGTTACCTCCCAAGAGGGGAATTCAACATGAGATACAACTGCAGCAGGATGTTCCACTTCCAAAAATTGGCATGTATCGCATGTCAATTATGGAGAGCATGGAAATCAAGAAGAAAATTCAAGAATTGTTGAACAAAGGTATCATACACCCATCTACTTCGCCATGTGGTTCACCCATTGTCTTGGTGCTAAAGAAGGATGGGACTTGGCGCATGTGTGTGGATTTCCATGCACTGAACAAAATAACGGTAAAGAATCATTATCCACTCCCAAGAATTGATGATTTTCTTGATCAATTGAGGTATGCAAAGTATTTCACTAAGTTAGACTTACGAAGTGGTTATCATCAAGTTAGAATAGCTAAAGAGGACATTTGGAAAACCGCATTTAAAACTAAACAAGGATTGTTTGAGTGACTTGTTATGCCTTTCGGCCTTACAAATGCTCTAGCTACTTTCATGAGAATTATGAATGATGTATTGAGACCATTTCTAGATGACTTTGTCATTGTTTACTTAGATGATATTCTCATATTCAACAAATCCAGAGATGAACATGTCATGCATGTGAACAAAGTACTTGATTCCTTGAGAAAATAACAATTGTTTTTAAAGATGTCGAAGTGTGAATTTGGCAAGACTTCTTTAGTGTATTTCTGACACATTGTCAGAGGAGGTGAGCTGAAGATAGACCCCTCTAAGGTTGAGGTCATTCTGAATTGGCCCAAGCCCAATTCAGTTACAGAGGTAAGGAGCTTTCTAGGGGCAGCACAATATTGGAGGAAATATATTGCTAATTTTCCTTCCATTGTAGATCCACTACATGCATTGACTAGTGTCAAGAAAGTGTTCCATTGGGGAGATGTATAACAGAAAGCATTTGATTCTTTTTAAAACAAAAGATCAGTTCAACACTGATATTGGATCTTCTGGATCTTAGATAGCCATTTGAGATTCAAATGGATGTTAGTGATTACGTCATGGGAGCAGTTCTTATGCAACATGGTGAGCCCATTTCATTTCATTCTGAAATTTTTAATGGTGTTGTGACTAACTATCCCACTTATGACAAAGAACTTTACGCATTGATACAAAGTGTCAAAAAATGGAAGCACGACTTGACGGGGAAGGAAACCATTATCCTACCGACCATCAACCATTGCAGTACTTACAATCACATTCAAAGTTGCAGCAGTCACAACACTTTAGATGGATGGGTTTTCGACAACAATTTCATTTGGTTATCAAATAAAAAAAGGAATTTTTATTTGGGTCTTCCTACTTCAGACATTGTAAGTGATCGAGATTCTCGATTTGTTGTGAATTTTTCATCAAATTTGTGGGACATTATGGAAACTAAGTTGAAGAAGAGTACAACCTTTCATCCGCAAACAAATGGACAAACCGAAGTGGTCAACAGGAAAGTCATTCATCTTCTTAGAGGATATTGCAGCAAACATCCCAAGTTGTGGGATGAACAGTTGCATTACATACAACATGCATACAAAAGGGCAAAGCATTCTTCCACAAACACATCGAAAATTGAGGCATGTTTTGGGTACTTGCCACAATTTCCATTGGATTTCATCTTTGGGAAAGATGTCGCCATTGATGGTCATAGAGACATCAATAAGGCAAGGAAGTTCATAGAGAAAATTCACTTGATACATCACACAATGCAGGAACAACTTGAAAGAAGTCAAAGTAGCTACAAGACAAGGCATGCCAAACACTGTGTCAATCATAAATTTCAAGTTGGTGACAAAGTTTGGTTATATATTAACAAAGAGATGCTTCAAGGGGAAGGTAAAAAGATTAAGGCAATCCGTTATGGTCCTTTTAAAATTCTAGAAAAGATGGGTAACAATGCATTTAAGCTAGATTTGTCGAGTCCTTATATGAAAATATACTCTATTGTTAATGTTGATAATTTGAGATTGTTTGAGACTCCTTTGATTGATGATCAAGGAGAGAATGTTCATCTCCCATAAATACATGATTTCTCGCCATAATATCTTGATGAACATCAACAAGATCTCATACTTGACAGAAGAACTAGAACTTCAAAGAGAAGGAATGTCGAATACCTTAGAGTGGGACTCAAGGGACAAAAGCCTTATAAAGCCAAATGGTTGCAGATCGAGAAGATGAGGGAGTTGTACCCTCCCCTATTGAAAAATTGATAGTATATTTTGGGGTCCAAAAGGCTTCTAGTGCGGAGGAATGATCAAGTGCTCAGTATTTAGCTCCAAAGTCAAAGTTCTCATAATCACTCAAAACTCGAACAATTGTGTCTGTCTCAGTGAAACGATCCCAACTCAACTTGTTTCACTGAAAACTGAGTTTGTATGAGGAAGCTATCGCGTTCTTTCCACTTTGCCAAACAGAGGAATTTTTGAAAAAAAATGTACAGTCACTACACAGTCAACAATCCATACTGCTAACGTGGCAAATGACTGGTTAGGGTCAAAGGTCGGACAACATCCAATCAGATTACACCAAGTGTCAAGTTTTGGTTGGTTTGCAGGTGTGATGATGTGGCATGTTTCTATTGGTTTAGAATGGACCAATGAGGAGGGGACAAGTGGCAAGCCCAGAGGACACCACGTGTCCCTCACCAAATGACCACATATATCGGCACGTAGTAGAATTTTATGGCAGGCTGAGGGGTCGAACCCAGGACCTGTGCCATACAAACCACATGACATACCGTTATACCATCACAATGTTTCTTAACATGTAATGGTCACATTATATATTTAAAGTTTAATGATATGCGGATTGGGGGTTGGGAGGGAGCTAGCTCGCGGGCCAGCCCCCTCCCATGTGAACACCACGATAATTGTCGGCCAACGGTCATGCATGGATATTGCGCTAACCGTCAAGTTAACCCGACATTCAATGCCACGTGTGACCTCTACCATGAATAACGCCAACGCAAATGGATAACGGTTCACCATTAAATGCACTTAATGCACCTAAACTTTGCCTAACATTAATTAGCCTCCAGTGTAATTCAGCGGAAATTTCGGCAGTACCTCCAATTTCGGCACTGACTCCATTTTTAGTGGAACTAACTAGAGTTCCTCCAGTTTTAGAGGAGGTTTACTACGGAAAAATATTTTGACAATAACTGGAGCAAAATTCTACCAAATTGGGATCAGGAAAAGGTGTTCTTAACTAATTTTTAGGTTCAAAATCTGAGCACATTGACGCAGGTTTCAGGAGTAGTAGGGCTTTGTAAACATCATTTTTTCCATAATGAGCTAATACAGAGGCCCAAGCCATGGAAGTTGGACCAAGAAGATGTAGCCCAGGAGGGGTGAACTCCTTCATCAAAACAATGTTTTAAGTGTTCAAATTGATGGTTTGTTGTACATTTTGATTGTTGTTGTTCAACACTTGTTTTTCATGTTATTTTTCTCATGAACTTAACATAAAACTTGATAAATTTACCTGTTTTCATTCACAAAATTCATAAGGGAAACTATGCACATGAAGTAATTGACAAGCATTTGTTTATAAATCTGAAGTTGAAATTAGCACAAGAAAACTAACATTCAACAACATATCAGACATCATCTAATGTAACTCCCATCCAAAATGAGTAGCAAGAGAAAGAATAAATCGAACAAAATTCATATTTTTAATAAAGGAAAAGGTTTCAACGTAGTCAATGCCTTCTCATTAAGAAGACCCCTTTGATACCAAACAAGCCTTGTGCCTTTCAATAGTTCCTTTAGATATGAAATCAATCTAGTAGACCCATCAACACTTACCACATTCTTTCATTGTGATCGAGAATCTAAATCCCATGTTTGATTCTTCATCAAAGAATAATACCCATTAGTAGTAGAATTCAACCATCCAAGTCAACCTTGTGCATCTACATATGTATCAAGATCACATGCCTATAATACACGTGCCATTAGGGAAATTCTACCACATTCTTTCAAACTCCTAGTCTTCCTTGATTCATTGATAACTCATCTGCATCAACACCAACAACTTCAATTGTCTTACTCACCCATATAGTAGTACATGGGTCAATTGTGTACAAGACAACTCTATATAGTAGTAAATTGACCTAGAGTTCTACAAAATTTATAAGGGGCCAATACTCAATAACCTAGAAAAGGAATTCGAAAAAATAATACATGAAGTATTATCATCCAAGACAACATCTCTCCTACAAACAGTGTCTTGCTTGACCAAAAAACAATTTGTAGACCTTCAACTCTTCATAGTGTTTGGTCAATTTAGTGATGTCTAAATTGCAACTTTTAAATGTCAACCCGGGGCTCGTAAGTTGATGAAGTGAGGTGTACTATATGTACTTAGATAACCGTTTTCTTAGTCTTTTGTCGTTTTTAGCTTTTTAAGTTTGTTTTCAATTATATCTTTCCTATTGTGATGTGGTGGAAGTAATAAAGCAAGTGAAATGTGGATGATTGTGGTGATCTCTAAATGATTTCTCAAAACTCAAAGAGTATTCTACAAGAAAGCTTGAACAACAATTGCAATGAAATCAACTCTTGAAGAAAAATAAAGACATCAAATAAAGGACTAATGACATCGGCCCAGTATCTCTGTTGCTGAATGAAAATGAAAATGAAATCTATATTAAATCCTACTAAAAGTAAGAACAACTATCTCACACTATTTCAACTCTTCAATCTTAATCTTCTCTATGAAAAGACATCATGAAATGTTAAGCAATGTGAAATCCAAGTGAAACTACATAAAAGAGACTAGTCACAACACTTTAACTTTCTCTTAACCTCTTGCCTTTCAGCTGAATTTATCATGTGAGAAACAGTTATGAATAAGTCAAGTAATGTGAGTTCTAAAGTAAACTAAATCAAGTTATACTAAGTGATATTTTGGCTCCCAATAAAGTTATTTGATTATGAAAAAGGAACCATAAATAGATGAACAACTTGATATCTAAGAGCAGAAAGTAAATGTGCAAGTTAAAGAGATGACAGTAAGGAAAATCAAAACTGCAAAACAATGAATGTCAGCAACATAGACAAGAAGATCACGCATGCCACTAGTTATGAAAAGAAAAGAAAGAAAATTGTCCCGGGCTTGCCTAAGAAACCTGCATAACACACTGATCAGTCATGAACATAAAAGTGCATAAATGTAAATCAACAGAATTCAAAGTTTATGTACAGCTAATATACATGTTGAAAAGAAATAAAAATGCAGCAATTTGAAAAGACATCTGTACAGCTATTATACATGAAACAAGAAAAAGAAATGCTGGAAATTAAAAGTTACTGTACAAGGCTTCAGCAAACAGGGGCCCTCTACCTACTTCAGCCGGTTTAAAGAGCAGTTATACGCTTAAATGTCAAACAGTCTTCTCATGTATTAACAGCAAATGTAAAGTACAGTGGGGAGCTCAAAATTACATACAAAATGATTATCCAACGACTAACTCTACAACGTTCAAGGACGCTTTATTTATAAGGAGAAAAAAACAAACTACTTGAACGAAATCTATGCTATTCAACCAGCTGTTTAAAACACGTGAATCCTCTGCGTCCTCGGATCTAGGTAACTGTCATCGTGCTCATTCAATCCGGGGAATATGGCTGTTGGATTCGTGCTTCTAGATTGTCTCCGTGGCTGAGGACGATGCCACCTAGCTTCACGTGCCCAAAAACAGAGCAACGCAGAGCCGTGCCACCGCTGGACACTTCTGTTGACCGGTATTTGCCTCCTCGTTGACCGCGGGCTTTTATGGCTGTTCTGGGTGATCTGGAGGGACACGTACCATGTCCTCGACCCCTGGAACTTGCCCATGTGGCTCATCTTCTCAGAGGACACCTGCAACATATCGTTTAATAAAACAGCTGCGGAATCCTGTGCGAGCTGCGGAAACCTGGATCAGCTGCGGAAACCTGTGTGGGCTGCGGAAACGCAGCACTCTGAACCAAAATTCTAAACCAAACAACAGTCACTTAACATAGTTAGAAAATCATGTAAAAGACCCTAAAATACAATGATTTAATCAGTTTGATGGATGAAATGAGTGGGAAAAGGAGGCTGAGAGGTGTATGGGAAGGTACAGGTTCAAGGCTCTACATACCCCCATTGTGAAGGTGTTGCATGTCCTCATGCAACCAAAACTTAGTTCTTTTCCTCAATCCATGTGCTCTGATGCTTCTGCAAGAACATCCAGTCTTCTTCTCTTTCTCCTTGATGCCAAAATGGTCCTTGGTTTCTTGACTAGACACCTGAACTTCAAATTAATCAATGCCATGCTCAGCTTCTTACACTTTTTCTTCAACTTTCTATTCTTCTTCTGCCACAGTCCTAAGTGAAGCATGGTTTTGTCATGGACAATCTTGTCCACTTTACTTTGCTCTTTTAATGCTTCATTTTCTTGTTTAATGTGCCTGTTTAGGACTTCTAGCTCAAACACTTCCTGTTTTAAAGATTGCACCTGTGCATCAAGTGGCAAGGTAGTGCTTGGTCCTGCAGCTGATTGTTCCAAGGACTCTAAGTAGTTATAGGCTTCTTGCTGGGTGGAATCTACCTCAGGTGTTTTTCTCGGCCTGAACTCAAATTCTGATAAAGGAGGATTGTTTTCTCTTTCCTGCTGAAAAGGACTTTCCTCACGTGGAGGACTTGCCTCTATGTCTTGCTGAGCTGGACCTTTTTCAGGTGTTCCTTCACCTAAATCAATGAAATGTGATTGTTTTTCTTGGGTCACTTTCTTCTTTCCTTTGAGCCTACTGCTTCTTCTCACATATGGACTAGTGCTTACTTTCTGGGCACTCTGTTTTTCTTTTTGTTTCTTTGCTGAGGCAGCAGCTTGAAGGTGTGCTAACCTCTCTGCAAGGGTTTGAGACTCTTCTTCTACAGATGGTTCAGGGGATGGATCTGTCTCTTGGACAGTTATTTTACCTTTGTCCTTTTTCTGCTTCTTATTTCTAGCTCCCTCCTCTTCTTCCTCCTGAACAGTTTCCTGAGTGTCTTTTGTAGGGGAGTCTTGAGTTGTAACATTTCTTTCTTTCCTCCTACTTCTTTTTGGGATTTTTGGGGAACTACTGGCAGAGGCTTCAGTCACTTCTTGGAAGTGATTTCTGATTAAAATTTTTTCCCAAGTATCATTATTATTTTTCAATTTATCTTCGATGAGAATTCTAATGAGCCCGTGATGGTAAAGGTGGGATTCAATATGGCCTATATGTTTCTGAACAGTAGAGCTCATTTTCTTGAGGCTTGCTAACAGAAAGTAAGGTAAATTAAGGGCATGGCCTTCCATAAAATTCATCATAATCCTTGCACGATACATGTACATAGTGCCAAACCTACCCTCACATGTAATAAACTTCTGAACAAGTAATAACAGCGTAGACCATTCTTCTTTGATTATATTCACAGGAATTCCTTTGGTAAATATGGAAGTATCCATACCTGGGTTCTTGAGCATGTCTTTCCATCCTTGATCATCCAGACCTCTGTTTTTAAACCATCTGTCTCCCTGCTATGGTAAACTAGTTGTTGCTGCTATTATGGCCTCTGTTATTGTAAATTTCAAATCCCCTACCTCCACTACGTGTCCATTAAAGGACCGAGCAAAAGCTTTAGTGACTTCCTTATTATAACCTCTGAATTTTTGGATAAATTTCAGCCACTTCGCCTTCTTCAATGACTCCTTTGTCTGCGGATACCCCTCTAGATATTTCGGGCCCTCAGGTTCAGCTCTGAGTAACTTTCCCATTCTCGGCTTTCAACCCCGGTTGAGAATTTTACTGCGTGTGGACGTTTAGAGGGAAGACGAGCTGATTACGAGATGCTTAAGGGAAATGGAGTGGTCGTAATCGAAATACGAAGCGTATGCAGTGACTGTAATCAGGGTTTAGAGCAGAGCTATGGAGGTTGCAGCGGAAATGGAGAGAGCAGAGAATGGTATGAGCACGAGGTAAACAATAGTCACGGGTTTGGTATCAAATGCATGCGGGAGTGAAGTGATAACTGGGCAGTATAACGGCTGAGTCCTTTCAAATCGGTTGGTTTATGCCACGTCTCAGCGTTGGCTGCGGAAATCATGGTGGAGGAGAGCCGTAGTACAGTAGGTCACTTCCTCTACGTACGGCTAATAAATGAAAGAGCAGCCCCATTTCGAGTTTGAACTAAGAGTGATTATGGGACCGTTAGAAAGGAATGAGGTGGATGGATTATCATCGTGGGAGAGGAGTGATATGAATCTTGCCGTATCAAATCATTGTATTTAGTGGAATTTCCATGATCTAATAACTATGCATACAATGACATTAAATTGTTATTTGGTAGAGATTTTGATCATACCTTTGGAAGTTTGCCACTTGTTGATTAAGGTTTCTGACCCATTATTGCTTTTTGATCTTGCAGATGACTCATATCTTTGCTGCCTTTGGTGATGATGATGCTAACTTTTGACTGTAATTTTTTTGAAAACAGAGTGTTGCTGGCTGTAGAGACAGAGTGATGCTGGCTGCGGAAATAGTTTCGAGCTGCAGAAACTGGTGTTAGCTGCGGAAACGGTTCCCAGCTGCGGAAACTGAGACAACACCCCTTTAACTGCACAAAATAGTTAGAAAAAGAACTAACTGAATGAAATAGTCCTGAGAGGGACTTTTATTGATGGAATGGAATGAAATGAGTGGAATGAGATGGAAGTGTAGTGGAGTGAAGTGGAATGGAGATGAAGATGAGATGGAGGTGAAGATGGAAATGACAAGTGGAGTGAAGATGGAGAGGAAGAGAGATTTTTTTCTGGAAAATATAGAGTGTCAGGTGTCCCTGATTTTCACTCTACATTTTCTGTATAATACTGCCAATCTATGATTGGTTTTAAGGCTTATACAAAAGATTTTTTATTTTTTTTAACTGAAAGAAACAAAGACTAGGCTGATGGAGGAGAAGAATTCTTCTCCACCAGCCTCATTGCAGAATTTTCTTGGAATATTTTGACAAAGTCCTCTTTTGAGAGTGGCTTATGATAAACTTTCAATCGGTGGCCATTCACAATGAGAGGAGTTTGAAACTCATCAATAGTCTTGACTCGAACTGCTCCATTGCTAAAGAATTCATCAATCTCATATGGTCCAAGCCAATGAGTTTGAAATTTTCCTTTGAAGTCTTTAAACTTGGAATCAAACAATAACGCCCAATCTCCTTTTTGAAACTTTCTCTCCTTGATATATCTGTCATGCCACTTAGTTCTTTGGTGCTAAACTAGATCAGTCCTTAAAATTGCATCTTGTCTTATTTCATCTAGCTCATTCAGCTGCTCCATTCTGTGCTTTTGGGCTTCTGATAGATTCATCCCCAACTGAACTGCCATCTTGAAGGTTTTGACTTGAAACTCAATGGGGAGCAAGACTTCTTTCTCATAAACAAGTTCATAGGGAGAATGTCCTGTTGTGTTCCTCCATGTAGTTCTATAGGCCCATAAGGCTTCAGGAAGCCTTTCTGCCCAATCTCTTCTATGGAGATGAACAATTTTGGTGATGATGCTCTCAAGAACTTTATTTGTAGATTCCACTTGACCATTTGCTTGCGGATGGTATGGAGTAGATTTTCTGTGCTTGATTTTGTATTCTTCCATCAGCTTCTCCATCAAGCTAGATGTAAATTGACTTCCCTGATCTGTCACAATTTCTCTTGGGACACCAAAACGAGTAAAAATATCCTCAAAAAGAAATTGAACAACTGAATTTTCAGTGGCAGAAGGCAATGCCTTGGCTTCTACCCATTTAGTAACATAATCAGTGCAAACCAATATATACTTCTTTTGTTTAGATGGTGGATTAATAGGTCCAATGAAATCTAAAGCCCATTTTTCAAAGGGTTCGATGAGTACCTGTGGCTGTAATGGCATTTCATTTGAAAGAGTTGGTCTTCCAACTCTTTGGCAGCTGTCACACCTTCTAACATATTGTTTTGCATCTTTGAAGAGAGAAGGCCAATAATATCCTAAAGAAAGGATTTTATAGGCAGTCCTCTTGTCAGCAAAGTGTCCACCGCACGGTTCATCATGACATGCCTTAAGGATGTCAGGCATTTCATCTTCCCGAACACATCTTCTGATCACACAATCTAGCCCTGTTTTGAACAATTCATTAGAAATCCATGAATACTTTGAACTTTCCTGAATGATTTTCCTTTTCTCATTAGGAAATAAGTGTGGAGGTAGCTTCCCTGTAACCAAATAGTTAGCAATGTCTGCATACCAAGGAGTTTTAGTAGTTACTGCAAACAAATATTCATCTGGAAACTTATCCTCTACAGGAGAATCTTCATTAGTATTTTGGATTCTAGACAAGAAATCAGCTACTGTATTTTGTTTCCCTGGTCTATCTAACACAGTAATATTGAATTCTTGTAAAAGTAAAAGCCATCTTGTAACTCTGTCATTAGTAACAGGTTTGTTCATGAGATATCTAATTGCAGAATGATCAGTATGGACAAAAGTTTCATAGCCGGTTATATAATGTCTAAACTTGTTGATTGCATGAACAACGACTAAGAACTCTTTTTCAGTCACAGTATAATTTAACTCAGTGGGAGTCAAATTTTTACTGGTGTAGTAAATGGCATAAGGAATTAAATCCTTTTGACTCAACATAGCTCCTAGAGCTGTATCTAAAGCATCTGTAGAAATATGGAAAGGAAGTTTCCAATTTGGTCCTCTCAAAATGGGTGCTTCAGATATTCTTGTTTTTAAAGTTTCAAATGCAGATTGACAGTCAGGATCCCAATTGAATTCACAGTGTTTTGTAAGTAATTTGAAAAGCGGAGATGCTATCTTAGTGAAATTTTCAATAAATCTTCTATAATATCCAGTAAATCCAAGAAAACTTCTAACATCTTTTTGACAATTTGGAATAGGTAACTTGGAGATGACTTCAACTTTTGATCTATCAACTTTAATTCCATCTCCTGAAATATGATGTCCTAAAACAATCCCTTCAGTAAACATCATAAAGCATTTTTCATGACTTAATGAAAGATTTGTTTCTTTACATCTTATAAGGATTTTTTCCAAATTTTCTAATGCCTCTTCAAATGAATCACCATAAACTGTAAAATCATCCATATAGACCTCTACACAATCATGAATTAGATCAGAAAAGATTCCTAATACTGCCCTTTGAAATGTTGCGGGTGCATTACATAATCCAAAAGGAAGTACTCGGTAAGCAAAAGTCCCCCATGGACAGGTAAATGTGGTCTTGTCCTGATCTTCACGTGCTACCTGAATCTGATTGTAACCACTAAAACCATCCAAAAATGAGAAATACTTTTTGCCTGCTAAAGTATCTAATACTTGATCAATAAAGGGTAAATGAAAGTGATCCTTCAAAGTTGCTTTGTTCAATTCCCTATAATCAATGCAAACCCTCCATTTACCATTCTTTTTAGGTACTATAACCAAAGGAGAAACCCACCGGCTATCTGAAATGGGGTAAATGAAGTTTACATTAAGTAACTTTTGGAGCTCTTCTTTCACTATTTCCCTAAGGTTTGGATTCATCCTTCTTTGAGGCTGTCTGATTGGTCTACTGTTTTCCTCAATGTAGATGTGATGAATGCAAGTCTTCGGGTCAATACCTTTCATATCAGTATACTCCCATGCAAATGCAGTGGAATGTTTTTGCAAGACTTTGGTTAGCCCTTCCTGTTGTGATTTTTCCAAGTTTTTGTTGATATTCAATGTTTTTCCTGGAAAAATCTCAATGGCAGAACTACCAAACTCTTCCATAGAGAAAAGAGACATTTGTCTAGATGATAGATACTCAATGTCAGAATCCAACTGAAATTGTGTGTGGTCATATTCTGAAGATGGTTCAAAATTTTCTAATGTGTTCAGAATTTGACTATCTTCACTAATCTCAGAAATGGTAAAGACAGGTTGTATAGTATCTTCATCATCAACCCACTCATTATCCCCTATTTCTGTAATTGCTTTTGCTGGAGGATACAGATTGAACTTCTTTGTCGAATTACCATCAGAAATATACATATCCCCAGACCTACAACTTATGAAAGCATTAGCTGTGGCTAGCCAAGGTTTTCCTAAAATAAGAGGATGTCCTCCTAGATTACTCTTGGGAGTTAAAATCATGAAATCCACTGGATATTCCCAAGAGTCTAGGGAGACTGGAATGTCTTCTAATACACCATCTGGTTTAATAATTGATCGATCTGCAAGTTGCAATAAAGTAGGTGTAAAAAGAAGATTAGGAAGTTTTAGCTGTTCCATAGTCTATCTACTCATGATGTTGATAGCAGCCCCTAAATCAATCAAAGTATTTGGTATTTCTACCCCCTTGATATGTGTTTTGACAATTGGACTACCGGGATCTACATATTTCTGCATAGTAATTTTTCCCATCATGATATCTACAATTTTCCCTACCAGGTGGATCCTTCTAGTATCTCTTGGTTTCCTTCCTGGTCTTTTAAGACTCAGCTCCTTTATTGTTTTTGCTAGAATAGGAATCTCTTTAATGGCTTGTAACAAGGGAATCTTGATACAGACATTCTTCAATTCATCTAGAAAATTATAGTCAGGCAACCAAATTTGTTTTTCCACTCCTTTATCAATTTGTAATCTTTCAGGAAAAGGAGGTGTGGATAAGGATGCAGGTTGCTCAACTATGGGAGTTCTGGGGGTTAATTCTTTTTCTTTTTCTTTTTGAGTGTTTGGGTTTTGAAGAGATGCTTCAGAACCCTTATTGGCTTCAAGAGACTCTTCCTCAAAAATGCTTTGCTCTTGAGCATTTATAGAAGGTTTATCTAGGACTCTACCTGATCTGAGTTGTACTTCATTGAGAGGAACAATCATATAGGTAGGAAATTGTTGTCCTTCCATCATGTAGGCATTTTGAGGGTTTTTATTATTGGGGTTTGGCAATGGCTGAGAAGGAAGTTGATTTGACTTCTGTTGAAATGGAAGCAAGAGTTGAGAATTTGGATTCTGTTGAGAAGGTTGTTGTTGTTGTGGAAATGGCAATGATAGCTGTGGATTTTGATTTGGAAGCTGTGGAGCTTGTTGGTTTTGAAAAGATGGAGGATATTGGTAAAATTGAGCAAATCTCCCATAAGGATTTTGCATACCTTGTCCCCATGATTGAAAAGGATTTTGAGGTTGGGACCAAGGTTGTTGCCAAGGATTCCAATTTGGTGGGGGTTGAAAATTCATAGAGTTGCTAAACCCTTGATTTTGTTGCCCCTGCCAAGGTCTCCTTGCAACAAAACAGAGAGATTCGATTGTATTTGGATCTTCTTGAAAGACAGCTTTGAGCCTAGGAATTGAAGGACAATCCTTGGTCTCATGGTTCTCTGAACAAATTACACATGTTTCTACAACTTTTGCATCCAAGGGACATTCCCTTAGAGCATGTTTCTTCCTACACTTTGGGCAAAAGATGGCCAAAGCCTCAGCTTCTGCTTTCTGCTTATTGTGAATCTTAAGAGTGTCTAGTTGCTCACTAAGACTCCCTAAGATATCAGTTTTGAATTCATCAAGCATGTTGCCAATCTCAGCCCTACTTACCGATCCAGTTGCAGATTTATTTGCTCTGATGAGAGAAGGATCTCTAGGCCCTTTTTGAGTTTTGGATTTCCCCCTTGAGAGATGGACACATAATTCTGCTATATCAGAAAGTGGAAGTTGAGATACATCTCCTTTTCCCATCATATTCAAAAGATCTATCGATTCATCTCTAATGGCTTTTAGTAAAAGGGCTTTCAAGGTCTCCTCATCCAAGTTACTCATTTTTGCTCTTTTCAGATTATATTGAAATCTTTCAAGTAACTCCTCCAAGTTTTCATCTTCTTTTTGCATCATTTTGAATACCTCATCCTTGTGATTTGTGGGCATACAATAGTCCATGTACCTATCCAAAAATGCCTGTTTCATATCATTCCAAGACCTAATGGATTGAGTGAGTAATCCCATGAACCATTTCAAGGCTGCTCCTTTCAATGTTGAAGGAAACAGTTTGAGTTTTTGAGAGTCATCCAGATAATCATAAGTTCGACACACTACCTCAAACTCAAATAGAAATGTTTCAGGGTCCTCATTCCTAAACCCATGGAAGTTTGGGAGGACAGATGGTGAGATGTTTTTCATTGTAGCTCGGGAGTCCTCATCAACTATAGGAAACCCGAATGAGTTATCCCCATCCCTATTTCCTCCAGTGTTACCTCTACCTCCTCCATTGTTTCCTCCTCCTCCTCTACCTCTACCTCTACCAAATCTAGTTGCTCCTTCCTCTGTCATGGTAGTTTCCCTGGAGACTTCAAAGTCTTCTGGTTCTTCTACTAAGGGTGTACGAGAAGGAATTTCTCCCTCTTCTTCAGGTGATTCTACTTCTTCAATTATAATTTGTCTCTCTGTAGAAGAAAGGAAAGGATCTCTTTCTAATTCAGATTCGATGGAAGGTATGGGAGAGTCGACTCCTGCCTCTTGAATTCCAGAAATCCTAGGGCTAGGAGTGTAAGTTGGAGATGATGGAGGTGTCTCTTGTCTATTCCTTGAAGTAGATGGAGTTGTAAAAATCGAACTTTTGGCTCTAGCTAAAAACCTTCCCCTCGAATCTCTTGCTCTATGCATGTCATTTTTTATTTTTCTTCAAGTCGGGCTAATAATTCTCTTTCTGATCTTCCAGGTCACTCTAGGTGCAAGAAGAGAGCATACTCAAGAAATTATTAAACCAATAACTTTATTTTTTCTGATCCTCCAGATCACATTAAGTGCAAGAGGAGAGCATACTTTGAGATGTTATCAATTTCCTTTCTTGAAATTTTCTTGTTTTTTTTTTAAGAATTTGGCTACCTAATTTCACTTCCCCTGCAACGGCGCCAAAATGTTTGGTCAATTTAGTGATGTCTAAATTGCAACTTTTAAATGTCAACCCGGGGCTCGTAAGCTAATGAAGTGAGGTGTACTATATGTACTTAGGTAACCGTTTTCTTAGTCTTTTGTCGTTTTTAGCTTTTTAAGTTTGTTTTCAATTATATCTTTCCTATTGTGATGTGGTGGAAGTAATAAAGCAAGTGAAATGTGGATGATTGTGGTGATCTCTAAATGATTTCTCAAAACTTAAAGAGTATTCTACAAGAAAGCTTGAACAACAATTGCAATGAAATCAACTCTTGAAGAAAAATAAAGACATCAAATAAAGGACTAATGACATCGGCCCAGTATCTCTGTTGCTGAATGAAAATGAAAATGAAATCTATATTAAATCCTACTAAAAGTAAGAACAACTATCTCACACTATTTCAACTCTTCAATCTTAATCTTCTCTATGAAAAGACATCATGAAATGTTAAGCAATGTGAAATCCAAGTGAAACTACATAAAAAGAGACTAGTCACAACACTTTAACTTTCTCTTAACCTCTTGCCTTTTAGCTGAATTTATCATGTGAGAAACAGTTATGAATAAGTCAAGTAATGTGAGTTCTAAAGTAAACTAAACCAAGTTATACTAAGTGATATTTTGGCTCCCAATAAAGTTATTTGATTATGAAAAAGGAACCATAAATAGATGAACAACTTGATATCTAAGAGCAGAAAGTAAATGTGCAAGTTAAAGAGATGACAGTAAGGAAAATCAAAACTGAAAAACAATGAATGTCAGCAACATAGACAAGACGATCACGCATGCCACTAGTTATGAAAAGAAAAGAAAGAAAAATTGTCCTGGGCTTGCCTAAGAAACCTGCATAACACACTGATCAGTCATGAACATAAAAGTGCAGAAATGTAAATCAACAGAATTCAAAGTTTATGTACAACTAATATACATGTTGAAAAGAAATAAAAATGCAGCAATTTGAAAAGACATCTGTATAGCTATTATACATGAAACAAGAAAAAGAAATGTTGGAAATTAAAAGTTACTGTACAGGGCTTCAGCAAACAGGGGCCCTCTGCCTACTTCAGCCGGTTCAAAGAGCAGTTATACGCTTAAATGTCAAACAATCTTCTCATGTATTAACAACAAATGTAAAGTACATTGGGGAGCTCAAAATTACATACAAAATAATTATCCAACGACTAACTCTACAGCGTTCAAGGACGCTTTATTTATAAGGAGAAAAAAACAAACTACTTGAACGAAATCTATGCTATTCAACCAGCTGTTTAAAACACGTGAATCCTCTGCGTCCTCGGATCTAGGTAACTGTCATCGTGCTCATTCAATCCGGGGAATATGGCTGTTGGATTCGTGCTTCTAGATTGTCTCCGTGGCTGAGGACGATGCCACCTAGCTTCACGTGCCCAAAAACAGAGCAACGCAGAGCCGTGCCACCGCTGGACACTTCTGTTGACCGGTATTTGCCTCCTCGTTGACCGCGGGCTTTTATGGCTGTTCTGGGTGATCTGGAGGGACACGTACCATGTTCTCGACCCTTGGAACTTGCCCATGTGACTCATCTTCTCAGAGGACACCTGCAACATATCGTTTAATAAAACAGCTACGAAATCCTGTGCGAGCTGCGGAAACCTGGATCAGCTGTGGAAACTGTGTGGGCTGCGGAAACGCAGCACTCTGAACCAAAATTATAAACCAAACAACAGTCACTTAACATAGTTAGAAAATCATGTAAAAGACCCTAAAATAAAATGATTTAATCAGTTTGATGGATGAAATGAGTGGGAAAAGGAGGCTGAGAGGTGTATGGGAAGGTATAGGTTCAAGGCTCTACACATAGTATCCCATGATAATACAAGCATGAGTTTTTGAATCCATCATATTTCACTTATAATCTAGTATATGAACCCACACCATGTATCCAAACATTTTTTGGAGTCCAACTCAGAGCTTTCTCATGTAGTAGACAATGTTAGCCCAAAATCTAATCTACATACCTTTAGCTTGAAGCAAACCCCATGTCATTTCAACCAAGATCCAATTTTTCCTTTTAGCAGTGCCCTTATGCTAAGATGTGTAAGGCACTAATCTCTACCAAAAAATACCATGATGTGACAAATAGCTTTCAAAATCCTAGTCCACATATTCTCATTCATTACTAAATCTTAAACAATTCATATGTCATCTACATTAATTTTCATCCAATGCCCTAAATTCCTTGAAAATTTCAAATACATGATCATTTTCTGTCAAGAAAAATATCGAATTATGCCTAGGCAAATCTTAAGGGAAAGTTAAAACATAGCTTGCACCTACTGGTGATGATTTGTTAGGGGACACAGGTCATTATGGACAAGTTCCACCTAAGTCTTTGTTCTCCAAGCCTTCCATGTTTCAAATGTAGCTTGTTGATGCTTTCCTAGCACACATCGTTGACATACACCATTAAAGGGAACACCATTTTTAGTATGGGAACCATATCATATTTTATCATCAAATTCATACTTCATAAATTCAAGTGTCCAAATCTTTCATGCCAAATTTTGCTCTAGTCATTAGTGTTTACTATGAGTGTAGTAGTTCCTAAAATTTTTCTGCGAAAATCATAGAACCTATATAATTTTTCCTTTGGATTAAGAATGTCCTTGACAACAATAATGAAGTTATTGTGCAATTTTACCTTCTTGCCAATTTGAATTAATTGGGGTACAAACGATAACTTGGATTAACACTGGGTATATGATAGACATCAATGATCACACAACATTCAATTTTACCACAACCAATGATGGTAATAACATCAAAATTAGCAACAAAGCTTCCTTTCTCTATATCTGTTACAGATCCATTTGGGCACATCACTCCCATAATCTAGATTAGTGTTTTAGGGCTCATCAAAACCTAATTTCAGTTGCTACATGCCCTAAACAAGCCAACCTTTTGAATGCTTCCTTCCTAGACAGTTTCATGGCCTGAAGACATCCTGAAATGACCTCTAGAGGGACCAGTGTAGGCAGGCCCATGCAAGGGTGCACTTCATAGTAGTTAAGTCCATGCCGGGGTGCTCTGCAGAGCACTTAGGCCCTCTTTGACCTGTGTTGGGCGAGTTTGAGCGAAATTCACATAGGGTTTGGGGAATATTCTTATCTTCTAGAGCCTTCTAGAAGATTCCCACACTTATCATCTCCTATGAGCTCGAAAATGGATGAGGAATGAGTTAAGATTCCTCCTATCATCTCATCCCTTCCTCCATGGAACTAATTCTAAGTATGGAAGGCCATTCAATACCCTCATTGATGACAAAACCTCCTCGATCTTCCTATAAATTGAGCACTCATCTAAGTGATTAGGCGCTGGACTTTGATGAATTATAAGGAGATAATGTTATTTTGAGAATTGAGACTATTGTGAGTGTCGTTATGCTGCCAAAATTTTATGCTTATGATGTGATGTGGATGGAACCAAAGCTGGAGGAGTGACTTCGAATCAGGCTTCATGGTTGTAATTCTTCCTTTTATTCAATAAAGTATTTACACCTTTTTCCATATGCTTATCTTGATATATGATGCTTATATGTGTGACGGTATCTGATTCCATTTACTTGTAATCAATAGATCTTTTGTTTTGATTGGTTCTTTGTATTCTGTTGATGTTTACAGGTACTTCTCAAGTGTCTTAAGTACGGGAAGGAGTGGCAAGACCAATACAAAGGAGACAAGAGGAAAGCAAAAGTACAAGTAGGTCCTCTCACTCTCTTTGTTTTATCTATTGTTTATAGAAAAATGTTAAAGTGCTTTAAACTGTTGTTCTAGATATTGCTACTTATTTAGGGAATTAGTATGTATCCGTATATACCAAATTCTTCATAACAAATTGGCGACTCCGCTGGGGAATGATCATCATTCCAAGTAGCTTATCCACATCCTAGGAAACTCTAGCAGACCTTACTTCCTTTCATTGATTGTATTTCAGCCTTGTTGAAGTGAATTTTGGTCAAAAACTATGTTTAGTTACCTCTTGAAATGGCTTACTATCACCAGTGCAGGCTTGTGAGGGACACAGTGCGCTGCAGAGCACCCTTGGCTTAGGGAAGTGCATTGTATCTCATTCAGGGCTACGCTGATCCTCCTTGGGTCAGTTTTCCACCTTTGGATAAGGTTTTTCACCAAATTTCTTCTGTTTGATTGCTTGCTGAATGATCAATGAGTGTCATGTCTCTGAAATCAAGATTGTATCTCCTTTGCTAGCCCTACTTTGACTTGATTGATTAATGTTTCTTAAATGATTTCTTTGTCATTATCGATTCATCATCAAAGTTAGATTATAGTCGATTAATCTTTGTTTGAAAGAAAGTGTTGTAAAAGTCTTCTTTTCCTTCGAAACAGAACTGTCGTAAAGTCTTCATTCTTGTAAAAATATTGATTGATTGTATGTGCATTAGTTTCCTTTTGTTCATAATAACATTAAGGGAATTGAAAAGAAAAACTTGCATCGTGCATTGAAAAAGTTTGTGTGTGCTCATAGGAATAGTTTAGGGAAATTGCATTAGATTGTGCTCTTTGCTCTTTGATTACAAGAATCTGATTACTCTATCCCTACTAGCTAAGGTTTTCATTGTTCAAATTGAATGAAAAGAATGTTTATCATAATAGTTGCATTCTAGGAATTGCAAACATACATCACACGGTGAACCTTGAAAGAAAAATTCTAAAGAAGATCAACTTAAAATTTCTCTGAATTAACCTAATGGAGCATTGTAACTTAACACATAACATTTAGAGGTTCTAGGCTAGAGACGTGTTCCGGCATCATGAAATATAGCAGTTGTCGCTAACTTGTCTACGATACATCCAAGTGTGATGCCTCATTCCACGTTCGTGAGTATATCGTAGCTCATCCACATACCTTCGAGTATATAGGGTAGTGTTACAGTACATAAAGTATATGGGAATGCTCTCACTGTGTGGTTTCACATTAGACAACCCTAATATGGATTGGGCCTCCACGTAATTTCGGGTATATATGGGAGGACAACACTAGGTTGCTATCCATCATTCGACAACCGAGTCGGCTGCCTTGTACACTGTGATACACCAAACAAAGCATTCAGGAAGATTTCCTGCCCGTACTTCTCGGTTCACCGGAAGGTATTCTGTAGTTCATAGTTACTTGGTAATCCTTTTTCCTAGGTCATCCCTCTTTTGTTTTGTTTTTTTATTTTGATTAAAATAAATTTAATTGATCGCAGATAACATCCTCCACGCTCACTCCTTAGTTGATCTTAGGTTGAGACATATGGCAAAAAATCTAGAGTCCACCAATCAAGGAATTCCTTTTGATGGGAATCTTAGTCCTTTTCCTCCTTTCAGAAGTATTGGTTCTCTTTATATGGCTATGTTGTCCCTTCCGATACTTACCATTTTCTTGCCAGTATGGTTGTTTTCAACCTCTTTGGTTCAAAATGTTGTGATTTATCCGTAATTGAGTACTCCTCCAACTGGACAAAATCAACCTCCAGTTGATCCTAAAGTTAACCCTTTGCCTTCTTCCTCTTCACTTGGTGAAAGTATTGGTACTAGTAACCAGGTGGCTAAGAAGAAGAAGAAGAAGAAGAAAATTCAGCAGGGGGGCAACCAAGCAACCATGGCTTTGAATGCAAATTTTGATGAGAAACCTTCCGATAAGCCTCACAAAGTTCGATATCCATGCAAACTTTGTACGGTAGACTATCTTCTTCGAAATTGTCCTGATATTCCTCAGATATTAGAAGAATGGTCTTCTCGTTCACATCATCTTGTGTCATCAATTTCTGGATATCATGCTGGTGACACACTATCAACTAGTGGTAGTAAATTTCATGGAAAGAAGGGTAAAGTTAAGTTTCCCTGTAGGTTATGTGAAGGGAATCACCCCATTCACCTTTGTCCCTATCTGGATGAAGCCCAAAAAGTGTTGGATAACCGTCCTACTTCTCCGCAACGACTTCCATCTAGTTACAAGAGACTCTCCCTTAATCCCTCACTAGTTGATAATGCGACTGATCCAAATCAACCGTTGGTCAAAACCACTCTCTCTGAATGTGAATCCCATGAGTCTATACTTGAACAATCACAGGTCAAGGAAACAGTTGACCCGATTTCACCTTCAGTTAATCGTACCTTTCCCGTAGAGAGTGAGTATGATACCACTCAGGTTCTTTTTGTTTCTTCATATTCCAATGAGCTTGGGGGAAACCCTCCTATTCCATTAGGACAGGAAGAAAATCCTCCCGTCTCATAACTCAAGGGGGTAATTCTCCCATTTTTATGGTCCCCCTCTGAGTAGTCTGGTCACTTCCTTTGATTGGAATCGACTGGCAGGATGTCGTCTTCCTTCTTATGAACCTTTCCATATCATAGTACAGGTTTCTAATATGATAGACCTGGAACTATTATAGATGAAGGTGCATCCGTGAGTATCCTTTCCTCAACTTCTTGGCAAGCGCTCGGTTTTCCACCGCTTGTGCCTGTTACCCAGAATCTGTTGGATTTTAACAGAGGAATCAATCAACCATTAGGGATCCTCCCTCAATTACCTATTACTTCGGGAGGAAAAACTGTTTATCTCAATGTGATGGTAGTCCTAAGCCCTTTAGATTACAATTTACTTCTTGGGCGCGACTATGTTTATGACATGGGAGCTATTGTTTCAACACTCTTTTGAGTGATATGTTTCCCGCATGAAGGAAAAATTTTCACCATTGACAAGCTTTCATTTCCCAATCCAAATATGGCTTCCAGTCAACCATCTTCCCTAAATGGTCCTTTTGTACCAATGGTATCTTCCCCGCCATGGGTCAATTATGTGGCAACCTGTTCCATGCCTACATCAACTGACGATCAATTTCGTGATGTTGTACATTATGTACTAAGGGCATTGGAACCAGATCTTGGTTTCCTTGATACAGATCCCTTCCAGAGCATTGTTCTCCCATCAGATGAGAACCTCTTGGAAGTCATGACCTCTTATGGGTCATGATCAAGGAATATGAGGATAGTTCCTGGTCTTGTGTCAACCTCGTTAAAAAATGAAACAAAGGGTATGAGGATAGTTCCTGGTCTTGTGTCAACCTCGTTAAAAAATGAAACAAAGGGTATGAGGATAGTTCCTTGTCTTGTGTCAACCTCATTAAAAAATGAAACAAGGAATATGAGGATAGTTCTTTTACTGTGTCAACCTCATTAAAAAATGAAATAGGTCCCACAGCGCAGTTCAAGTCTTTGATTAGATCTTGTAAAATCCCAGTCGAGTATTTCACTTGATCTCGTAAATGAACCTTCATTCCATCCACCTGATAGCCATGAGTAGTTTACTTAGGTGAATGCAATGAAGCTTGGGGGACATGCACCTAGAATCGAGTCATCATGTTGGGGGCATGTAAACCAATCACAAGCATAGTTTTTCGTTTCAAGCTTATGTAAACATGAAACTAAATCCAAGCATAGTTCCCTATGGTTCAAGCTTGTGTAAAAATGAACCCATCTCCATTTTAACCCTCGTGATTGCCATTCTATTAGTTGCTTCCGTCAAATGAGCCTTGATTTTTCTCCTTCCATCGTCACTATCTGCTTGGCCGATCATACGCTTTCACTTGGTTGTTTTACCCTTTTTGAAGAACAATTACAATGAGTGGTCTTATTAGCCAGCCTCTTCACATAAATCAACATGTTTTGAGAAGTTCCAACATCACCGGAACCAGTTGCTATTCTAGACACCAATCATTCCTCTAAGTGGAGTCCTCTTTAAGCTCATTTCAAACTCTCGAAATATCAAAATATTGTCGAGTGCTTCTCCTTTTCAACTCGTTAACGGATTGGAAACGACATCTACTCAGTGTAAGTTTAACCCTTTTCCGGACTGAGATAGATTACTTACGAAAAAGGAATACATTGATCAAACACGGTCAATAGGTTCTCTCTTGTATTGTTTTATGTTTTTTCAGGATTGAGAGACAAATCTACAAAAAAGAACTTTTGGAGTTTTCTTTTTGCCCCTTTTCAAACTCTCTAAACATGAAAATGACCGATTTATCTTTGTCGTTAAAATCGTTAAAACATCAAATAGCAACAAACTTGTCGATCATGACAAGACCAAGTTTCACCTTCGCTAGACTCGTTAAAACATCACATAGCTGGATTCACCTGAAGGGCAAAATTATACAACAAGCATATGTAATCCTCCTCAAGCTTGATAAAAATAAAGAGGTATTGGTCAGCAATGACTAGGAAAAATGGGAAAAGGGGTAAACCACTTTATGGCACCAGGTCTCTCTTGAACATGACACTTTCACTCCATCATTGTGACTATTTGGGTTGGGTTATCTACTTGATGGTCATCATACCTTGGTATATCATACCATTCATTACTTTTGTTTTGGGTCAATGCTACCAATCCATTTAGTGTCGTTGACATGTTCAAGAGAAGTCACTTAGTTTGAAATTCATCCTTTGCAATACCATAAACCTTCATTTTCGTGACCGCCATTCATTAACCTTGTGTCGTTAGTCAAATTCCGTCTCCAAAATCATTACACTCGTTTCGTCGCGTTGATGTGGGATACATCAAGGCCCTCCTCCGACAAGTTGCTTCTTGTCGACATCATCACATTATCCAAGAAGTTGACTTAGAAACACCATTTTAGTACCTTGAGGCTTGCATGCATCAATGACAAGTTTCTTGCTTCCAGCGATAGGTTGACATCACTAGCCTTTGACCAAAAGACTTTGTATGGTGTTCGACATCACAACATTTATTCACATCTTGCAGAATGTATTGTTGTACTTTGAGGATCATTATCATTATTGGTGATTTCACCTGTGTCTGTTAACGGCTTACACCATTGACTGGTAATCAGATGGTGTCTTCCCATGTTCGACTTTAGATCACATATTCACATGGTTAGACTCGTACTTGAGCGAACGATTGAATGAGATAGAAGACCTTAGATCTAGTTTCATCCATCTGGGCTGCGATTTCAGGAAATGTACCAAATCATCCGTACAATGGCTTTACATTGATGGTCATTCTGATCATGGGTCTATATCTGTAGACGACTGTCTATGTACTTATAATGAAAGTTTATATGCTGAGCATGGGTATGCCTTCCCTCAGCAATTCATGAGAAAAAATCAAAATATCATGATATTATGTATTGTAATCGATGCAGGTCACCAACCACTTCGGAACCTCCTCATCACATCGTAAAGCATATCACTCAACATTATTATTTTCGACTTCATGCTTTAGGGGGCAGATGTTATAAATCCATTTGGGCACATCACTCCCATCATCCAGATCAGTGTTTTAGGGCTCATCAAACCCTAATTTTAGTTGCTACATGCCCTAAACAAGTCAACCTTTTGAATGCCTCCTTCCCAGACAGTTTCATGGCCTGAAGACATCCTGAAATGACCTCTAGAGGGACCAGTGCAGGTAGGCCCATGCAAGGGTGCGCTGCAAAGCAGTTAAGTCCATGCTAGGGTGCTCTGCAAAGCACTTAGGCCCTCTTTGACCTGTGTTGGGCGAGTTTGAGCGAAATTCACATAGGGTTTGGGGAATATTCTTATCTTCTGGAGCCTTCTAGAAGATTCCCACACTTATCATCTCCTATGAGCTCGAAAATGGATGAGGAATGAGTTAAGATACCTCCTATCCTCTCATCCCTTCCTCCATGGAACTAATTCTAAGTATGGAAGGCCATTCAATACCCTCATTGATGACAAAACCTCCTCCATCTTCCTATAAATTGAGCACTCATCTAAGTGATCAGGTGCTAGACTTTAATGAATTATAAGGAGATAATGCTAGTTTGAGAATTGAGACTATTGTAAGTGTCATTATGCTACCGAAATGTTATGCTTATGATGTGATGTGGATGGAACCAAAGCTGGAGGAGTGACTTTGAATCAGGCTTCATGGTTGTAATTCTTCCTTTTATTCAATAAAGTATTTACACCTTTTTCCATATGCTTATCATGATATATGATGCTTATATGTGTGAATGTGTCTGATTCCATTTATTTTTAATCAATAGAACTTTTGCTTTGATTGGTTCTTTGTCTTTTGTTGATGTTTACAAGTACTTCTCAAGCGTGTTAAGTATGGGAAGGAGCGGCAGGACTGATACAAAAGAGACAAGACGAAAGTGAAAGTACAAGTAGGTCCTCTCATTCTCTTTGCCTTATCTATTGTTTATAGAAAAATGTTAAAGTGCTTTAAACTGTTGTTCTAGATATGGCTACTTATCTAGGGAATTAGTATTTATCCGTAGATACCAAATTCTTCATAACAATATCCTATTTCAACAAGGAAAATAGACAATCATATTTACCCATGTGACGAGTATAACCAAAATTGAATATCCACTCACTTTTAAAAGTGAGTATGCAAGCTGTAAGAGGCAATAATAGAGAATGTATGGTTATTTCAGTGCTTCTAAAATCTAGAGCTATAGGTTAGTCAATCGTCAAATCGAGACATCTTTTTCAAGCTTATTGACTCTCTTTAAAGTCTTTATTATTCCTAATCGTCATGTTTCTTCTTAATACTCTGATCAACACAATCCCCTTCTTTCTCCTAAACACCTTCTTGACCTCTTTCTTTGTGGTTATATCGACACTTTCCCTTTAGTGAGTTGGCTTGTTGCTTAACTTTAAGTTTCCATTCATCAAGCAATTTTCTTATATCCCTTAATAAGAAAACCACAAAAAAAGTAAATGGAATAATCCTTCCCATCTTTTTGTCTAGGCACCCAACAGCACAAAACGCAAAACAAAGTACATCATAGGATGTCCTCAACGTCATTATTGTCAATGCTATGTGCTAATCACTCTACATTGGAAAACTCATTCTGCGTTCACCCAATTTTTGTAGCTCCTTCATGCAAGCAAAATATTTTTTTGAGAGAGGCACAAGAGAGATCAACTCTGTCTCAATATGCTTCACTTGCCTTTATCGATCCTATCAAATAGAATCTCCAAATTCTTCCACACTTGATTAGAACAATCAATCTCACACAAATCTCCTTGGAGATGTAGGTCATTGTTACTCATATAACCTCATCCTTCTTCTCATAGGTGACAAACTTCTACTAACCATACTTAAAATCTAGAGCCATAATGTTTCTAAACTACAAAAGTGCAATACTTTTCAGTGATGTTTCCATATCGTTATCTTAAGCCCACATACCATAATTACAGTTAATCAAAACCGCTAGTTCTTGCTTGGAATTCATAATCTTGATTTATACCCTAATCTAGTTTTTAAGTCAAAACCATAAGTTAATATACCAAAGAGATCCAACTCATCGGGAGCATATCCATTGACAACCTTCAAAAACTTATAGACAACAAGCTAGGTTTCACAACAATAAGTTTAATACAATGTAGGAGAACCAAGGAAATAGTGGATCGAGGAGCTATACATTCCAATAAGAGATGGTGCCCAAAATTTATGTCAGAATGCTCAAGTACAAGTCAGCATAGCTCAATGTACAATACGAAGACACAAAGAACCAAAAAACTTTCATGATAGATCAAATCCATAAGATCATCTTTTTGTCTAGGCACCCAACTAGCACACAATGTAAAACAAAGTACATCATAGGATGTCTTCAATGTCATTATGGTCAATGCTATGTCCTAAACACTCTACATTGGAAAACTCATTCTACGTTCACCCAATTTTTGTAACTCCATGCAAGCAAAAAAAAAATTTCAAAGAGAGGAACAAGAGAGATCAACTCTTTCTTAATACGCTTCACTTGTCTTTATTGATCCTATCAAATAGAATCTCCAAATTCTTCCACACTTGATTAGAACAATCAATCTCACACAAATCTCCTTGGAGATGTAGGTCATTGTTACTCATGTAACCTCATCCTTCTTCTCGTAGATGACAAACTTCTACTAACCATATTTAAAATCTAGAGCCATAATGTTTCTGAACTACAAAAGTGCATTACTTTTCAATGATGTTTCCATATTGTTATCTTAAGCCCACATTAATTCTTGCTTGGAATTCATAATCTTGATCTATACCCTAATCTATTCTTTAAGTCAAAACCATAAGTTAATATACCAAAGAGATCCAACTCATCGAGAGCATGTCCCATTGACAACCTCCAAAAACTTGTAGAAAACAAGCTAGGTTTCACAACAATAGTTTTAATACAATGTAGGAGAACCAAGGAAATAGTAGATCGAGGAGCTATACATTCCAAGAAGAGGTGGTGCCCAAAATTTATGTCACAATGCTCAAGCACAAGTCAACATAGCTCAATGTACAATATGAAGACACAAAGAACCAAAAAACTTTTATGATAGATCAAATCCATAAGATCATCTATATGTGTTAGTGTAACAAACTCCATTGAAGTTAGGGAGTCATAGTTGACTTTCATTAGCTAGGTTGTATAATGAACTCCTTGAATTTGACCTCAACCTATGCATTAATCAACTACCCTAGTCAACCCTACCAACTAATTGAATGCTTATTCAGTTGCTCATTTGATTCTCTTACTCAATCGTCTACTAGCAACTCATTGCCTTCGAATTATCCTAAGTTGTGATCAACCAACTTAGCATGTTGTTTCATAAATGGTAATGAGCAGTTAGATATAACGAACTCCTTGAATTCCGACCTATAGATCAATCAACTGCCCTGGTCAACCCTACTAGCCAATTGAAGGATTACTCAACTACTTAGTTGACTCTCATCATCAACCTTTTACTAACTCAATGTCTCTAGAGGATCCCGTGTTGTGATTAACCAGCTTAGCATGTTGTTCCAACAATACTAATGAGTGGTTAGGTTGTATAATGAACTCCTTGAATTCTACCTTGACCTAATGCATCAACCAATTACATTGGTCAACCCTACCGACCAATTAAATACATATTCAACTACTCAATTGACTCCCTTAGTCAATCATCTACCATATGTTGAGAAATCTAGGGCAGTCAGTTAGGGTGATTATTAAATTGATTTCTCTGTAATTCTTGACATTTTGTTATGAGCTATATTAGAGCATTAGCATTATTAATTAGTTATGTTCATCATCAAAATAAATGCCATCAAGAATATCAAAATGCAAACACAAGAACACTAGATATAGGCTACTAGCCAGGGCCAAAACCTCTCCTAGAGAGGAAAAATCACAAAAAACACTTCTTATATAATTTCAATGAAGATGCCTTGACCTTGACCTTGACCTGGACCAAACCTTCCAAGAGATGAGCCAACCAAACCCTTAAACAACTCTGCAAAAACAAGACTGAGGAAACCCTAGGTTTTCCAAAACTCGCACGTGTGGGCAACAACACAAAGTTTTCCTTAATTAGTTCGATATCCAAAGGTCTTCGTTGGATTCTAAGAGAACTTCACTCTCCTTTCATCCTTGCCGAGACTTCGCTAGAAAACAAAGATACTTCACTTGATCGATGTATCACAAATGAGGTGAGGCTCTTCTTTATATAGCCTTTCACAAGAGCGAATTAGGCCTCCTTGGGCCGACATGAAGAGGGTTGGCTGACTCATCCCTTAGAGGCTTCTAGACATCACATTTTACAATAATAATTTTTCTTCTTTGTTACATGAGCCCTCTAGGGGCTAGTACATCATGACTTTGACCTTTTGACTTGTCAACAAGACCCCTAGAGCACTCAATGGGTGCTTTGACCTAGGACCACAACATGATGGGCAAGAAACCCATTTCAATAATAATAATTTTCTTTTACAAATATTTTTTCTTTTCTTTTTCTTTTGACAAGTACATCAATAATTATATCAAGTCATGACTCAAGTACAAATTATGAAGACTGACACTAGTTACATTTCAACATTGGCAACTCATTGTCTCTAGAGGATCCTAAGTTGTGATTAACCAACTTAGCATGTTGTTCTAGTGACTAGTAATGAATGTCTGAGTCATATAATGAACTTCTTGAATTCTATCTCAAGTTATGCATCAAATGACTACCTTGGTCAACCCTACCGACCAATCAATTGCTTATTCAACTACTTCGTTAACTCTTTTAGTCAATTGTCTACTATTAACTCACTATCTCCAGAGGATCTTGAGTTGTTATGAACCAACTCAACATGTTGTTCCAACAAGAGTAATGATTGGCTAGGTCATATAATGAACTACTTGAATTTCACCTCAACCTATGCATTAATCAACTACCCTAGTCAACCCTATTAACTAATCAAATGCTTATTTGACTACTCAGTGGGCTCTCTTAGTCAATCATCTACTATCAACTCATTGTCTCTAGAGGACCCAAGTTGCGATGAACCAACTTAGCATGTTGTTCTAATGAGTAATGAGTGGCTATGTTGTCTACCAGACTCCTTGAATTCTACCTCAACCTATGCATCGATTACTTTGGTCAACCCCACCGATTAATCAAATATTTATTCACCTACTCAATTGACTCTCTTAGTCGATCGTCTACTATCACCTCACTGTCTCTAGAGGATCTTGAGTGGTGAACCAAATTCGCATGTTTTCCCCCAGTTGTAATGAGTGGCTAGGTCGTATAATGAAATCCTTGATTTCTAGCTCAACCTTTCCATTAATTGACTACCTTGGTCCATTGTACCAACTAATCAAATGTTTATTTGACTACTTAGTGAATTCTCTTAATCAATCGTCTACTATCAACTTGTTGTATCTAGAGAATCATGAGTTGCGATCAACCAAGTCATAATGTTGTTCCAATAGTAGTAATGATAACCCTCTCAATATCGCTCTAGCATGTATGTGTTATGAATGGACTCAAAACTTCCTATCCATAAAGAAGAGTAGATGTCACTAATATGTGGTACTTCATCCGCATTATCTTTGTTGATTTTAAAACCCTCTCTCTAAATAAATGTACGGTTAACCTAAAATATATGTTTGAGAAAACCATCATGAAGTGTAAAATGCCACTAATTACCATTTGCATGCAAAAAGAGTGGTGGATACTTCAATTGTAGAAATGTTAAAATCCATAGTTGTTTACTTCTCAATCTTACTTTGTAAACCACAATAAACATAGAATGAACTAATAACACTAAAAGTAAAGTTACTCTAACGAATTCCCGATTCACCATGGTTTAGGTTTATAAAAAACATCAATAGACCCAAAACATACTAAGATTATACTTATATAATCATATATAAACAAAAATAAGAAAAATTCTTTTAACTGCAAATGATGAGAGCTCTGTAGAATACTACGAACGAGGTGAGAAGAAAGGATTATTCTCAATACAAAATCATATCAGCTTGCTCCTTAAATTTCCAAAGATTTTATACAAAGATGTAATAGGTCTTTGTACGAATGTTTCTAAACTAAGCATTCAAATCGATAAAGGAAGTTTTCTATACTAAGCATTCAAAGCATATGTTATCGATTTGAAGAAGGTTTCTAAAATAAAAATTCAAAGGATACATCTACTCTTTGTCAATATAAGACTGGTGTTGCCGTCGGTTCACTGATACTTACAAACTAAGCATTCAAAGCATATGTTATCGATTTGAAGAAGGTTTCTAAAATAAAAATTCAAAGGATTCATCTACTCTTTGTCAATATAAGACTGGTGTTGCCGTCGGTTCACTGATACTTACATCATTGAGACGTAAATATAAGACTGGTGTTGCCGTCGGTTCACTGATACTTACATCATTGATACTTACGTCTCAAAACGTTTAATGAATTGTCATTTAAATTCCCCACACAAGTTCAATTTCCACATACGACATGTTGAACGCATAATTAACCAATGACTTGAACCTTATTGTTTGCCAGCAATAAGTCCCTCAACTCTCGAGAACCAAAACATATATCTTGATATCAAATATAAAACTATTTCCTAGGGAAAAAAATATCCTATCAAAGAATTAAGATGCTTAGCATCCTATTAACGTAGGAACCTTTCCACACATTATTTAGATGCTTAGCATCCTATTAACGTAGCAACCTTCCCACACATCATGATAATAATAGAACAAACCCCATCTTAAATATCCCCTAATCGTTGAAGTGAAGAAACATAGCCTTTTATATAGAATCTCACTATCCTTCCATTGTTCAAGAATGAGAGGTTGAGAGGTTGATTTCTGGTCAAGCTTTTCAGATTTGTAGCCAGGTATGGGTTTCTCAATTTTTACGGTTGGGGTTTGGTTTTCTCAATTTCTCAGTCAGGGTATGGCTTTCTCAACATTCCCCAATTTTTTATTTTCAGGGCTTTGTCGATAGTTCTACATTTTTGTTTTCAGACCCCTTCCCATGCTATTGATGATCTTGGATCTTAACCATTATGGAGAAAATTTTGAGAATCCCTCGCCGACTTAAAATATTCTTCCGATGCCTTTGTTATGACAGAGGTTGGTAGAAAACTCTTTAAATTTTCTTAGAAAATAAGTTTCAGAGCCCCTTACTACAGACTTTCTTCCAGGAACATCCTCTGCATATAACTACTGATAATTTGTGCACTACTGAGATTCTATCCTGGACTTGAAGAAAGCGCTTTAAATGCCAAGCTATGAAATAACTGAATCTTCTGTGCACAGAGAGCAATTCCCCTTTTGAATTAGCCAGATAAGTTTTCTCCTGTACATTTAAAATTTTTAAAAATTGAGCCAAAGATCCATACCATGCTGTTGGGAAAGCTTATGCCCTGTAAGCTATTTTATAGGTGCATGTTCTATGCTGGAAAATAATGTTTGCAGCACCACAAAAGACACCATGACCTACCTTTACTTCAGAAAGCTGATTTTAGAAGGCAAAAAAAATATTGTAGTTTACACTGAATGTGAACAAAAAGTTGAGTAAAACTGAGAAGGAATTCAAAGAAAATCAATATATAAAATGGAATTGGTGCAAGACCAGGAATGTGTACAGCACAGAACTTTTTGTTTCAACTCCAAGAAACAAAATCCATTTCTTGTTGAGAACAAATATTCCAAAACTTAACACACCGACTGGTGCATAATACATATTGAGGCTAAAACAGAATCCCATTTTTACAATATTTTCTCAATCCATTTTACATCTTCAAATCGATAAAGTGCTATGCTGCACCATGGAATTTGGAACCATAATGACATCAGTACAAAATGTACTGAAAATTACAAACCGAATTAAAAAAAATCACTGTTCGGAGAGCTCTCTCAACTTCCCAGGGGAAAAGAACAATTTCACATTAAAAAAGAATAATCCTGTACATATTCAAGCCGAAGATGACTTGCCATCTGCAAATTCTGGAGCAAATCAAAGCTTTACCCAAAAGTGACTGGTGGCAAGTCTGGAGACCCTCTACAAACATCCAAATATAGGCTACTAAGTTAATTAAAGATGCCACTGAGGATTCTGTTGGCAGTACATTTCTATTTCCATTTGCAGGCAAATGGAAATGTTAGTACAAAACAGCATGGTCTATTGCATCCTTATCCATATTCCATGTCTGTACTCCGTGCATGCTGGGAAGAAATGGACCGACAAATCACTTGGACCTTATCTGAGCTTTAAAATTTTTTTGTTTATATTCAACTCAACCTCCAGAGATGTTTTCGATGAAATAAACAATAGCCACGTTTCCCAGGAATTGTCACTACATCTGCTTCTTGCTGAGCCCAGATGCATCCTATAAGTTCTGATTGAAAACCTGCAATAGAAAATCTAGTTAGAACTACTCAGTATCTACTAAGCTCAAGGTGAATAAAAGTAGAGATTGAATCTGTTAAACTCACCTTAAATGAGACTAATTCTTGTCAGTTTATGATGTATTTGGTAGGAAGAAACGATCATCCTTATTATGTTCAGCATTTTGAACTTTTGGTGGTATGCTGCTCTTATCATCCACTCTTTGTTCACTTGGATTGTTTTGAAATCCCACCATGGGCATACTTACGTGCTCAGAAGATATCAACCCTGTAAAACCCTGCTGCTGGACTGTAAAACCCTGCTGCTGGAGATAAATGTCAAGTGGTGAATTGGCATCCTGGAGTAGCCTCAGCATACTCATACGATCACCTCCACCTGACAATTCCTCATCTCGGTCTGGATGACAATTCAAATCAATTTGTCCTTTGCTGACGCAGCATTCATCTTTGCTAGTTCTACTACTTATGTAAGAACCCTGCAAATTCGGACTCATGGGCAACATGACTCCATTACCTGGCACTTTATTATGAACAGTCTTTACATCTCCATCACTACAACCATTCTCCAAGCATTGGTTGATTGATTGTCCTTTTGGTGCACTGTCCACTTCTACCTCTTCCTTCACTAGAGTTTGCCTTTTCTTTGCCTTTTCTGCATCTTGTTCTGATTGACGCTTCTTACGGCGCATCATGAGTGTTTGAAAACGACGCTTAACAGTCAAACAAACATTGCAAGTACAAGTGGGTTTATGTTTCGGCCCCATTCCACTAGGAGGCTGACTACAAACAATACATGTGCAACCAGGCCGGTGTCGAGGGTGTTTTGTAGTCTGAGCAATTAGAGGAGGTGAAGTACCATTTTCATTAAGAACTGCAGCATTGGCTAGTGCGTCTAGGCCAGAAGAAGGATCTTTTCCCTTTAGACCCTGTGCAGCTTTTTGTTTCTTCATATCTAGAAATGATAAAGAAAACCAGTCAGCCAAAGGTTACACAAATTGCAGAGCAAAAGTAAAATCACTCGGGAACTGCATCCTTTACCCCAGACAGAGACATCCACTTCAAATTATTCCATTTAGTGTACACTTATCACTGCAGAATTAAATGTAGAAAAATAAAGATTCAAGAACTTTAATAGCACAGCATTTAATAAATATACCTATGTTGAGGCGAAGAAGTTCTTCTAATTCTGCAGAGCTTATTTCCTGAGGTATTGAACAAGAAGCCCTACAAAACAAGGTTCAAACTTATTACTAATCATTTCAACAATCCCTAAACAATTGCAGTTATAAAGCAGTAGAGAATATCCAGACTGCACATTGCCAATGTGTTCTTTTTAGGATCTCGTCTGAAAGAAATTATTGAATTAATTAAACAAATATAATTAAATAAAGTCAAGATTATGCGTTACTATTTACAAATTGCAAAGCTATAGTCAGTAGTTAAAAAAGAACTGACCTTTTAGAATCCCATGAATTATCGGCACAGGTCCATTGTATAGGCACCTTGACATCTAAAGGCAGTCTGCGCCAACGGCCACATTCATCACACTGAGCCCACTGATCCTGCTCTCGGCTGGAAGATATAAACGTTTTTCAGTTTGTGATGATGTCAAGATATAAGAAACCAGTGATGGTCAACATTGAAAGATGCCGACCATAAGCCAGTAATATAAGCATGTTCACTAGAGAGCAAGAGAGGTTTAAACCTGATTTTTAAATAAAGAAGCAAGCGTATCAAATTCTTTTGAATGTTATTCATGACCCTATAACATATGAAATGCTTTACCTATTATTGACAAAAATAATAGCAGAAAGTACACCTAATATAAACAAAGAATTCCGCATCACAATGCCTTAACATTTGGAAATGCAATAAAAACAATTTCGTTTTAAACTTTACTGATGCACAACCCATACTGGCAACTATAGTCAACAAACATCAGCACTAGTTGTCATTCCTCTCATATATATACGGCAATTTTGTCATTACTTGACCCAACAATCGCAATGCGTCAAGGTCTAAAAGTCATTTTTATGAAAACTTAAACTTCAATACTTGAAGCTGATCACAGAGGAAAGAGGAGTATTAATGTGGAACAAAATCCCATCATAGGGATATGTCACTGTTGAAATTTTATAGCAATTGTAGTAGAATACAATTTTCTGCTCTGATAATTACTTCCTAATGATTTCAAACAGTGTTTCTCAAGCAACTGATATCATTGAATAATTACACAGAAAATCTCAACAGTAAATGCAATGGAAATAGTAAAGATCAAAGAAAGACAGCCATGCACAGTAGGCATATTAAATTTTACACTGGGAAACCCAACCTTGGGAGAACAACCAGCAATCTTTTTTCGAGGAGAAATTGTCTTTTCAGCAAGGTTTACAAATGAGAAATTTGTCTAGAAATCTGTGCCAACTTTACAAGTCAAAATACCAGTCGAACCTTGTCAAACAACTGCAAGTCAATGCTGGTCAAACCAGTCAAAAAATCAGAAGTCAATACTGGTCAACTCAGCTCTGCAGTCAAAGTTTGTGGTCAAACCACACATACAGCCTACGGTCAGCCTGCAATTAACTTGCATGTGCAAATCTGTACCAATGTTGCAAACATCGGCATTGGGATAATATCAGCGAGGGTCCAGAAAAGAAAAAATCAAGAAAATCGGGAAAAAATTGGTAAAAATCAACAAACATCGGCAAATTTTTATATATATATATTCATTTTTTTTCAAATTTTTTAGTATCTAAAGCATCCACAACATAAAATAAACGCATTTGTACATAAATAGGAAAATAAAACTAATATATAAGATGTAGAAGATGTCTAGTGCTACGTCAAACATAACAATGAATCATGTCTTGAGCTCAGTCTTCACTCAGCCTCAAAATATCAACAAAAAATATAATAAATGTATCTCATATCATGAGTCATATACAATAAAATTAGATATGTAAACCACTAAGTTCGTTTTAACTAATGATTTCCTCTACCCTTTTTGCGAGAAAATGTGATGGCTTTTCCTCTAGATGAAAAAGGCCCTTGGGCTGGCATTGGATTCTGATGTCCTCTAGAAGTAGAAGGTAGACTACGTCCTCTACTCATGACCATAGTAGGTGGCGTCACCTCCTTCTCCTCCTCCTCCTCCTCCACCTTCCTCTTCCCTGCAGCTGTTGCCTCCTCCAATGCCTCCTCTAACCAATCAGGAGTTGATTTCATGATAAGCCTCTCAACCTCAACCCTCCATGTAGAAGTGGTGTCAACCCATCCAATGAGATGGCCTTGACATCAAGTGTCTTTTGAAGTTAATTCACCCACAATCGGAGATTGTAGTAAATGTAGACCATGTCGTTAAGGCATTGGGACTCCAACTCGTATGGGGGTCATAAATTATAAATTAATAATTATAAAAATAATAAATTATAATGTAATTGATTACAAAATATTAATTGGAAATTTTTTAACTTGTTACACTTTTTGGTGTGTACTTTTCAACTAGACCAGTTGCGCTCGCATTTAGAGGAGCTACATGTTTGGTTGAGCACTCAAATAACAAGCTTTTGGAGATTGGGTTATTAGTTTTTGTAGCATCAAATGGTGTTCTAGTCTTGACAATTGTCAAAGAGGCTAAGAAGCACTAGGACTCCATAACCCAGAAAAGGTATTAGGAAAATCCACCTAAAAATGCCTTAATTAAGTTAATCAATAGTTAAATTTTTCCTAAGTCTAACTTAGGGAAAATGATTAATTATGTTAATTAATCAGTAGTTAAATTTTTCCGAAGTCTAACTTAGGGAAAATGATTAATTAACAATAATTACTTGAGGAAGGTGAGATTTCTCTAGAAACTCACACGGATTGACTAGGAAATGATCTTAACCATTGATTAAGTTTCAATCTTAGTCGTTGGAGTCCTATCTGGAGGTTATAAGAAGTCGATGGGTAGATGGAGAAATACACATGAGATCGGTTTCATTGGGCAGTTCGACTTTCCAGAGAGCAACAACATTTAGCCGGAAGAGTTCGAGCCAGAGAGGAGACACAAAGACAGAGAGGGGAAAAGACAATGAGTTCAGAGGAAGTCTTCTAGTTCATGAGAGTCAACAGCAGAAGGGGTCATACTTCCTAGTGACGCTGCGGAGGCCCAGTGGACATAGCTTCAAAGGAAGATCGATTTTGCTAAAGGGAAGGGTAATTCAGTTGCAGTTGTTCTGGAAATTCTCCAACAGGCCAAGCAAATTCCTTCCAGAGGAAGAATCCACCAAGGCGTCATCTTTCCAGCGGTTTCGGGGAATAACATGTTAGAGCCTACACAAAAGCTCATGCAGAGGCTGTACAAGTAGCTGGATTTTCTAGTTCTAGTTGGATCGAGCATGGTGTTGAGGTATTTGCCTTACAAATATTTTGGCCAAATTATTTTGCTGATTGGATTATCAGTTTGTTATAAAACCAGCTCAAGAAAAAGATGGAAAAGATAGATCAACACCTTAAAATTCAGCCTTTTCGAGGGGGCAACCTCCTTTACATTACATAAATGAACAATTCTTGGATGATTCAAATGACAAAACCTCCTTCCTATATATAGGAGTCTAAAGAGTCACAATATAACTCAACCGACCTAACAATAATAATATAAAGCCACAAAAATAACAATAGAGGGATTCTATGGGGCACAGTAATAACAATATGGGGACAATAGGGGCACAACAATATTAATAAGGGGTACAACTACAATAGTAATGGGGTAATCACTAGTATTATAGGGACCCAACATGCCCCTCTCCTTCAAAAAAGTGTTGTCCTCAACGCTTGAGTAGTTCTGAATGCTTCTGTATAAAATTCTCATCCTACCATGTGGAATCTTCAGTGGATAAATTCTTCCACTTGATAAGATACTTCGAAATTGATCGATTTCGTAGCTGTCGAGTTCTTGTTTCTGTGACTGCTTCCGGTTCCAATATAATTTTTCCTTCCTCGTCAAGTTCTGGCAATATTGTTTGAACTGGGAGCTTGTCGCCTATAACCTTCTTTAAACTTGAAACATGGAAAACTAGGTGCAATCGAGAAGCTGCAGGAGGCTCCAATTTGTATGCCATAGTACCAATCTTTTGCAACACCTTGTACGAACCATAATACTTTGGTGATAATTTATTATCCTTCTTAGCTTGCTTGAGGGACATTTGCTTATATGGTTGTAGTCGTAGGAATACCCAATCACCTACATCAAAACTTCTTTCGCTGCGATGTTGATCTGCCTGTTGTTTCATTCTATTATGTGCCAACACGAGGTTATCCTTTAAGAGTTGGAGGACTTGTTGTTGATGTTCGATGTGATGTTCCACTGCTTGAACCTTAGAATTTTCTCTTAAATATGATGTGATGGATGGTGGTTGATACCCATAAAGTGCCATAAATGGGGTCATTTGTGTTGCTGTTTGGAAGGAAGTGTTATAGCACCATTCAGCCAGAGGCAACCATTTGACCCATTGTGTCTATTTATCAGATACAAAGCAACGAAGATATCCTTCCAAACATTTGTTTACTACCTCAGTTTGCCCATCAGATTGAGGATGACAAGATGAGCTATGAGCTAACTGAGTACCAAGACAAAAAAATAATTTTGTCCAAAAATTTCCAGTGAAAATGGGATCTCCGTCACTTACAATAATCTTTGGGTTTCCATGTAGCTTTTGAATTGTTTCCATAAATGCAGTGGAAACTGTACTGGCTCTAAATGGATGTGATAATGCACAAAAGTGTGCATACTTGGTAAGTCTGTCAACTACCACCATGATGACACTCTTTCCCTCAGACTGGGTAAACATGTGATAAAATCCATTGAAACCTCCTCCCAACGTTGGCTTGGAATGGATAAATGTTGTAATAGACCCGATGTCTTAATTGTTTCAACTTTATTTTGTTGGCAAACCAAACATTCCACCACAAACTTTCGAATATCTGATTGAAGGCCATCCCAAAAAAATTCCTTCTTAACCTTGTGGTAAGTTTTTAAAAATCTTGAGTGCCTTCCTAAGGGAGAAGTGTGCAATTCCATAAGAATTTTTTGTTTTCGCTGGGAATTCTTACAGAGGTATAAGCGATCTTTGTACCATAACGAATCATTTTCCAGCTAAATGTACCAAACATACTGGAATCTTGTTGTAACTTTCAAATAAGTGCCCACACTTCTTTGTCATTCTTCCATTTCTCCCTTGCTTCGTTTATCCAATTTGGTTGGATAATTGAAATGGCGCACAACAATGCTTCCACATCCTCATCCTTTCTTGAGAGTGCATCTGCCACCACATTTTGCTTCCCTTTTTTGTAGATGATTTCAAAGTCATAACCCAACATCTTTGTGACCCACTTTTGTTACTCTTCAGAGGATAATCTTTGTTCTAAAAAGTATTTAAGGCTATCATGATCCGTTTTTACCTTGAAGTGTCTTCCCATTAGGTAGGGTCGCCATTTCTTAAGTGCATAGAGTATTGCCAACATTTCCTTCTCATAAATAGCTTTGTGTAAAAACTTTCTCTTGATTGGACGATTTTCAAAAGCAATGGGTCTTTCATCTTGCATTAAAACAACACCAATTCCATTTCCTGAAGCATCACATTCCACAATAAAGGTTTTTGTGAAGTCAGGTGTAGCTAACACCGGTGCTTGGCACATTGCCTCTTTAAGATGTTCGAAGGCCTTTGTTGCTTCTGGAGTCCATGAAAATGCATCTTTCTTCAATAATGTTGTTAGAGGTGCTGCTATTCTCCCATAATTCTTAACAAACTTGCGATAATACCTTGTCAACCCAAGAAATCCTCGCAGATGCTTTATGGATGTGGGGATTTTCCATTCCTTAATGGCTTTAATTTTGCTAGGGTCTACCTTAACTCCTTCATGAGATACAATATGACCCAGATATTCCACCTCTTGTACTCCGAAGAAACATTTGGATCTTTTGGCATATAATTGTTTCTCCTCCAATAGTTGTAGCACCATGTCAACATGTTCAACATGATCCTTCCAAGACTTGTTGTAGATTAGTATATCATCAAAAAATACTAACACAAATTTTCTAAGGAATGGTTTGAAAATTGAATTCATCAAACCTTGAAATGTTGAAGGTGCATTGGTAAGGCCAAAAGGCATGACCAAAAATTCATAATGACCCTCATGAGTTTTAAATGTTGTTTTCGGAATGTCTTCAGTCTTCATTCTGATTTGATGATATCTTGAACGAAGATTCAACTTGGTGAAGTAACTTGATCCATGTAATTCATCAATGACAGGAATGGGAAACTTATCTTTAATAGTGAACTTGTTGAACTCCCTATAATCTGGACACATGCGCCATGATCCATCCTTCTTGTGCACCAATACTACTGGAGCAGAGAAAGAACTTTGACTTGGTTGAATTATACCAACCTCTAGCATTTCTGCAACCATACGTTCAATTTCACTCTTTTGGGCATAGGGATATCTGTACGGCCTGATGTTTGGAGGAACACTTCCTGGAATCAGATGAATAGCATGATCATGATCACGAATAGGTGGGAGACCTTTGGGAGTCTCAAATACCTTGGAATGATTGTCCAAGACTTTTTGGAGATCTAGAGAAATAGATGATTCCAATGTGGAAATATCTAGCGAACATAATTGTGCAATTACACCTCTTTGTTCCTTTTTTAGAAGCTTTGTCATACCATTAGAGCTGATTATCTTTCCCAGTTTCCCTGCAATACCCCTTAATTCAACTTCCTTTCCTTTCACAGAAAATTTCATGAAAAGTTCTTGAAAATTAAAAGCTATTGTACCCAAGGATTGTAGCCATTGGACTCCTAGTACAACATCAGCACCTCCCATTGGAATGGAAAGCATTGAGCCAGTCAATACATATTCTCCCATGGATAGCTTGATATTATGGCACTTTCCAGAGCAATTTATTATTCTTCCATTTGCAACCATCACTTGACACTCTGGTGCTGGATATAAGAAGCAATTCAATTCTTTTGCTACCTTACAATGAATAAAATTGTGGGTACTTCCTGAATCAATCAACACTATTACCTTTCTCTTCTTGATTTGTCCTTCTATCTTGATGGTTTGAGGAGTGGTAATTCCCGCCAATGCATTACAAGATATGGTCGGATTCATTTCTTCTTTATCTAGGCTTTGTTCCTGAAGTATATCCTCTTCTTTTGACCTTTCTTGCTCCTTTTCTTCTTCCTCTTCACAATCTACCTCCACCATCCAGTAGCAGTGCTCAAGGTCCGAGTCTTGTTCCTTTGCTGTCGCCGCCTCCATCTACACCCTCACGTGGACGGCATGTGCCTTTTGGTTCTGGTCGTCGGTCTGTGCGGGAGACTCCTAGAAGACCACCACGACTTGCTCATACATTAGACACTTCTCGTGGCAAGGGCCACATGTAGTAGTAGATAATAGATTTACAGTTTACTTGTCTTTTCTAGTTTCTATTAATTTTTATAACTGTTGAGTCTTGACTCTTTCATATCATAATGATATTTTTTATAAACAATATATGACTGTGACAATTTAAGTTTGAAGTTTGAAGTTGGCAATTATAAGTCATTGGTAATGATTTTGAATTATGAATATGATGCTTCGTGAAATTTGTTTCATTTCATTTCATAATTCATTTTATAACATTTAATTTCAAGTTAGATATTATTTCTTGTAATGGTTAAACTTAGCTTACAAGTACAACTTTGGTGATCAATGATGATAAATGTTATATATCGAATTTTCAATTTTGAAAGCTTGAAGTTGAAACTTTAGGATTGATGAATCATGAATCATGATTCATGACTACGAGACTCAATATGTTGTATCTTACTAACTTGTGGACGTGGTTGATGAAGAATCAAGATTATAACTTCTAGATGATTTAAGTTATACAATTATATGGTTGATGGTTCAATGATCAATCTATCTTTTTTTATGGTTTTTATATCTAATTCATCATTCTACATGTTTTTGTTGACATATATGTATCAAAATATAAATAAATATATATATATATATAAACCGCTCCGGGATTCGCTCCCAAACCGGGAGCTTTTGAAAATGTCGCTCCCGCTCCCAAGTAACACTGGTTAAATGACTTCGTGTTTGCAAGGAGATCTATAAACTAGTTGGGTCATCGAAATTCCTTGCATGAGAAAGGAGGATAGATATAGTCCTCGAAAGAGAAGTCATTGATATCTATGGAAAAGTCTCTGAAGGTCAAGCATTGTTTGAATGCATGGAAAAGGATCAAGGGACTCATAGGATTCTGAAATCAGTCAAAGGTCCTCTCATCCCTATGTAGCAGGAGAGGAGACATCAAAGAGATATATGAAATGCTAGAAGATATATTCTCTGGAAATGCAGAAAAGAAGGTCATATCTTTTAGACCTGATCTACACAAAAGTAAAGGTATCAAAGAATGAAGGGATATCTTCACAAGATCTCAATTGGGAGATCTGGGGGAGATGATAAGAAGATAATCATCATTGTTCTTAAATACACTAACTGATAAGCAAGGTAACAAGTGTCCTTGGGACAAGAAAGTTACCTCATTTAACAACTTGTGGTATCTATGCAAGATAGAAAAAGGACAAGTTGTGGGCAAAAGTGTTAAAGGCTAAAGGACTCAAACATTTGCAGAAAGGAAAGGGAAGTTTCATCCTCAAGCAAGACAAAACAATATAGCTAAGATTCAACTCTATGGAAAGATTATGAAAAGAAAGCTCATATCACCAGAAAGATGGAGGAAGTTGAAGAAAAGGGACAAGGAATGAGGGAGTAACAGATCTCTACTATGATTGAGATGGTATCCCTCACAAAAGGGCCCTATCATAAGCTCCTAAATATCTTGTTATAGATATGAGCATGATAATAAGATGCATAGTGGCGTCATGGAAGCATTAGAAACAAGAGCTCGTGTCATCACCATGGGAATCATGAAGGACAAAATCCATGGCAGTCAAACATGAATGATATAGCTCTTGGGAACCTCATTAGACATTGAAGGAATGGAACAAGTCATCCAGGAAAAGGCTCATCATACATCAAGTCAAAAAGGAAACATCTGCCAGATGGGGATATGCAAGATCCTCAAGATTCTCTGATGGAATCCTCATCAGAGGGTTCACTAATCTAGAAAGGAAGCAAGTGTTTCATCAAAAACTCCAACTTGTGGAATTCATGGATGATTCTATGGTGACATAAGAGAAGGAGCAGATCAAGGGGTTGACACTTCAATCAAGGAAGCTGCTGAAAGAAGCCTAGATGACCTAAAAGTAAAATGAGGTATGTATGCTCATATTTAATATTATAAAGACATATCGTATGGTCCCAGGAAACATGGATCACGACTTCTATATTAAGAAGCATGACCAAGAAAAAAAGGATCTCCTCCTCTGAAAGGATGCAGGAAGGCATAAGTCGCACTAGATGAAATCAACATAATATGTCGTCATATGAAGTATGAGGTGGTTGACTACAATTAAGAAACTCTGATTGAAATCTCCTTGGAATGGAAAGAGTGAGGAAGGAAGAGATCATGAGATATGCAACCTTGATGAAGGCGATCAACATCCAAAAGACCAAGAAGATTTGACTAGGAAATCTCTTGGAAAGGTATAAAGACTCTGATAAAAGTCTGAAAAAGATGGAGACCCTTGACAATGGATATCTTTGGGAGATGTGTCAACATGTATGCAGGATGTTGATACCTACATGAAGATGTCATGATGAAGAGCCATCTCGTACGGTCCTATTTGATTTAATGTTATGTTTTGATTTCTTGAATAATATCTGAATGAGTTCATGCAGGGCTACTAGAACAAGAGTTGTAACCATAAGTACAACTAGCATTCATGTGGTGGATGGAAATTCCTTAAACAAGTAGCTATATGAAGAAGGTTCCAAATATATATACCAAGAAGGCCACTTTCCATGAAGAAACTTCCATTCGGTGATCTTAGTAACCTCATCTCAATGCATTGCAGTGACTTCAGTGGTATTTCCACAGTATCTCGGTGTTATTATAATGTTGCAATCACAAGATGAAGAGGCTCTGATTGGTTTCATAAGTGATCTCTTCAAAGATAAGTGTGAAGAAGACTGACAACTACAGGAAACCAAGGAATTGATGCATAACAAGATTGACTTGATGGATGGAGGATGTCTGGGTTTAGATTGTAAGGGTCTTTCCAAATATATATACCAAGAAGGCCACTTTCCATGAAGAAACCTCCATTCGGTGATCTTAGTAACCTCATCTCAATGCATTGCAGTGACTTCAGTGGTATTTCCACAGTATCTCGGTGTTATTATAATGTTGCAATCACAAGATGAAGAGGCTCTGATTGGTTTCATAAGTGATCTCTTCAAAGATAAGTGTGAAGAAGACTGACAACTACAGGAAACCAAGGAATTGATGCATAACAAGATTGACTTGATGGATGGAGGATGTCTGGGTTTAGATTGTAAGGGTCTTGGTCGTCTCATCTTTTGAATCTACTGAAGGAAGAGTTTGCGACTTGGCTTTCCCCTCGAGGGGGGTTTTGCCCTGGCAGTGTGCCTACATCTTGTGTCCTCTTCTATTTATTGTTTGGCATTAGTCTTGATGATAAGGAAAGATAAATCTAAAGATCTAATAATAATAACAAGAACATTTCAAGTTAATGTCAATATAAGGGAAATCGTTTAGCTACCAAAACTATGGATTTCCCAACACTCCCAATGTGGTCCCTTGTCACAAATACAATGTTGTAAGTGAAATATTTTATTGGTGCTAATCGCCAACACACAATGTCATGTACAGGAAGTATTCAACACAACCCAGCAACTGATATTTTAAGCTTAGAAAATTAACACAACCATTGACAAAACTTCATAACAGAGATATTTTGGACAAGACATAACATCCTCCTCAATATATGAAGAAATGTACACACAGAAAATATAAAATGGAACATGTTGGTCCCCTTCCAGTCCACAGTTCTCCAATCAATCATGCTCAACAGCCCCAGCATATAGCTAATAAGAAGAGATACGTTGTTCTCCCACTCGAACCAGCCTCAAATTCTATCCTTTACTAGGAGGAATGCCTAACTTTTCCACCCAAAACTTCGATTTGCTCCATATATCGTCCCACGGCCCCACTGTAGTCATGCTCAGCAGAGGAATAGTGCCTAAAATCTTCACTAAAAGAACTCGGCCCAGCTGTAATCCTAGGAACTTGACCATCAGAAAAAGAACTCGTGCCTGCAACACACAAAACTTCCTCGTTTATGTGCAAAGGTCGACTTGCTCTTGCACCACAACCAGGGTGCTTCCAAATTATTGTTGCAGCCAAAATCGTCATGGAGGAGAGAGAGCTCGCATTAAACTCTGCGTACTCTACCCAAGAAATTCCTGCCTCAATCAATTACGATTAAATCCAAACTTCGCTTCGTCTCAATGTGGGACAACTTCATCCAGAACTACTGTGGAAAATTCGATTGTGGTCGCTACGTAGCTTAGCTTCACAAATCACCATCCGTCCGCTTAGTTGGATTCAGTGCAGTGCAGATTAATTTTGGACACCTGATTTGGCCTCGCTAACCCATCACAACTGTTATAGCTATGAATAAAACCCCGTGCTCCTTCAATGCCACAAAGATACGATCATGTTATACTTCCACAATTCAATGTGTTGCTTTGATCTTGATCGGATTCTACAAAGAGCCAAATCATGCAGCGATGATGTCGTTCGACCCCAGTGTGGGCACAGACATCAAGGACCAGTGGGCTCGTCCTTTAATTCCTATACCTAAGTTGTTGCACGCTCAGATATATGGGGCTACTTATTGATACCCTTAAGTCGACTTCAATTGGAACATACGCATCACATTATGGCTTCCAAATGGTGAAATGTGGCCTTGATGCTTGTCGAGTAACAAATGTATTCACCTCTTTTCAATTATATTCAGCAACCTGTCACCCTAAAGTCGACCTCTCGCAAGGGTTCCTTAGCCCTGCCCTTTTGCACGTGCAAAATTTGCTTGCGGCTCCTCAGACCAGGCATTGTATTAAAATTTGACTTGCCATTAAAATTTGCTCACGGCATGTGGTTGGACCCCTGCCAAATGAATTTCATCTTTATCTCCTCCCAAAGCAAACTTCGGCAGCTAATGAACTTTGAAATATATATTTTGGTCAAATTCTAAAAGTCGACACTCCTAAAATTTCGATTTTGACCAATATAACATTATTACGGCTCCCAATGGTTTGGTTGGGCATGAAAATTTAAATCCCCCCTTTTTAATAAATCGTTCATTGCTAAACATAAAAGAAAAAGAAAACAATTAAAAAAAATCGGCTCCCTTTAAAAGTTGACCAAACAATTCAGCTCACAACTCAACAATAAAATTTTAGTCCCCCCTAAAAAAAAATTCCACGTCCCCACTTGACAAAATTCTAATGGATGGCTTCCATAAATTCCATTGCCCATAAAAAAAATTACTACGGCGTCAAACTTGGTTTCATGAGATTTTTAATTCTTGGCTCTTTGACAGCTTTTCACAACGGATTCAATTTGTAGAATGATTATTATGCATCCAACAATTTGGTGTTGGGACAACAATTTGTTGGACCATAATCGTTGCAAATCCACAAGGTGAGCCAAGACCAAGGCTCTGATACCACTGTAATGTCCCAAACAGGGATTTTGAACAGTAGATACCATAAATGAACTTGAACAGCAAAACAATTGTAAATAGACACAGCGAACAAATTGATACACAGATAAACACTCATAAAATCACTAAGCCATTTTATTAATCCACTGAAAAGAGTACATCAGCATAAAGGAATAGTGGAACCTGAGCTTGCCAATAGTGGAATATACCAAGTAAATACCATCGAACCTCATAGAAACTCCTCAAAACACCTCCAAAAGCCCCTGGGCCCACTGATGACAACCTGCACCTATGACATGTCTGCCCCCTACTCTAAAAGTCCATCCTAACCATGTCATAAGGAACACCAGAAAAAGGAACATTACAAAAAGCGCAGTCAAAGGAGGTCAAACCACCCCTGGTCAACACTAGTCAAATCTACAACAATCTCTGAAATTTCTGCCCCGTAATTCGACTTGCAATTTGTCCTTCTACTACCACATGTGTGAGGAAAAGATATGCCCAATAAGTTGTACGAACCAATCAGAGAAAGAGAGAGATGATTGTATGAGTGAGAGAAGTGTTAAATGAGGTTGGAGGGCTCTCTTTTTTATACAAATCGTTGAGGATGAAGTGACATGTCTCTTGGGCTTCATGAGCCTGCATGATGATGTGGCTAAACTTGACAATTTGGACATGTGAGGGCATAAACTCAAAAACGCATTTCTGCTTATCCAAATTCGATGATCTTCTGGTCAATTTTGGTCCTCTCGAAAAAAGGCATTCAATGTAATAATCATCTCCATCAAATCAGCTGTCCAAAATGGAATTTGGCCCTAGTTGCCAATTTTAACAGCACCATCTCTCTCACACATGCGGAGGATTAGGGGTTTTGCTACTTCCAAGAAGGCCAAATTTGTAGGTCCGAGCTGCAGTAGGACGAAGTGCAGCATCTTGTTGATGGAAGGAAGAATACTTTGTCTTGAACTCGTTGACCTTGGCAGGAGTTGTCTTGCTTAAGGAAGGTCTCAAAGAGGAAGTTAAATTAGGGTTTTTGCAGCTACTACAAAGGTCGAAGTTGCAGGTCAAAGAAGCAGTACTGAAGTTGGGAGGTCAAAGTTGTAGTTTGAAGTTGGTTAGTACTAGATCAAGGAAGGACTTGCTGGAAGGGATGACTCAGTACTTGGAGAAGGACTTGGTCTAGGGTTTGGATGTTTGTTATCTCATTTGAAGCAAGTTCTATAAGAAGAGAAGAGTTTCTGGGTTTTTCCCCAACTAAGAGCCTAGTTTTTGCGTCCTCTATTGTTACTGCTTTTTATCTTGATATTTGCTTGATGAAAAGATCTAAATAAAGAACACAAAAGACTAACTAAGTTCACAAGCAAATATTAAGGTTAAGGAAAATAGAACTATAAGTTGCCACATTGAATTTTCTAACATGGTATCAGAGCTAAGGTGAACAAGAAGGCTGCGAAAAGGATTACCTTGCATACACAAAGAAGGGTTTGCTTGTCAAGGGGAATCATTTGGGAAAGAAAGGAAGTAGAAGACCTATTGATCTGGAAGAAGGGTTTCTACATCGAAGAAGATCAAGACTACATCAAGACTAAGGACTACAAAAGGTTATCTCTTGAAAGAAGGAGATCTATCTAAAGGCTCATTGAAAGAAGGAAGCATCAAAAATATCTTGGTATCCTTCATCACTCTTGAAAGTTGTTGTTGAAGGAATCCTAGGAAACATCTTTCAAGAACATTATTGAAGTTTCTTCAAAGGTCTTGAGGGCATCAAGAAAGGTTGAAGACATCATCAAGAAAAAGGAGAATCTTGGATATCAAGTAAGTATCATATTATTACTCTATGTCTGAATCTGCAGGTCATATGGGTTCTTTTTGCAAGGAGAGCAATAAGCTCGTTGGAGCATCAAATTACCTAGCCTGGAAGAAAAGAATTGACCTGGCACTTACAGAACATGAGGTAATGGAGTATGTTACTGGTGAAATCACTGAACCTAGCAAAGACATGACTCAAGATCTAGCAAAAACAAGAAAGGAGAAGTAAGGGTGCAAAGGATCATCGTTGAATCTATCAAGGATCCTCTTGTTCCATTTGTTGCGAACCTGAAAACTTCTAAGGCTATGTATGACAAGCTAGTAAACATGTACATGTTTGCACATCAGGACAAAAGATTCCTTTGGGGAATAAGCTATATAAGATGAAGAAATCAAAGGATAAGGGCGTCGCATCCTTTCTAATGAAGATCTTTCAATCAAGAGATCACTTGCAGGGACTTGGAGAGATGATTTATGATTCATAAATGACCATCTGTGTATTAAATGCATTGCCACCAGAATGGAGCAACTTTGCAACAAGAATCTACTCTAAGAAAGATTCAACTCCCTTTGATGAGTTGTGGGCACAATGCATTTTGGAAGAATCAAGGATCAAGGTAAGGATGACACTAGATCATACAAGCAGTCTCAAGCCTTTCTAGCTAGAGTCAAGAAGCTAAAGAAGGGAAAGTTTGGAAAGTCCAAGAAGAAAGATATGTCCAAGGTTCAATGCTTTAAGTGCAATGAGTATGGACATTATAAGAGGGACTATCCTAGTTTACAAAACAACAAAAGAAAGGAAAAAAGCGAGGCTCACGTAGCTTAAGAAACAGGAGAACCTAAGAAGACACTGAAGAAAGAAGTAGTAAAGGATCTTTACTATTGAAGAAGGCACCCTATCTATCAAGGTCTCTATGAAGATTGATCTTTCCTTTAGACTAGTATGTATTGTTGTTTACTTGATTTTGCATAACATCATAGAGAGAAACATGTGATAGTAGCATATGTAGAGTCTACTTGGTTAAGTTGCTTTGTAGAAATCATCTAGTCTTTAAAGTTAGATAGATAGACCATTTTGCATATTGATCTTCTTACCATTATCTAACATTATGTTAGAGGCAGTCATCTTTCTTAGATCGGTCATCATGATCCTGGAAGGACCATCATTTGGAAGTTTCTTGGGAAAAGCATTATGACAAGGTTAGTACACATTCCATGTAATGTGGGAACAATATTGTTAAAGAGATGAAGGAATGCAATGGGTTAGGATGTAGGTTCATTATAAGACATAGATCGATGATGTGTTAGATTTTATGGTGTGTTCCATAGCTTGAAACAATTACTTCAATGTCTTATTATCCCAATAAGAACTTTACTTCAGATTCCAATAGCAATCATGTTAAAACTTGAGTAGCATTCCCTTTTAGATCATCATTGACAGTAATTGTAGATAGAACATCAACAATAAGTACAAGATATGAGATGATAAGTGAATTGTGTAAAATGAAAAGTTTCAAGTGAATTTTATACTCATGATACTCAAAAGACATGTCTCTTTGTAAAATGGATCCTTATCTTTGTAAAATAAAATCTAGTAAGTTTACACATTTACATTTTTAACCATATTTGTTAAAATGTTGAAGAACTCGTAAATAATGGTGGGCAGTAACTCCTTGTAAGTATATTTATTTACATAATTTTCCTTATCACATCTTTTAGGAAAATACTTGCTTAAATTATGGTGGGTAGTAACTTATGGGAAATATGTTATTTACATGAGTATGAGCTATTTTCAACGAATGTTCATGTCCTTAGAGATATGACTCTTCAACACGAATTATTAGTTAATTATTCATTATTTATGATTGTTATTATTTATAGTTATTTATGTGAATTATATTATTTATATATATTTTATTCATAAAATGATGTTAGGAAGGGGAATTAGCCCCTAGTTGCACTCTTTAAGACTCCCTCTCAACTAGGGAGGAATTCCACCTGTCGACATTCATCCATGGCTATGTTATCATGTCCATAATGTACCATCTCTGCAACTTCTCTCGTCTCAGCTGAAGATTAATATCATAGTCCAACAAGAATGGATTGAAAGAAGGCGAGTCACAAGACCCTGCCACTCGTGCCAAAATGGCAGAGGCAAGTCCCCGTGTCCTTAGGGATAGAACCCCTACTAGGCTTGATCCTTAGTGATCAAGTTATTGAACATCATGCATCCTAGTCATAGGGAATACAGTAGTACCTGACGCATCCGTCGGTAGTACTAATTAACCCTAACCACTTTTCCCAACTCATTGGCCAAATGAGAGGTACTTCCCAAGAGTCCCAGACTATAAGGGTAGGATGTATACTGGAGTTTCCACAGGGGAAGGTGAGTTTCCATAGGAGAAGGTGAACCACTCACCCTGTTTTCATATAGTGTACTCCATAGGGAAAGGTGAACCACTCACCCTATGCTCACATGCTAGGGTATGTACTCCACAAGGGAAGGTGAACCACTCACCATGTGCTCATATAGCTCCAACAATTACCCTGAACTCCTAGGAGCTCCAAGAGCTCAATGTCCATTTCAATCATGGGAGGGTCTTTCCACGACCCCAAGTCTCACTTTGAAGGCTAAAAACTAGGTCTTTCCCAAAGGCTTTGTGAGGAAATCAACAACCTGTTCATCCGTCCTGATGTGTTGGAGCCTTATTGCTCTTTGTTGTACCATATCTCGTATAGAATGGTACCTAATATAAATATGCTTGGATCGGTCTTGGAACACAGGATCCTCTGAAAGGCGAATCCCACTTTGATTATCACAATAAATGATGGTGGTATTCAGCATGTGCTCAAATAGCTCACTGAAAAGCTTCCTCAACAAAATGGCTTCACAACAAGCCATACTAGCTGCAATATATTCAGCCTCAGCGAAGCTTAGTGCAATAGACTTGTTTTCGACTCATCCATGAGATGGAAGCGGATCCCAAAGAGAAACAGCATCCAAATGTGCTCTTTTTATCCACCACATTGTCAACCCAATTGGCAGCAGTATATCCATGTAATCTTGGATCCCCAACAATGTACCTCAGTCCATGTTTGATAGTACCATGAAGATATCTTAGAAGATTCTTTACAACAACACAATGCATATGATGAGGCTCAACCATAAATTGACTCAATGTATTAACAACAAAGCATATGTCTAATTGTGTTTTCATCGAGAACACCAATGCTCCCACAAGTTTATATTCAACAAGATTTGCCAAAACTGGACCAGTGACACTTCCACATAGCTTCTTGAAATTTAGTTCCATCGGTGTAGTCACATACTTGCAGTCCACCATGCCACATCTTTATAATAGCTTCACAATGTATTTTCCTTGAGAAAAGAAAATATCACTTGGCTTTTCCCAGACCTCTAAGCCTCGAAGGTAACGCATCAATCTTAGGCCCTTCATCTCGAATTCAGAATTCAACCCCCTCTTACGTTTATAAATGAGAGGGTCTTCACCAGTCAAATAGATCAACATAAAATACCAAAATAAGTGGCATGTCCTTTTCAACCTTGAAGTATAAGTTTGGATCAACATAGCTCCTTGTAAATCCCAACTTCATGAGATAGTTATCAATCCTCTCATACCAAGCCCTAGGGGCTTGCTTTAACCCATAGAGGGCTTTCTTCAACCTGCATACATGAGTTTTTTTATCCTGCTCTTCAAACCCCTGAGTGTTAAGAAATCTAGGGGTTGTAGGATTAGGTGATTTCTCTTAATTTGATAACTACTTGTGATGTCTTTTTTACTTAACTTGACTAGCTTCTTCCTCAACTTAATTATTATTGTATTTTCTATCATCAAAAAACTACCATACAATAAAGATCAATGAGACAAGAGAACATAGTATTTAGGTTGCAAGCCAGCGTGAAAATCTCTCCTCTTGAGAGGAAAACCCACAAGAATTCTTCTCTTCTTATAGAACTTCAAATGATGAATTACAAGACCTAAGACCCTTCTCAAAGACCCCTCCAAGACCAAGTTAATCCTTGCTCCTTGATGAGATTTCCCTCCAACAACTTCAAATCTAGCAAATTCTCCAATAACTTCAACCCCAACAACTTCGACCCTAGCAATTTCTTCTGCAACTTCAACCCCAGTAATTTCTTCTGCAACTTCGACTACTTCAAAAACCCTCGCTCTTGCACGTGTGGTGATTTCTTCTTTCTCCTTCGATTGGGGATCTTCTTCTTCCTTAGTAATTCGTCTTGCAAAATTCTCTTTTAGATACTTAATTTTGGCCTTTCAATATGACTAGGAATTTCGGTCTATGATGCCCTAGATCTCGCACGTGTGAAGAGATATAGGCCAAAACATATACAAAATTTCATTTTTCTTCTTCTAACTTCTTTTCCTCTATTTCACTCTTCTTTTTGGTCTTCTTCCTTGCCTTGATCAAACTTCTTGAGACTTGAATGGATATCCTTCAAGTGAGGTCGATGTCTCTTATATATATTCTTCTTAGTAGGTCAAATTGCTATCCATGGGGCCAACTTGATCCTCCTTGTAGGTCAACTTATTTGATAAGGTCTTGGAGATTCTTTATCACACTTTTGACTTTACAAAAAAAACCTTTACAAGATTCAACATGCCCAAAGGGGTCTTACATGTATAACAATGATTCTTTTGACTTCATAATATTATCACAAACCTAGAAGCACTCAATGGGTGCTTGACCTACAAATAAATTTACCTTAAGCATGAAACCCATGCATCAAGAATGAAAATAATAAATTTCTTTTTCTCTTTTCATCAAATACATAAAAATATGATTTCAATAGGCTATGAAGGCCGAACCTAGTTGCACATTTCAACATTCCCTCTTGACTAGGGTGGTATTCAAAATCCGTACATGGTACTTGGACATTCTCATACTAAATAATTCTCATAAGAAGAGTCAAATTGGTAAGCCATCTCATAAGTTATTTTCTCAGCTTACACCAGTGCATCTCATCATATCAACCAGCATTGTCATATAGCAAGGGCTTGAGTAACAACTCTATCTCTCGACAAGATCAAAGCACAATGTTGGTGAGACAATGACTAATAGACACCTTCGACTACTCTTGCCTATTGGATGCCCTACCACATCCTTAAAGAGTATCAAAATCAATCTCAGATGCTTACCCAATCCTCCATTCTTTCTTCATAACATGAAGACAAGAATGATGTGTCTTTCTCTTCCTGTCAACTAGGGAGGATCTACTCATTCCTATAAAAGGAATATTCCCAAGCTCCCTTTTAACAAGGGACTTGTTCAAGCTCCCTCTCAACTAGGGACTTGTTTCCAATAGCAATTATCTACTCTTTCACTGGAGATCATGATATTATCAGTTGCTTGTAGGCCTCCTCTTCTGCAACATGTCAGGAACTTCATCTTCTTCGCCATGGAGCCTTCTTCATCATCACTTTATCATAGGGCATTGGCCATCTTCTCCATCACTTTCCCTTCAACGAACCACAATGTTGAAACTTGAACCAACTGTCATGTCATCCTTTATTTCATCAGAAAGTGATCTTCTAGTCCACATCTAGCTATCCTTCATACAACTACCTTTTCTAAGTCATGTTTCTTTCGGGATATTCCATCCATCCTCATGAGTAATAGTTATAGATGACTTCTACAACTCTCTCTCGGTAGCCCTTTTTCAACCCAACCAGATGATTTCTCAAAAATCAAAATGAACAATAAACCAAAGTTACATCTTTATGATGATCTTTCATCATCACATCAGCTTCTAGCAGCATCAACATCCAGCACATGTATGAATCCATCCCCAAGACACATATTACCAAGGTTTTCATTTTTCCAACAAATCTATCAAGGTCTTCATACCTTCTTCTTCCATGGAGATGTCATAGCTAATTCTTCTAGTTATAGGATGTTGATCAATTATCTTATCTATAGTTGCATCTTTCATGAACTCTCCTTCCTTTCTTCACATGTTGCTTTCCTTGAGATCTTCTTTACATGGTTCTTTCAACATAGGAACCATGATTGTCAACCATCTCATACTCCATATGAGGTCATATTATGTTGATTTCATCTTATCAATATGCAGAAAAGTTCAAGGCACATGTCTACATGCCTTCATGCATCATTTTAATGGAAGAGATCCTTCTTCTTTCATCATGCTCATGAGATAAAGCATTCAACCCATTCTATCTGCAACCATATGATGACACGAATTTATCTATCTATCAAACATATGCATACCTCTTCCTTCATGTGGCCATCTAGACTTCCTTCAAGCAACTTCCTTTCCCTGCTTGAAGATGAAAGTACTTCAACCAACTTGTCATGTTGCACATCTTTGTCATCATACCGTCATCCTTTTAACCTGTAGATCCCACATAATGTGGAATGTAAACCATCTGCAAGACACTTGCTCCTTACGTAAAGGTGAATCTTCTAACAAAGATTCTAATGGAGGATCTTAATGATCCTCATTTTGCAAATGCTCATTCTTAATGATGATGATGTATGATGATTTCTTTATCTTCTATCTTGCTAGATGACTTTCTTCCAACCATATATACTACTACTTCGGTTGGAGATGCCATTTCTATCATGATGACTACTATAAATATGTAGACTTTCTACTTCATTTATCCTTCCATGCTTCTATGATGATGTCATCTCTATCTTATTATAATGCATCCTGTCATACATCCTAAGATTTTGTTAGCTTTGACCTCTCCTTTTCTATACTTCGTTCTAGCAGTAGCAGGTGCATTTGAAGGAGGCTCCACCACATCCCCTTGCACATAATCCAACACTTCATGTTCCTCCAATGTCAAATCAAGAGTCATCTTCTAGGCATGATAATTTGAATTTTCATTGAACTTACCCTTTGTCTTGAAATATGAGTGAGTAGCCATGGAGACTTGTTCCAATAGACCTTGTTCAACAGCAGCAATTATTCAACAGTGATTTCTTCTCTTGTTCCTTGGGCTTGTCTTCACCTGGGCTCTAATACCATGTTAAATTTTATGGTATGTTCTATGCTTGCAATTATTACTTCAATGTCTTATGAGCCCAATAAGAACTTTACTTTAGATTCCCCTAGCAATTACATTAAAACTTCAGTAGCATTCACTTTAGATGATCATTGACAGTGATTGTCGATAAAACATCAACAATAAGTACAAGAAGATATGAGACGATAAGTGAATTGTGTAAAATGAAAAATTTCAAGTGAATTTTATACTCAAGAAACCCAAGAGACATGTCTCTTTGTAGATTGGATCACGTACCTTTGTAAATTAAATTCTAGTAAGTTTTCCCATTTACATTTTTATCCGTATTTGTTAAAGTGTTGAAGAACCCATAAATAATGATGGACAGTAACTCCTGGTATGTATATTTATTTACATATTTTTCCTTATCCCATCTTTTACGCAGATACTTGCTTAAATTATGGTGGGTAGTAACCTATAGTAAATATGTTATTTACGTGAGTATGAGTTATTGTCAACGAATGGTCCTGTCCTTAGAGACATGACTCTTCAACACTAATTATTGGTTAATTATTCATTATTTATGATTGTTAAACAAATATATATTATTCATAAAAGGCTTCTAGGAAGGGGAATCAAACCCTAGTTGCACTCTTTAACATGATGGAATAAGAGGCATAAGGATGCACATTGGAAGTGACTCTTGGTTAAGGTTCATGGGTGTAAAATCTTGTAACATGCTTAGTGTGATTGTATGATGTTTAAAAAGGAAGAATTTGACTTACATAAGGATGTATAAAAGATTTAGATTGTCTCTAAAATATGTAAAATAATGATTAAACATCCAATATGATCTCCGGAAGAAAAGGTGGTAACTTGGTAATCAAGTTCGATCCTTGGGCACTCTAATGCATGAAGGAATTCGAGTGGAGATGGATTATAAGAATGTTGATGCTTGGATGAGAAGGTCATCATGATGAGGTAAGTCTAAGTTTAATTATTATTGGTTATCTTGTTAACATACCGCTCTGCTACCTAGAAGGATGTTGCAGGAATACATGATGACAGTTAAAGCATGTTCAACTGTATGGATGGAAACGTATAAAGAATGTTGAGGGAAGCTAAATATCTAGTACCTGGCAACTATGAAGTCAAGAAGTGCCCATCTTGGGATTGAAAGGTAGCAGTGTGAGAAGATAACCTAAAGGTAAAAGGAGATCACTTTCATGAGGAAGTTGTGAACAACTTTAAGTTTGGAAAGGCTCAATGCAATGCCTTCATGTCGAAGACAAAAGTGATGAGCAAGAGAGATGACTTGGATCCTGTCACAAGATCAAAGAGAGGAGATGGCTCCATGATACCACGAAAGAAAGCAAGCTCGATGCAAGAGATGCAAAGGAAAGAGGGATCCATGTGGCTATGAAGAACAAGTAGCTGATACTTTCATAAAGACAAGCTATAAGGCTTGTGATGTTAACTTCCCAGTCTGAAAGGAAGTTTCGAATCTCCTCTAGTTTTTTTGGAGTAAAGGAGTCTTTGTATAACAAAGAAGAATCTTGGGCTTTGTATATCTCACAAGAAATTACCAAGTAAGAAAATCTCTTTACCCTTGATTTTCTAACACAATATCAGAGCTAAGGTGAAGAGGAGATACTCTTACAAGACAGAGACAAGAAGATCATCTTTGTAGCAACTCAAGAAGTTCATTTTTGCAGTCATAACTGAAGATATTTTTTTTGTAGCAGCTCATCTCCAAGTCATTATGTCTAATCCAATGGCATATATGTACAAGGAAAGCAATAAGATACAAGGAACATCCAACCTCAAGCCATGGAAAAAGAGAATCGACTTAGTCCTTAGAGAGAATAATGTCATGAAATTCGTTCAAGGAAAGGTTCCTACTCCAGATGAGAATAATGACCAGGAAATGGAGAAATATGAAAAAGGAGAAATTAAGGATCAAAGAATTCTCTGAGTCTATCAAAGATCCCCTTATCACTTTTGTATCAGAACTATCTACATCTAAAGAAGTTGATGATTCCTTGGTAGATTTATATTCTGTCAATACAACATAGCACATGATGGCCCTAAGAACTCAACTATATCAATCAAAAATGACAAAAGAAGACACTAGCTTTTTTTTCATGAAGCTATCAAAAATTAAGGTTCAACTTCTAGAAGTTGATGAGAAAATATTTGATTCAGAATTAACTACAGTAGCAATCAATGCCTTACCTGAAGAATGGGATGCTTTCGCAAGTAGCATCTGTGCAAGAAAAGGACCTCCATCATTTAAAGAGTTATGGTCTCAATGTTTGATAGAAGAATCCAGAATAAAGGTTAAAAGCAACTCTCAAACTGCCGATAAAGTCTCTCAAGCCTTTGCAGCTAGGTCAAAGAAGAATTTTGATAAGAAAAAGAAGAACAAAAATAGAGACATGACCAAAGTCCAGTGCTTTGGATGTCATGAATATGGACATTACAAATCAGATTGTCCTAAGAACCCAAAGAACAACAAAAGGAAAGAAAGGTGTGAAGCATTAACAACTGAGGATAAAGAATCTTCTAAGAAGCAGAAGGAAGATGTCAAAGACCTCCACTTTTAAGAACGATGACTGATGCACCAGGTTTGTAACATAGAGTTTAGAGGATAGTCAAGCATGTGTTTAGAAGGTTACTTTTCTCTCTCATAAGAATTAGTGGAAGGAGGAAGGAGTAAACAGTTTAGTTTACATAAACCTCTAGTGCATCTCATAATAGTAAAAAGCACAAGAAGACTGGATACCTCCCAGAATTCAAGTTTGCAAGAAAAGAATGTCAAGTTGATGTTCTAGTCTGATCAGGCCGAATTATGGAGAAATGCTCATAAGAATTGTTGGGCCATGTTCTGTGGTTACTTCTGTGCTTAGGCCAAAATGTTATAGCTGATAAAGAGAGGGCTGAAGAACCTAGTTACGGCTGGTTTGTATGGCTTGGTGTTCCTCTAGCAACAGTGAGTTGTTTTCAGTGGCCAAGAAGAGTGTAATCACAGTGACCAAGGTTATGTTTTGTGTCTGAGATAAGAGAAGTGGTCTGAAGTGTTGAGGGCTGTGTATAGGCCGAAAAATCTGAGACTTCCAGGTACCCAAATCCGTGAAGCTTTGGGAGCTATGCAAAGTTTCCAGAAGGTAAGTTTGTGCTTTGTATTTGATGTAAGTACTAAATGTGGAGGTCTGTCCTAATGAATTTTGGAAAGCAAGTTTTGTTACCCTAGAAACTGTTTCTTTTGTGTGAAGAATCACTGTTGTATGAGCTGTCAAATATGCCCTAGATAAAGTAATTCTTATGTGAGAAGCCACAGTGTAATGGGTTGTCCCAATATGCCCTAGTACAGTGAATAAGGAGCAGCCTTATCATCGTTAAGAGGCTAATCTATTGTGCCCTAAGTTCTGTGTAATAAAGAAGACAAATTTACAAACGTATGGAATATCGATGATTCAAGACAGTATAAAGGTAGTTGATGTGTACCTCCCAGAATTCAAGTTTGCAAGAAAAGAAGGTCAAGTTAATGTTCTAGTCTGATCTGGCCGAATTATGGAGAAATGCTCATAAGAAATGTCGGGCCAAGTTCTGTGGTTACTTCTGTGTTTAGGCCGAAATGTTACAGCTGGTAAAGCGAGGGCTGAAGACCCTAGTTAAGTCTGGTTTGTATGGCTTGGTGTTCCTCTAGCAACAGCAAGTTGTTTTCAGTGGCCACGAAGAGTGTAATCACAGTGACCAAGGTTATGTTTTGTGTCTGAGATAAGAGCAGGGGTCTGAAGTGTTGAGGACTGTGTATAGGCTGAAAAATCTCAGACTTCCAAGTACCCAACTCTGCAAAGCTGTGGGAGCTATGTGAAGTTTCCAGAAGGTAAGTTTGTGATATTGTATTTGATGTAAGTACTAAATGTGGAGGTCTGTCCTAATGAATTTTGGAAAGCAAGTTTTGTTACCCTATAAACTGTTTCTTTTGTGTGAAGAAAGCACTGTTGTATGAGCTGTCAAATATGCCCTAGATGAAGTAATTCTTATGTGAGAAGCCACAGTCTAATGGGTTGTCCAAAGATGCCCTAGTACAGTGAATAAGGAGCAGCCTTATCATTGTTAAGAGGGTAATCTATTGTGCCCTAAGTTCTGTGTAATTAAGAAGACAAATTTACAAAGGTATGGGCTATTGATGATTCAAGAAAGGTTAAAGGTAGTTGATGTGTACAATGAGTGACATGACTAATCATTGTTAAAAAGGGATGTATTATGAAGGCCTTATGTACAGTGACACATGTGATGAGCCACTGCAAGAAGGCAGATTGTCCAGCTTGTGAACAAAGACTATGGAAGAGCCTTGACTATGCTAGAAAGTTGTTTGGTAAAGTCCCTAAGAGTTGAGGAATAAGAAAAAGCAACTAAAGGTCAGAATCATTGACTGATAGAAGTTGATTGGTAAGGAAGAAGTACAAGCTTGATATTGTGAACAGGACAGCTTGATGAAGCACTTGAAAACCTCAAGTACAGGGTAATGATCTATTAGGAGGAAAAGTTGGAATTGCACTGTAAGCAGTCTTAAATGGTAAGAGGACTAGTAAAAGCAGAGCTACAATTACAATTAGCTGAGATAAGAGAGGTATGATTGTTTTAAGCTGAGGCTTGTTGATAAAATTTTCCCTAGTTGAGAGGGAGTGAGCATGGATTTCTCCTCTCAAGTTGAGAGGGCGTAAGTTTGGACATCGGTTCTCCTTGTGTCATGTACTAGGCCAGGACCAATAACCATAAGTCTAGTGCATGCATCACAGATAGGGAGAACGATGATTTGAATTAGCTTGGTTCTCCTTGTATCAGGTACTGTGACCGATTAGGACTAATATCCTAAGTCAAGTACATGGAGATGGATAAGGAGAATGATGGATTGGATAAGCATCTAGGACAGACATTCTTGAGTCATTTGATGGATTAGAATGGAGATCCTAAGTCACAAGGACTTGGATAAGAATGGTACGATGGATAGACGTTTCCTTGAGGGAAATGATCTGGTGGTAGATATACTCCAAGTATCCAAGGTGGAGTATGTATCATGGTGAGGCAGTATGGTGTCCTATGGAATGCCTCCCAGCATTGTGCTCTGAACTTGTAAGAGACAGATTGTACCTGTCAAGGTTTTGGTAATATGACAATGTTGACTATGATCATATTTTGATTTGTATCAATCTGGATCCCTTCTAATGTGAATATTTCAATTTAAGATAGACCTGTAGAGTCAGTATGAATACCTCCCTAGCTATGAGGGAGTGCTGGAAAATGTAACTAGTGTCGGTCTTCATAATAAAAGAAATTATTATTTATTTATTCATCTAGCATGTTCTTCATACTCTTTGAAGTCAAAAGAGTCAAATCCATTTGCTACTAAGTCATGTCATGTTTGACATTGTATAAGAAAATGAAAAAGAATTGTAATTATTTTGTTCAAACAAGTCAAAAGGTGTAGTCGGCCCTCTCTCTCAGTCATGTCGGCCTAGATGTCTAATGGGAACCCATCAAATAGCTATGTAAAACTTCTAGTCGAGCTCTTTTGGTGGAACAAGCAAGAACAGGACATTCGACCTCTGAAATAAAAGAAGAAGTCGAGATACAGTGGAGAAACTACAATACAATTCCTCTTGATCTACTCTCGTAATACGAAGGTCTGAATCTCCATGTCTCTCACTTCTTTGTGATCCTGGAAGAACAATTTGTGTAATTTCTTGATGAAGAAAGAACACTAAAATAATTATAAAAGAAGGTAAGATCTCAAAAGTTACAACAAATACCCTTGATTTTCTAACACTAACATGCCAAAAAATCACGTTACAACAAATACCTACTTATCATCAAAATCATCTCCTATAGTGGGATCTTTGTCATCAATCTCACTCTCTAAGCATTAAAATAAGATAGAAAAAACATAGCATCTCAAGTTGAGATTTTGTTTGAGGGATGGGTACATTTTTATTAGGGTCGTGATAAAGGAGTTCGACAACCAATGCCACTAACATCAAGGTACATAAAAGACTTGGTGCTCTTAATTAAATACTAGTTCCATACCCTCGTACTTGACAAAATCCAATGGAAACATTGCAATCCCCCCAATCCTGAAATCATGAAAAATTGTTATGTCTGATGTATTTTGAGTGTGATCTAAAATTCTACTTTCTCCATATGAAATCTAATGAGGTCGGAACCACTCCCAGACAACCCGAGTCACTGCATGGTAATGTTAAAAATTTAAGTAAAAGGAAGGATGAAAATGAATGATAAAGGAGAATGTCACTTTTAATTTAAGAATTTAACATTACCATGACTTAGATTGCAATGCTAGGGCCATGGCCTGAATATTAGGTTTCCGCACTCAAAAATTCTTGTTTTTTTTTCAAATTGTGTTTGGAACTTTTTTGGACAAGTTGTACAGAACTCGCCGGTTTAGTGAAAAAAGGTCGGTTCAATACCCAAACGGCTATTTCCCGTTCCAAACCTCGAATAGAGCAGTTTGACGTCCAAACCGGTAGGATCAACCGATTCCACTGGTTCCAGTCCAGTTCTAATACCACTGGTTCTAATTGATCTCCAATGTTCTAATGGATCCCTAGCTCTCTGAAAAGTAGAGTAAATACTTTACTTTTCCTAAGTTTACTTACCTCAATTGCCAACATAATTAATTATGTGTTTTTCCTAAGTTAGACTTAGACTAAATTACGAAAGCACCTTACTCGATACTTGAGCAAGCATCCGAAAGAGCCTTTGGGCAACTTCTACACACCTAGAGACTTAGGCTTATGTAGAAGTAACTTCCCAAGCTACAATCATTAACAGGAGCTAGCATTTAATCAAGAGCACCAAGCCCTCAACTCCTTTGTCATGGCCAATAGTAAAAATGCACCAATCACTCAAACAAAATCTCGATTTAACATGTTAAGCTTTTGTAGTCCTATGTAATGCTTATAGTGTGATATTGATGATGAGGATCCCAATTCATTATCATATAAAATTGTAAGTGTTTTAGTCTAAAAAGATTTGAATCTTTGTCTATATTTCAATTTTGTATGTGTAATAATTTGCTAATTTGTTATATATATATATATATATATATATATATATATATATATATATATATATATCCTCTATGTCCTGTTTTTGGGGTCATTGTCCCGAGTTGAACACTCGTATTTCCCTGTCCTCCGTGTCCCATGTCAATGTGTTATAGGTGACTTTGGTAAATAGTTATACTTTGTCAAATCTAAATTATATATTGTAGTAATGGAAAATTGACATACGTGGAAAAGGTGGGTTTTGGACCTTTCAAGGAAGCCCCTCAGAAGGGTAATACAATAGAGGCAGACACTAATACTGAGGACATTCCTAAGAATTCAGCCTATGCTAATGATCTTGTTGAGACATGACTCATAAATCGTGACATAGCATCCACTAATTAGTTTAATGTTGTTTTTTAGATGCTAGAGGCCATTTAGAACCTTGGTGTTTTTGTATTGTGACTTGAAAATTTAAATGTATGTATCTTAAAACTTATAGTCTGTGTTTCTCAATACAATTTTCCCTATTTGGACCCCTACATGCAAGATAAATCGGCAAACTTGCATATTTGGTATCTAATAGTTTGTATTTACATTGACATACATGATTAAATTTTCAATCAATTTTGAATTTTTTTATAAATTATGAATATTTTATGTATTTTTTATTTGGTGATCACTGATAGTCAACTCAGTGTCAAAGGCCAAGTCTGAATCAAGTCATTGTCAAAACTTTGCTGATTTCAAGCCAAGTAAGAATCTAACAGCTTCGGAGGGAACCATGACAAGAGAATCTTCAATTTAGCTTTTAGGACAGATCTGTGTGTGCATAAAGAAGCATAGGGGGGAGAATAAGTAGTAGTAACCCATTTGTTTTGGACTTTTAGTTCACAGACATCAGGACAGGATCCTAGAACTCCCAATAGTGACTACATCGTGATCTAGTGATGTCAATGAAACAGAGCAAAGTTGACCATTGCACTAACCACAAGTCAAATAATAGCAAAGAATTCAGCCACCAAAATAATTTTGAGTTTCTGCCTTGCCTGGGTAAATATGCATACTGAGCCTAGCTTGATAAACAGGAAAGTCGAAAACACTATAGTGATATGTAAAGTCATTGTCAAAACTTTGCTGATTTCAAGCCAAGTAAGAATCTAACAACTTCGGAGGGAACCATGCCAAGAGCCTCTTCAACTTAGCTTTTAGGAGTTAGGACAGATCTGTGTGTGCATAAACAAGCTTAGGGGGAAGAATAAGTAGTAGTAACCCATTTGTTTTGGACTTTTAGTTCACTGACATCAGGACAGGATCCTAGAACTCCCATTAGTGAATACATCTAGTAATGTCAATGAAACAGAGCAAATTTGACCATTGCACTAACCACAAGTAAAATAATAGCAAAGAATTCGGCCACCAAAATAATTTTGAGGTTCTGCCTTGCCTGAGTAAATATGCACATTGCATATTGAGCCTAGCTTGATAAACAGGAAAGCCAAAAACACTATAGTAATATATAAAGTCTATTTGATGAATTCCCCCACAGAAAAGATGGAATGTGGGATACATTTTCATTTAGATAATTTAGCAGTAGTGGAAGATTTATTCCAAAGAAACATGTAGCAATATGGAAAGCCACAGTAAATTAAATATCAAATGATGCTAGCAAGATGGAATTGCCATAGTATACTTCAAGACAATCTGCCACAAGAATTTCCATACCCATTAAAGAAGAAGTACTGATCAAATAATATTGTAAAAGCTAAATCAGGGATGGTCAGATAATGAAAGATGTTAAAGAAAAATGACACTGGAATGTAGTTTACCCTGATTGCTTGACTGTGAAAATTGTTTTTTTGCACAACATTGGGGGCTCCTGCACAGTGATGACAAAAAGAAACCGCTTTAGAAAGTTGAAAATTTTGAAAAAAAAATCCAAAATTTTGATATTTATCAGTACAAGTATCCCTACAATACTACAAATTTGATTAACTAATGTTGTAGAATATAGTTATAATTATCTACTTCATGCAGTCTCCTAGGTCAATCCACATTTATTGAATACATCATTCTATTTCATGCACTTATGGCACATAGGGTTAACAGCTACATATTAAATGTCATGCATTTCTTTATTTTATGCACATCAAGGAGTTAATTATAAGTTTGTTAATCTGATGCAAAATTGAAGGAAGCACAAATTATATGTGCTTATTCAGCCAAAGTCTCTCTTCTTAAACTATTGTCTGGTCTTCCTTCTCGATGTGGACCTTTGGCCAATATCACTTGGTATGAAAGCAAGTTTGGCCCTTGCCACAGCTCTGTTTGATCTTCTTTCTCTCTCTCTCCAATTTCCTTTAAAAAGGCTAGGGCTCCAATACCCCACAAACTTCTGCATGTGGGCTCCTAACGGCCAAGCACAAATGTTCTAAAACCTTCAATTCATTATACACAGGTTCTACAACACCCTCGTCAGTGATTTTTTTCTCGTGGTCTTGTAGAACCTTCAGCAGCAAGATCTCGTGGAAACTTATCAACTAGAGCCCTGCAGCTAGCATGAAATTTGCATGCACAGTTTCACAGAATCTTGTTAACCAATGTCTACAAGCTACCACGATATCTACAGCATGGTCTGGCAGAACCTGGTCAAACAACTCTCTACAGATAGGGAAAAATCTGCAAAACGTTTTATTAATATATTAGCATTTTCCAACAACCCTACAAATACAACTCAGGCAACTTTTTGCAGGACCAAATATACTTTTCATTCAGTTCAGACTGCCTGCTTCTCTTTGATTCAGACAGCACATATATCTACAGTTTGGGGAATTTTATCCATTTGTTATCATTTGCTCATCTCCATCACAACTAGCAAGGTCCCACAAGGTGCCAATAATCAGTCCTTCATTCTTCTTTGGCAGCAAACCAACAGTCAAGATCGAGGGGGTACCATTTGTAAACCATGAGGAAAGTGGGGCCACTTTCCATTTATACCAGGGGGAATTGATAGAGCATCCTAGGCTGGTATATATTATTTTATTTCATGCACTTATGACACATAAGGTTAACAACTAGATATTAATTGTTATGCATTTGTTCATGTTTTTCTTTGATCCGGTCAACTTTGATCAAACCCTCTTTGCAACTTTTACATTACAAATACAAAATCAAAAGTAGCCCCAAGGGTTAGCTGAATTGGTCAAGCCATCTGCCCAACGCATGTTGCAGACAGAGAGGCATAGGTCACAAGTTTAAACCTAGTTGAGTCTCTCAGGGTTACCATATGCTATTGTTGCTTGCAGTTGTGTTGCCCTCCATCTGGGTGTTTCAGGCAAGAGAGGGATCCCCCAATGTTTTCCTTGCCGAAAGAAAGGTACAGAACTAACTGTGTGGATTTTACTCTTCAATCGTCTTGTATAACGAGAATGAGTGATCTTACTCTCCATCCTTGGGAAAGAGGAGTGTTGATGAAAATTATAATTACTTGAGCCCAAGTCAACTTCAAGGTCATCATCCAGTTTGGAGAGAGAAGACTTCCAAAAAAAGTGAGGCACACATGGTCAGCAGTTCAAAAACTTGAACATGGAGTTCAACTACATAGATATAATTTTGTCACGTTCCTACTATCAACTAGACTTCTAAAATATTACTTTGGTTCAATAGCTGTTTCCATGCAGAATTGTTTGACAAAAAAAGCATGAATTAAATAGAGAAATTTTGAGAAACTATGGAAGCACTAATACATAAGTTCATTTACAAAAATAATGATGATGATTGTGCTATTTTACAATGAGTTCTGCATATGTCCTAATCTAGCAGAACTATCGAATAACATGTTGTGCTAATAATAAGACACAAATGAACCCAAATCACATTGCACTAATAAGTTAATAATCAAAGAAAAACATAATAGGGAAGTACTCGAGATATATCTTGGCTGGAAGCTTTGTAATCATCTAATAATAACCATTACAGATAGTTTGTATTGTCACTGCACAGGTGCCAAGTTAGCCTGAAACTACGCAAGTCAGCCAGTTACTTAGCATTGAAGGAGCTTCATACCTGAAAGTGCACATGCTGAATTTTCACTCAACAGATCATCATTTTTTACATGTTTGGAACTATGTTCAGGTCATCATAAAATGAGAATGAAATTGAAGATATACCGAATATTGTGTTTTTACAATATTGATGTCACTATGATTTCATTCATTCCAGTTGCATTAATTAATGCTCCTGCAATATTTGAAGCTCTCACAAATAAATTATATTTTCCTTGTAAAAATTTATTCTAGTTTTTTTGTGTTGACTTTCCATACTATATGACAGCTATATTTTTTGTATGTTACAGTCATGATAAACTATCTTGGGCATTTCTATCTATACTTCAGATGGCAGGGCAAATATACATGTGTGCCTGGGAGTTTTTCATATATTTGGGCCCTGGGGGAGTTTTTGATGAATATATGCATCTGCTCTATGTAACTATTTATTTCTAATGGAAAGTTATGCTTTTTTCTTCAGAAGGGGAGGAAAAAAATATATATCTTGATTTTCAGTACAAACTGGGAAGATCATATGTAGATAAAGCATTACAGATAAAATAAGATAATTATATTAATGTCTAACGAATGACCACAAAAGCAGGTCAATGGGACTGAAGAGTACAACCAAAATAAATACAATATGGTAGTGCAAGCGCAACTCGTAGAAAATGCCGAAAACAATATAGAGAAAGAAACCTACACAAGTATAACAACAGAAAATTTGTATAAAACCATGACAAATGTACCGTGATACAAAACACCAAGTGAGTTTGTCCAAGACTGGAAAGGTGGACAACTCAAGAAACTGTCAATAGAGAGATAGCTGGAAAGAGAGATTGGGCGATCAGGCCGATGATGTCAAGGTCTCCTAAGTTCGATGGCCAAGGGCAACGGGTGTGAATAGGGCACAGGCTTGTTGTCGAAGTCCTCTGGCGCCATTGGGGGGGTGTACATTCGAGGTCAAAATAAGGAAGCTCCGAATGGATCTCTATTTCCTCTAGATACAGGAGGTAACTTAACAGGTGGGCGGTTCTCTACTCTGAATTCATCTACAGCTGATCTCTCTAATGCTTTGAGAACGTGTGGCCTGATACTGGTCTCGATAATATCGGTTGCCCTCCCAAAGGGGGAGGCTGAGGAGAAACTCAAGGTCTCATCATTTGTTGTCTACTGCACTTTGGAACTTTGCGCATCATTCATTGCTCTGACCTAAAAGATCAACAAGGAGGTAAGAGGTGATTAGTCTCGTCATCATCCCTGGGTGGAGCATGGCATGCACAAGTCCTATAAGCATAATGCCTCATAAGATGTCCCACTCGACTAGGATCAAAGACTAACTTCCCAAGGGAAGTGAGGGAACAAGAACACAATCAAGATCAGTCAATAATCTGGATCAACCCTTGATTCATATCACTATACCCCAAAACAATAAGTAAAAGCACATGATTACAAAATGGTTAAAGTACTTGTTGATAGATAACCCACCTTTATTCAAGCCAAGTGACCAGCTAATGGTGGTCCAACATCTTAACTATATAGATGTAATGAGGACGCGATCGTGAAGGCATAAGTTACCCCTTTCCTCAACCTTCCCTCACCCCCCTCACCCTAGTGTGCCTTTTACTTGTTTATGATAATGCTTTGATATGAGTGTGTAGCTCAAGAGCCCAAACCTGCATTTGAGAGATTTAACATTTAATAACCATTTGGATGAGGTAGTTTATCACTCATTAAGGTTGGGACAATACAAGAGTTCCTTTTTATGTGTGAAGAATCATGTGGTCTAAGAACCGGGTGATGGTTAATGAGGCAGGTAGAGCTCATGCTAGGCTTTTGCCCACATGCTAGTTTTTTGTCCCAACCATCTTTTGCTTTTTATCTCTTTCTTTCATTATGGCTTTCTTTGCTTTTATCATTCATTTACTCGCATCAACCTCTGAGGCAATGTTTTTGGGCCCAAACCAAAGGATGAGGACCACTAGCCTGAAGAATATATATGGAATAGAGGGAATGATGGAAAGTATGGGATATCATGGGCACACTACTTCAATCAAAGCCTCCCCAATAGTACCCTTCCTATAATCATAACGGCTCATAAGATGCCCACTAGACTAGGATGAAAGACTAACTTCCCAGGGGAAGTGAAGTAACAAGAATACAATCAAGATCGGTCAATCATTCGGATCACCCCTTGATTCATATCAGTATGCTCCAATACAATAAGTAAAAGCACATGATTACAAAATGGTTAAAGTACCCGTTGATGGATAACCCACCTTTATTCAAGAAGGAATGCTCGATGGGAGAAAGAAATCCGACCAAAGTATGTGTGGTGTTAATTTTTAGGGCTAGATTGTTCTTTGTTGCAGATAATTGCAATTTTAAACTTTTTCAATATTTACATTACATTCAACCCATAACATCATATCATTATTAGTAATTATGTAGAGAGTACATTAACATAGAATCGGATTTGTCCTCAAAGTGTTTATCAAAAGATTATCCAATCTCTTGGGCGAAAGAATTATTTACAGAAGATCAAAGATATACAGAAGAGAATTCCTTTCCTTTGGAGAGGAAAAGATTCATTGAAAATTTTACAAAATCAATTCGTTATTCTTTTTTTACATATTGCCAATAGATGAAACCATGTATGGGTGGTCCTAGTGCTACTAAAAAGCCCATTGAAGATTTCAACTTATCCAAAAGGTTATTTAAAATAAAATAAAAAACAACGTAGTGGAACAATAAAGAACAACAAAAGAAAAACATACACAATAGAGACACAAGGATTTAGATCAAAGATCAGGTCAAAGCCCCACAAGGATGAAAACCCAACCAAATTCTTCTTCTTAGATATTCATCAAATGTTCAACTGAGATACAATGTACAAATATCATGAGACATAAGTCTTTCATCATCAATCACATTAGGCCAGCTAGGGCCAATCCTGGATCATAGTAGATCCTCATACGATAGCAGCAGGCATACCTCTCAAGAAGGTATTCACAAGCCCTCCTATCCTTGTCTCCACAATTACTATCAATATTGTCATAAGCATCATTGCCATATACATCATGGTCATAGTCATCACTTCACTATCATATATATTGTCACATCTATCCTAGAGGCACTATCACAAATGTCACATCACTACCATACACAAGGATAAGTATCATATACACTATCATATCACTAATATTAGAACACTGCCATAGAATCATATCATTCATATCACTGTCATAAGGGATTTTGCCATACATTACCATTCATTGTCATGAGGATTGTTATACGTTGTTATGTCATATCATATACATCATTGTACATTGTCATATATCATGTTGTCATATAGAGGCATAGTCATATATCAAACATACACCACCATACATGTTACTGTCATTCACCAAAGGGCCACTACCATGTCAATGTCACAGCCATATCAAGGTCATTGTCATACATCAAGATCACTGCCATATCAAAGTCAAGGTCATACATCAAGGTTATTGCCATACCTCGAGGTCACTCAAGGTGTTACAAGTATCACTGCTAACATATATAACCAAAGGTATCTCTGTGTAAAGTTGATATCGTAAACATAGGCAATCATTTCCATAGATCTTGTCCCTCATCGCTATAATATACCAAACAATACTATCCCAAAAAACATAGCAATCACTACCCAAACATTTAGAAATCATTTAGAGAAAGCCACATCTAATTATAGATAGATCGCAAATATTGCAAGATACATATGCGAGACATATAGAGATGCAAGCCACAGATAACAATGTGGGCCACAAAAATTGATATGCTAGTCACAATGAATAATGTGAACCACTGAAATAATGTGAGTCGCTGAGATAAGCCACAAAGAATGCGAGCCATAGAAAAGTTCGAGCTATGGTCATGAGGTCATCAACCCAAAGATGACATTAGGAAAATCTAATTAGTTATGTGTATGGTTGTTGTGTTCAAACTTTGTTGTCATCATGTAGATCAACCTCTATGTGTAAAAGGAGGCGCCACATTTTGCATTGTGTTATCATCACAAATAGAGGCAACATCATTGAATATTGTGTATCATGACTCCATCTCTATTGATACTTATATATATGTAAATACAACTATGAATTCAATGACAGCTTCATGACATTTTTTTGTTCTCATAAATGATGTGATTTATTTTTCTTTATCTCCTATTTATTCAAGTCATGTACACATACATTCTTTCATTTTACTAAGTTCTATTGTCATTACTCAACATATGCTCATGCATGAGATCCACATCAACCTTCAAATGCCTTCATATTGTTGATGTTTGTATCTCGGGTTGGTACTTTTGCACAAGCCTAAGTGTTTATGCATGAAGAAGTCACCCCAAGATCTCCTTAGACACATGCTCAAGTGTGAGCAAGTTGCTAATGTAACTTCGCCTAAGTTAGACTTAGTGAAGCACGTAATTATTATGTTGGCTAATTGAGCTAAAATAAACTTAGGAGAAGTGAGTAATTACTTTAGTGATTATGTTTTAATCTCAACCCTTGATATAAAGTGCTGAGAGATCTAATCTCCACCGTCAATCACTTTGGAGATTAGTGCTAGGGATTTAGCACAATGTAAAGTTATAGAAGCAAGCCTATGGAGAAGGAGAAGACACACCATACAGCAGCACAAGATTGAGAGAGGCATCACAGTGAGGAGTGTGATACTACTGTGTTGGGTCCAAGGAAGGGGGCAGCAAGGAGATCCAGATCAGCCAATGAGAGCTTGATCAGTTGGATCAGATCCAAAGTTGTACATGTATTTCCTCAGTTGGGCCATTATCCCAAGACGAGAGCCCAAGTAGGTTCTAAAGAATTTAATGATGAACTGATTTGATTGCACAGAGTTTGTTGTGTCATTGTGATTGAGATTCGTATATTTTGATTCTACTGAATTTATTGTGTTAATGAACTTATCTGTGCAATTAATCAGTAGATCTGTTATCTGCTAGGAATTAAGTCATGTGTGCTAGGTTTGCAAGAAAATCCAACACATGGCATAAGCTTCTTCACAGTACACTGAGTCAATTGAAATTTGCATCTGACAACTTTAGTTATCCAGTCTTGTACAGTGCGCACATTAATGTGACAACCTTATTGTCATTGTTGCCTATGGATTAATTTCCCACGGGACGACGAAGTAGCCTATCCAACCCCATAGGCTATAGTCTTGATAAAGGGGGGAAAACCCAATTATCCAATGTTTGGAGCAACATTGGGTAAATTTTGGGTTGTCTGGGGCAAAAAAGCCCAAATTGGGGGTTGCACTTGAAACCCCTCACATGAGAGTGAACCCCAGAGAAAATCTATAAATAAAGCAGAGTTTGAATCACTCTTCATCATCGATTTGGACAAAATATCTCTGTTTCTTTGAGCTGAGGCTCTGACGGTTTTAAGACCCCTTCTTTCTTGATTAGTTTCAATGGTGATCCCACCCTACCTAATATTCTCTTTTGATTAGTTTCAGTGTTGAAAGATTCCACACTAGCTAATCTTCGCTCTTTTCTCATCTTACAGCATATTTATTATTATCTTGGAGCATATTTGATCTGGTTTGGGCAAAAGAAAGGAAGTGGACTTTCTGTCATTTGTCTGGTCACTGAGCGTCTGATTGAAGAGAATAGGAAGCAGCAAGACTCTCTGTGGGTTTTCTGTGGTTTATTCAGAATAACAAACTATGTTTAAGGAGCAGCAGAGATCACCTTGATAGACAACAAAGATCCCATGTGTTTCTTGATACAACTGGATCACAGAATCAGCAATTGATGAAAAATCCGAGCCAAGGGCCACAGGACTGCAGTACCACAGTACTGCAGGGCCACAGTACCACAGTACCACAGGGCTGCAGCCGCAGGGCCGAATTTCTGATTTGAAGCAGTGAGTACAGTAAGCCAAATACAGTAGGTGATAATTTGATTTAGCCTACCTAGTATAGCATAGTACAGCTTTGGTATATAAAATTATAAATTGTTGATACTGTAGATTAGAACTGTGCTGAGGAATTATTGAATTTGGATATATTCAGTGTATTGGGAAATCAACAATTATTAGTGGTTTATTTGTATTGTGTGGGATATAGTAGATTATTGATCTATTGACGGTCTGAATTGCAGAGGTGGAATATTGGAAAGTGGGCAGTCAACCCTAAATTTAGTGTGCTTGGCAACATTATTGGCGGAATTCTTGATTGGATACATCCATGGTTTCATTCAGTCAGCCCTATTAATTGTGGTCTTTTGTTGCTGACAGTTTTTATATTATTCATGCATATATACTGTTTGTGAATATGTATCACTGATTTATTGAAGAAACCCTAGGCAGAATCAAAACCCTAAGGGAAAAAATTACCCTAGGACATTACACTTATTCACATTGTTGTCACATTGCTTATTATTCAACCTTGGAAATTATCCACACCTTAAGCTCAATCAACACACGCGCCTTGTTCCCAGTCCTACGATGCTCATCAACATAACAATAACAGGCAGCAAATAAGGGCATTACAAGATTAAGCATGGATACATTATGTTGGTTAGCAGCCTGCTCAGAAAAAAAATTATTATATGGCTCCCAAATTTATTTGTTACTTTATGTTCTGTATTTCATCTTTTCAGAAACAACCATAATTTTAAATGATAGAAATCAGATGTTAATGAATTAATAGTACGCAGAAGTTTGTTATATTGAGCCAATCCGACACATACACTTTCACAATTTTTAGTAAACATTTTTCAGACACACATAAGCAAATGATCCTAAATATAAAGGAAAAACCAAATTCATCATAATTGAGTCTGCATACCTCATATTCTTCAAACTCATGGCCTTCAATCATTACAATGCTTGGGACAGCCTTTGGAGGAGGGTGAAGCAAATCCTGTGCTTCCTCCCACGTTAACTTCAATTCAAAAGCATCTTCGTTGTCCATGCAGAGCCTCTTGCTTTTTGCACAAAGATTGCGGCTTCTTTTTTTATCTGATGTCAACAGAATCCGACTTGAGCTATATTTTGATTCGTTTCCTGATCTCTCAGTTTTATGCGAAGAAAATCCTGTACCCAAAATTTTGACCTGACCTGTTAAGGAATCTATATGAGATTCTTCTTTTCCAACCAGTGATGAAAATGGGAGAACATTCATAATTTCAGGACTTCCAGAGTTAAATCCATTGCCAAGAAAGGCCCCTAAGCCTGATGTAGATGGTTGGCCTTCCTAGAAAAGGTGAACACAAAGACAACAAAGTATTATAATTATCTCATTATAATTTATAATTTACTATACACCTTAGCAGAGTGGTAAAACAGGCGTACAAAATGTATGTCCAAGAGTAACAAAGCACACTTCTTCACATAGAAGGCTCAAAACTTCAAAAGCACATTTAAGAGTCTAAACTCTTAGAATGCTGACAGACATTCCATTCATCATGCCAGTACTCTGTGACTGCATTTACAGTAAGAAGTCAAACCTGAACCAATCCAGAATTAGGAGCCTTTCGGAAACCCATGACCAACTTTCCTTCTGGATCAAGGCGGCTGAACGTTACTGGAAAAGAGATGAAAAGTGTTGATAATTTAGAATTTAGACACATTCTGCCATATAAAAAGTATACAAGAGTACTAAGCTACAGGAAACTATCCGCCAAAATATAACAAATATGCAGTCACATCTAAAGACTAAATGAGAGCTCAAAATGGTGAATATTTGTCAAGCATCACCAAGTATTACTGTTTGTAAATTTGAAAATAGGACATCAAATAAACAAAAATACTGTACCTGGTTGTGGAGATATGGAGGGCATGGACATTTATTATTCACTTAGGAAAATAATAGATCCCTACTTGTATGGCATCTTAGATTTTGAATATTGGCTTCCCATTTTGAGAGCTACCACTGTATTTGAAAATAGGATAGCAAAAAAAATAGTAAAGCTAGTGACAGATATCTACTTACATATGAGTTCAGACTTCACAATGCAATATACTTTATACCTTTAAAGGAAATATTGTTCACCTAGGAGCTATATTGAAAGTTAAAACAACCAGTTGACATGCTGACACGTTGATGGAACATAGACTGATGCATCTCTATGAGAAAATTCAAAATACACTAACCAATCTTAATAACGTTATAGATATTCATTTATTTTCCTTTTAAGGAAATAGAAAGCGAACTTGTGAAAATGGATAAGCAGTAACACTTAGAAAGAATGCAGAAGTGTTGAGAAAGGGTACCAAGGAGGTGTTTCCTAGTGTTATTTGCCTAAGCCTAGGAACACAAAGTGAACCCACCCTTTAAGTGTGACTTTATGAGTTATTAAAGTCATGTGACTTTTTAGTCACTTTATGAGGCACAAATACATGGTACTTTATAATATTATAGTGACTTTATCTTTTTAAGTGACTTTATGAGAAAAGGTATATGATACAAAAACAAGTCATTAAAGTGACTAGGGAAGCTCATTAATGAAGGGGGAGACATAAGAGGGGGTCAATGGGAGATTAGATCTCCACCCTTGATCAAGGAGAGCTGAGATCTTATCTCAGCCCTTGATGCTAGGGATAGGGCTTCTCATCATTATGAGACTGTGGAGGAGGAAAAAGGCAAAGAGGAGGCTCATTCTTCATGTGCGAGTGTTGGAGAAGGGGAGAAGAGAAGAGGAGAAGGAAGGCTGAGATAGCTAGTTTGCTGAAGCATAAGACCATTCTCAGGCCCAAGTTTCAAGGCTAAGACACAGGCACACAAATGGAGGCAGCGACAGCAGTCTTCAGCGTGCAAATCAAGGAAGATACTGCACCAAAATTGAGGCTGCTCCTGCACAGAAATCAAGGCAAGAACAGGCCGTTATTTTGTGGAGAAAAGGTTGGGTCTGAGGCTCGAAATTTGAGGATAAAGTGCTGTCAGTGGCACGCAGACCGAGGTACCGAAGTCTGTCTGACAGCCTGTTCTTCGAGGGCATATACTGCTGAGCAGTAGCCCGAATCTTGAGGAGGATAAAGTCTTTCAGTGGCATGCATTTCAAGACTGGAAAGTTTGACTGTGGCACAAATTCCAATGCTGAGATTGCAGGACAGTGGCACATATTTCCAGAACAATGGCACGAGTTTCCAGGAGACTGACCCAAGTTTTAAGGGGGGAGATAAGTACCCCTGTGATGTATTTAATGATGTACATTTTCTCTGAGATAAGCAAATAAAATCCTCTTCCTAACCGCTTTTCCCTTCGTGGTTTTTCCAGGGTCTGTGATTGACCAAAAATAAGTGACCAAAATTGATGTGCATGCTTCTGAATTTCTTATCAGCTGAAAGTTAAAGTGTAAAAGAGTAGTGGTAGCCTAGCAGTGTTTCTTTTGAATTTAATATTCATGTTTAAATGTGCAATGACCATGGGGTTTGGGCATTAAACATAATGAGCAAAACAAACTAAACTGGGTGAGGCCACAGGACTTTAAAAAAATTTACAAGAAGCATAGAAGACTTCATTAGCTTTAGTAGCTTTGAGAACAATATATTAAATAAAGGAACTAGTAGTTTGCTAGATACTTCTTGCTAAAACAAACCAAACTCATCACCTCAAATTAGACTTCCAAAACGAAAACTTGGAACTCTAAAGGATTCTACTGTTGATTCTGGACTTTTGGACTAGGTCCGATGGCGTGTTGGATTTTGGTGCACTCTGACATCAGTGGTCCTATGTCAGTGGAGTCTATCTCAAGATGCAATTATTTTGTGACATTCATAGATGACTATTCCAGGAGGACATGGATTTACTTCCCTCAGCCCAACGATGAAGTCTTTAGCAGGTTTCAAAAGTCCAAAGCTCTTGTGAAGCATCAGATAGGAAGAAGATCAAGGTCATGAGATCAAACATTCAGGATGAGTATACCTCCAACGAATTTAAGGATTTCTGTAGGGAAGTAGGAACCAAGAAATAGCTCACAGTGCACTACAATCTGCAGCAAAATGGAGCGGCGGAGAAGAAGAATAGGAGTATAGTCAAAGCAACCAAGGCTATTATCCATAATCAAGATCTTCCTATGTTTTTGTGAGCAGAGGCATGCAATACAATTGTATACTTGCAGGACAGGGGTCCTCACAGGGCAGTGGAGGCCATCACTCGTCCTAAGGAGGCCTTTACAAGAGTGAAACCGGAGGTCATCCATTTGCATCTTTGGTAGTCTAGTGTATGTCCACATTCCTTCAGAGAAGATGATCATAACTGGAGCCCTCATCAGAGGGGCATTTGTGTTGGATACAGTGAGACCTCAAAAGCCTACAAGGTTGACATTCTAGGACAGAGGAAGATAGTAATCAAAGGGATGTAAGATTTGAGGAGGGTGAGGCCTTTAGGAGATCACATGCAACAGATCCCATATTGACTGAGGATCGGGAGCCAGAGGCTCCAAATGTTGAGCACATACCAGCAACACTGACAACAGGGACACAACCTTCAAATTAGGAGGGGAGGAGACATTAAAAGATGTTGGGGAACATGTGAAGGCTCCTAGCAGCACTTTCAGGGATAATAGACCACCACGCAGATTTTCCCATTATTTGGCCTTGACTACCAGCCAATATGGGTTGAGGAGACATTGAAAGATGTTCAGGGACATGTCAAGGCTCCTAGTAGCACTTTCGGGGAGAGTAGACCACAAACCAAATTTTCTGATTATTTGGCCTTGACTAGCAAACCAACAGGTTTGGAGGGACACCATGCTGGAAGTGTATAATTCCATTGTAAGAAAAAAACAGCGCTCAAGAAAATAGTTGTATGTATACACTGTATTTATAAGTGTAAGTAATGGTATTATTGTATAAAATCTGAATGGATGATTACAATCCTTCGTGGCAATGTGCCTATATAGGCATTGACTGGACACAAAGGTGAATGGTCACACCTTTTGACCTTTTGCCCTTTCATAATTAATGGGTCATTAATTAATTAAATTATTTAATTTATTATTTATATTTTTTTCCCATAGGAAAATCTGGGCAGATCAACCCCGAAGGGAATCTTTTAAAGCCCGTCGGCCAGACTTGTAGGGCCTAAAACCAAGGGCGTCGAGGAGAATTGACCCTATGACCTCCCGATCAGCGAGGTACTTAACAACAGGGACTCGACCAGTTGAGCTAACCCTTGGGGCTTCTATTATTTATATTATTATTTGATTAATATTGTTTATGAATATTTTATTCATGACGTTGCCACCCCCTTTAGAGATGCTTTGCCCTCAAAGCATAACAAGGGTTTCCTCTAGTTGAACATGTTGCTTATGAAGTGGCATCTTTATGTTGACTGGTGAAGTCCTCATGAGTGTTTGTACATTCCTTGAAACTGGGAGCATTAACGCCATATAATTTATAATGTCGTCCTTGCCAGTTAAGCTCCATGAACTGTTCTTCAAGGTTAGTAGTATAGCTTCCCAATTGTATTAACCATTTTGCACCTAGAACTACATCCATTTCTTTGAGTGGTAGTGCAAATAGATATGTTTGTAGCTCTAGTTCTTATATCTAGATTGAAGCCTTACGGCATTCTCCAATCCCTTTCAACTTTTGCCTAGTAGCGACAGACATGGTCAAATCCTTGATTGGACATATACAAAGATCAAGCTATCTAGCAAGATCAATGTTTATACAATTGTGAGTACTACCAAAATCTGTATGTATATTAACATTTTTGCCTTTTATGAGCCCTTTAAGCTTCAGGGTTTTAGGGCATAATCTCCTTGTCGTGTTTGTTGGTAGAGTAGTAAGCTGAATGTTATTTTGTCTTGGAGACAAGTTTCTCTGCTTCCGAAGGTGTGGTGGAACATACTTTGTAGTGACTTGTTGTTTTCTACTTTTTGAAGAATTTCTTTCTTCACCCTGATTTTGTTGGACACATGAGATTGTAGCTAATGATGGTTCCTCAGAATCTGAATCCTCACTATGTGTGACAATGATTTCTTCATCACATTTTTGCACTTCAACTTGCTTCCCACACATTTATGTCTTGGCGTCCAGTTTCCTCCACACTTGCAACAATTATTTTTCTTTTTTATCCTTTTCTCTTACTCATTACTTGAAGTGTCTGATTCCTTCTCATCTTCGTAAGTATACAATTTCTTGTTAAAACATATGTGTCCTAATGTCCATTTGTCTTCACAATACCTACATTTGCTTGTTTCTTTTTTCCCTAAATATTGTTGTTGGCCTTCATCTTCCTTGAACAATGACATTCTGAACTTATGTTTTTGCTCAATAATTTGTGTCATGTCTGACTTCTTCAATAGTTTTGGGCTTGTACAGTCAATTATGGTTAGATATACTCCTTAATTCATGTTGTAGCGGCTACAACCAACCTCCAAAATTTTGCCAATGCTTCGCAAATGGAGACTTTGTTCTTAACCACAAGAGTTGATCTCGCACTGATCCAGGTATTCGTGCTTCGACCGAGACTTATTTTTTCAGTTTGGCTTGTGTTTGCTTGCTTAGTTGATTTTCCAACTCGCATGTCAATCTCCTAACTTGGTCCCGCAGTAGTTTTGGGCTTGCCCCCAGGAACTGTACAATTCTCGAGGGCAACTAGCCTTGTTGTTGGGAATTGCGAAGTCCTGACTGCCAGTGAGCCTTGAGCTCAGGAAATGCATAGTCATGAGGGGCAACCCAACACTGAGCCTAGAAATTGTGCAACCCTCACTAAGCTCAGAAACTGCACAGTTCACTATGCCGAAAGGTTTCCCAATTCCCAGAATTGCATTGTCGTTCCCGACACTGTGCATGGCAAGTTTCCCCAGAAAAAAACAAAATCAACAAAGCAAAAAAAGCATCCCTAAAAAATAGGGACCTATTTTTAGAATCCCGAAGGAGGCACTTGCACTATTTTTAGAAACTTCTGCCAAGTGTCACTTTTTCCTTTATTTTAGGAATGCGAGTCATAAACCCTAATTTGTCCAAATCTATTTAATTGACGTTGCTAGAGCTCATTTTCACATTCGATCTTAGAGATCTAGCATTTCCGAGGAGATCAAGGAGCCTTCGGTGCAATCGTCGTCGCTTTTCCAGGGGAGTTTTGCTTTTGTCATCTTTTGTCGCTTTTTGTTGTTTGGCTTGTGTGAGTGTTATTTCACTTGTTTCTCTGCATGGTTGCTAGCACTTTAACTTGTTTTAACTTGTACGAGTGTTTTTTAAAGTTATAGATTTCATTTCCCAAGTATCGCATTAGTTTTCCTGTTTTTGCACCAATTGTCGTTGTTGCAGCGACTCTCCTCACATACTTCATTTTCCTTCCGTTTAATCAATTGTTGCACTTGATTCACATGCATGCATCTACACTTAGTCAGATCTGCACTCAACTTCACACTATCTCTCAGATTTGCACTCAACTTCACATTATCTCTTAGATCTGCTTGTTTTCACACTTCCCTTGGGCAGATCCAGGTTTCCCTTGCCCCGATCTCACTTTGCACAGCTTGCACTATGCAATCTGGAGGCTCAAGCCACAAGCTTGGCCTCTGGAATTGCGCATAGCACAACCTAAGTTGGCTCCAACTGTGCACTGCAAAGTTCCAGGTGTCAGCCTCCAAGCTTGGCCACTGAGATTGCAGAATGCGTAGTCTCTCCCAGGTTTTTGCCCAGGCTGAACTACGCATTGCACAGTTCCAATCATCAAGCTTCCACCTTGGTTGTTGGGACTACGCAATGCGCAATTCCCATAGCCAGCCAGTCACCCCTGTCAACAAAAACTGCACAATCCCTCACATCTAGTGCCCGACTTGTTGCTTGAACTTGCCTTGAAGTTGTTTTGCTTTTAAACTGACATTTGCTTGCCATGATTGTCCTCTCTATCCCACAGGTATTGCAGTTGTTGAGCATCTCTCAAATAGTCACTGTTAACATGGCATCAAAGGAAACCACCGAGATCAATATTGGGAAGCAGTTGAGGAGATATTAGTTGATTTACCAGTGTATATAGATACTCAGTTGTTTATAGAGAAGGGAGCAAAATCTTGGAAGGACCAACAAGTCTATTTTAGCATCTAGCAGTCAGGGCTATACAAGGTTGCATGCAGGTACCCTGTCTTCCCATGTGCGAACATCATCAGCTAGATTGTCTCACATACGAATGAACAGACCAGATTTGCGAGGGAACGCCCTCCCCACCCACCCACAAATCCGCTCCCAATTCGCACTCTGCTCGGGAGCCAGTAGGGGGTTACTCGGAAGCGTGCTCCCTTTAAAAAAAATTGCTCCGTGGTTTTGAGGGAGCGATTAGCTGAGAAATCAGGAGTGATCACTCCTTGACTGCTCCCCTTCGCCCCGGAGCGATTTTTTAAGAGGGGGAGCGATCGTGAGCAGTCCCGCTCCCCCTCTTACAAAAGTGCTCCCATCGGCGTTGACAAACGCCACGCGGCCGATAAAGGGAGGTGACGGTCAGCAGACGAAGAGGGAGATGAAAGGGAGCAAAGGGAAAGGGCGGGGGGAAAGGGTAAAAAGACTCTCTTCCCTCCCATTATTCACCCATTGGAGAGAGCAAGAGAGAGTTTGGAGCTTGGAGAGAGCAGGAGAAAGGAGCTTAGAGAGAGAAGGAGAGAGGAGCTTGGAGGAGCTTGAGGAGCTTAGAGTTTGGGATTGAAGGTAAAAGAGGTAGGATCTACAGTCTAATCTAGCATTTTTGTTTTTTTATGTTCATTGCTAAATAAATAAATTAAAAACCATAATTTCCCATTCCCTTTCCTCCATTTTTTTGCAAACTCAAAACTTCAAACATCATGGCTATATGGCTTGGCATTTTCTTCTTGTTGGTCGGCATTTTCTTCTTGTTGGTTCCTTTTCCGGTAATTATGGTGTTGGAGAGTAGAAGGAGGGGTGATCATGATGAAGAAGAGGATGAACAAGCGGGTTATAGTGGATTTGATGAAAACCCTAGAGAGGAGTACCTTGGTAACGAGAAAGAGAGTGGACATGATCAAGCCCCAAAAACTAAACAAGACCAAACCCCATTGTGGAAATATGTTTCTAGGCCTAGAGGAGGGAAACGGGGTGGAACTACTAAATTTACATGCAACCATTGCAACAAAAGATACACAGGTTCATACACCCGTGCCAGAAGACACCTCTATGGGAAAAGGCCATAGGATGGAGATAAACCAATAGGTATCAAAGCTTGTGTGAGTTTGTCAACAACAGATACAACCAAATACATAAGGGATGAGGAGGAAGCCCAATACAAATCTAAAAAATCAAAGGGTTTCTTTGAACATATCTCACAATCACATGCACAAAGAACTCCTTCAGCATCCTCCCATGGCAGTGCATATGGAGACACAAGAACACATCTCTTTAAGGCGTAGAACCATATCAAATTTCCTTGACGAAGGGTGTAGCAATGATGTGGATTCAAAAATTTACCGGTTTCTCTATGCATTTGGGATACCATTCAATATTCTTCGCTCATCTTATTGGCATGAAATGGTTTCTGTCATAAATGATGCCCCCAAAGGATACAAGAGTCCTGGGTATGACAAGGCTAGAACCATTGGACTTAATCATGAAAAAGAAAAAATATCACATTCTTTGAGTAGAATGACAAATTCTTGGACTGAGCATAGGGTGTCCATTGTATTTGATGGATGGACAAATGTAAAAGACAAGCCATTGGTACGTGTTCTTGTTGTGTCTGTTAGTCGTGCCATCTTCCTTTCAGCATATGATTACTCAGAGAAGTTCAAGACCAGCATCAACATTGCATAACCACTACTAGAAACAATTGAACGTATTGGCCATACAATGTCATTCAAGTCATCACCGATAATGCTGCTAATTGTAAGGCAACAGGAGCAATTATTGAGGATAAATACCGCAACATATTTTGGTCTGGGTGTTTGGTTCACACAATGAACCTTTTGATGCATGATATTTGCACAAGAGAGGCAAACAAATGATAAAATTTATTCAAAACCATAGCAATACCCATGGGCTTTTCCGCAGTCACTCAAGATTGGAGTTGTTGAAGATTGTGAAGACTAGATTTGCTAGTTATTACCTCACCTTCAAGCGCCTTTTGAAGGTAAGAGAGTCATTGGCTAGCATGGTATCAAGTCCACACTGGCAAGTATTAAAGGACAGGGCTACAAATGCCGCTGACAAGCAACGTTTTGAATAGGTGGAGGAGACCTCCCTTGATGGCCTGTTTTGGGCACGTGTGAGGCAAGTATTGCAATTCACCAAGCCCATTTATAGCATGATTCGTTTTGTAGATACAGATAAGCCAATGATTGCGGAGGTGTATGAGCAAATTGATACCATGTCAGGGAAAATAAAGGATATTGTTCAGGAAGATGATCCCAACTTTTATACAATGATTCACAATTGTGTGTACACGGTGGGATACACTTAATGTTCCACTACATCCCTTGGCATATATCCTTATGCCAAAATACTACTCTCCATCTTCATTGGGCCAACCTGCACCTAGGGGTGGGGTTAGGGCCAACCCCCATACAAATCCAGAGGTACAAGAGAGATATAAAAGCATTAGAGAAGCTAGTCCCTGATAGGGAGGAGTGTGCTAATCTGTGTCTTGAATTAGGCAAATACTTAAGTTGCACTAGTTTGTTTGGTTCTTTGCATGCAATGGAAGATAGAGACAGATTTGATGCTCTCACATGGTGGAAAGCATATGGCAGCATGGGACTTTTGCCAAAATTGGCAAAGAAAGTTCTCTCACAAGTTGTAAATACATCTTCTATAGAGAGGTGTTGGAGCACCTACAGCTTCATACATAATGTGAGAAGAAATAGACTCAATGAAAACCGAGCAAAAAGCTTGGTTTATGTGCACTACAATTTGAGGTTGTTGAGTCATTATTGTGATTGGGCTTATGAGGATCCAACATATAAAATTTGGGACAACCACCCAGAGAACGATAATTTGGAGGATGGCACTATACATCTTGAAGAATTGGAAGCAGAACTTTTGAGAGATGATGATGAAGCAACAACAACCATGCCACCCCCACCATCCAGTAGCAGTGTCAGTGCTCGAGTTCCAACATCTTTTCCTTTGTTGCCGCCACCTCCATCTACATCCTCACGTGGAGGGCATGTGCCTTCTGGTTCTGGTCATGCGACTATGCAGGAGGAGACTCCTAGAAGACCACCAATACCACAGTCACCTGCTCAGAAATTAGACATTTCTCGTGGCGGCAAGAGGAAGCTATAGATAATAGATTTACTTGTCTTTTCTAGTTTCTAGTAGTTTTCATAATTGTTGACTCTTTCATATTTATTATGATATTTTTTGTAAACAATATATCACAATTAAAGTTTGAAGTTTGAAGTTGGCAATTATAACTCATTGGTAATGAAATATGAATATGATGCTTCATGAAAGTCGTTTCATTTCATTTCATTTCATGTTAGATATTCTTTATTGTAATGGTTACACTTAGCTTACAAGTACAACTTTGGTGATCAACGATGATAAATGTTATATATTGAATTTTGAAAGCTTGAACCTTTAAGATTGATGAATCGTGAGACTCAATATGTTGTATGTTACTAATTTGTGGACGTGGTTGATGAAGATTATAACTTCTAGATGATTGATGCTATATGGTTCAATCTATGTTTTTATGCTTTTTATATCTAATTCATCATTCTACATGCTTTTGTTGACATATATGCATCAAAATATAAAAATATATATATTATATAAAAAATCACTCCCAAATCAAGAGCTTCTGAAAACGTCTCTCCAACACCCACTTCTACTCCCGTGCTCCCAAGTATCCTTGGAACAAACTATGACATTGAGCAGTAACAGCAGACAGAAGTTTGCCACCTTTAAGACAGATGACTTTCAGCAGATGTATCACTTGCCCAAGCCGATGAAGTGCATGGACTCACTCTCTTATGCCACCCACAGCTATGTGAACACGAAAGACATTGTCAAGTGCTGAGTGAAAGAGCCATCGAAGTTTTGGCAAACACCCACCCATGTTTACAAAACAAAGTCTTTGAGGAAGGCTTACCAGTTCTTGATCATCTTTGCTTGCAGAATATATGGTCAAGAGAGCACAGAAACCTTCCCTGAAGGGTGGGTAGTCTTTCTGGGCAGGCCATTCAACTGATAGGATCTGTTGGCTCAGCGATTGAAGTCCCACATAGCTAATGCTCGGAATTCACCCAAGAATGAGCACAACAGCAGTTCCCTAGCATGAATTGGACATGGACACCACGAGAGACTGTCGTGAACATATATTGCAAGTTCATTTCCAACTACAGTTATCGAGGAGTAATGGCACTGCTAACTAACCAATTTATCATCCTGTTATACAAGCTTATATTTGAACAAGATCCACTTTGCATGTCCCGAGAAGTAATGGCGGTGATAGTAGACATTGCAAATTGGTATGCCTCACCAAGTGGCACCTTCATTAGAGTGTTTGGCAAAGAGAAGTCTTCGCATGTCTTACCAAGGTATGTCGTTGACAAACTGATCATGCAAGAAGTATCATACCACCTCGCTACAGGGTTGTCAACAACACTGCATAAGAGGAAGAAAGCATTATGGCCCACTCTTCCTTTTGCAGATCGAATTATACAAGATTAAGAACTTAAAAGATCCAGACGTCGAGGCTAAGGACATAGTGAAATTCAAGTTTGGCACCAAGGACTTTAATCCGTATGATCCCCACAATATTTGCAAGGACCACTGTATGAGAGTTTACTTTCTGTGGATCAACAACACATTTCATTCGCCAGAGAAAGATCCTTGGAGGTACTGCTACAATGCCTCCAAACTCAATGAGTTAGTCAATATAGAAAGGACTCTGAAGGCTGCTCCACAGACAACAACAACTCCAAAAGCGACAACAACAACAGCAGAAGGCAACAATCCCGTGCATGACAAGGGAAAGAAGAAGATTGTTGACAATCAAGAGGAAGAGAAAAGCTGCAAAATGAAGGCAGATTCTATTATCGGAAAGGAATCTTTGGCAGTGGAAGCAAAGAGGGAGCAAAGAATGAAGAGGTCAGAGCAGAGGAAGAGAGAAAAGCAGACGTTGTAGGAAGCAGAACTGAAGCTGCAGGAGACGGAGAAGAAGTTGAAGGAAGAACAAGAGTTGAGGAGGAGAGAACGAGAAGAGAAGCTAAAGAGGGAAGAAGAACAAAGGCAAGGCGCGATGATAGAGAAAACAGCGTTGATATAGGTTAAAGAGCTGGAACAACCAGCAGCTGAGGAGGAAGGTGAATAGATGCAAGATCGGGAGCTTGCTCAGCAAATTTAGCAATTAATTGAAGTGACAGACATGGAGTTGGAACAAGAGTCACAACATGAAGATGTTGACCTGATGCCGAGAGCACCACAGGTCATCCCTCAGTGTCCACCACCTCCAGTAGCAAAACCAGCCCCGAGCGAGCAAGGAGATGTTGTTCTCCTTGATGACGATCCAATCATGGATGTGAAAAATATATCACTCGATGAGTTCCAAAAGAGGATTGTACAAGCGCAAAGGAAGCACTTTCTGAATGATCACGCATGACGTGCATCCATCAAAGAAAGGGTGATAGTGTCAGACACTAGGAAGCATCCAATTGCCATTGTTGAAGCCAGCTTGGCCTATGCAGGAGCAACAAGATCAAATGTTTAGTATCTGACGGCCGAGAATGAGCAACTGGCAAAGAACTTGCAGGCTGCCAATCAAGAGGTAGAACAACTCTGAGCAACAACGCAAAATGCAGTTTCCGCATTGGGAGAGATGAGAACAGCGATACTTGCTGAAGTATCAGCACTTGGAGAAATCGTGCGAAAGCTCTATGACAGATTTGTCATTGTGCATAAAGCAGTTCTCTGTTTGCATGGCCAACAGCGGCGGAGCAAAGAATTTGTCAAAACTCTCAAAAACATACATGTTGCCATTGCCTGTGTACAAGAGTAGACAATGCGATACAAAGGGGGCCCGCTTGACTTAGTGAAGAAGATGTAGCCACAGGCAGACCTGGAGAAAGCGAAGGTCCGTATGTTGATTCAGAACAACGAGCAGCCCACCTCATTCATCGACAACACATAGGCCTCATGTGTGTGGTTGTACAGTAGTTTGGATGTCTTGGCGAGAACACACCAAATCCCATCAATTGATTCCCTTAGCAATGCTAAACCCAAGAACGAAGTCCAACAGGACGTCGAAGAGTACTTGGAGCAGCTAAGACAAGAAGCCACCAGAGAAGACTTGGAACTGAATGCACACAACATGCAGAAGTTCATTGGTGGTCATGTCAAGGTCAAGACAATGATGCTCATGCTTCAGAACAAGTTGGATACAAGTTCCAAGACGGTCTACCTGGATGCCATGGAGGCTAGTGTCCGCTTCCAAAAAGACATCGTTAAGCAGTTTGGGGACACCATCACAAAGTACCAAGCTTGGCACAAATATGTGACCGAGAAACAACAAGTGGAGTTTGGTAAGCTAGATTTCCCCCAAACTCTAGAATCAGAGTGTTGTCTCTTGTTACGCTGTCTCTACCCTATTTTGTCTTATATGGGTACATGTGGAAAATGTAATATTATTTGTAATTATGTTGTAAGTGAAATTCCAAGTGTCAATATTGGAATGTGAAAAGTCGCCATGTAATGTAATGTGTCATTTTGTAAAGAAGTTGAAGAGTCATGAGGGTAGTCCAAAGGTCACAAAGGGGAGTTGAAGAGTCCCCCACTCTTGTTATAAATAGAACCTCATAACTCATGTAACGGGCTTTTGGGAGCCAAGCTTTTGGCTAGGCTTAGGCTTAGAAAGAGCTTGGGAGTATCGTGAAGAGCCTTGGCTTCTTGATAGCGTAGAGCGGGTATAATTCTTTGGAGCAGGTGTTCTTGACTATAATGTTCCACTATTGGGGCTAGTGGTCGTTGATGGTGTATGTATGGATAGAACTTTCACTTATAATAGTAAGAATCAAAGCCATCACACTTTCATGCATTTGTTGTTAATATGGTAGCACTATTCTTGGTGTATTGGCAATATATGTTGTTTAACTTACGCATATGCTTATGAACTATTGTGTTTGCATTTATATGAATCTTGTTGAAGGTGTGTTGTTGGACTAACTCATCACTCTAACTTGTGTACTATTCTGCATTTTAGCTTGTGATGTCATTTTGCTCGTATGTTCCTTTCAAGCTACGTACTATTACAGGTTTCCAAGGGGCGCACTTCCTTTTCCCTTCATGTGTTGGAACCTTCATGCATCGCACTTGACTCTCCGCAGGATAACACACTTGCTCTCACCCAAAGTTATCATATCGCACTTGACTCTCCGCACGATAACACACTTGCTCTCACCCAAAGTTATCATACTTTCCTCTGTACGTTTTCGCATTCAAAGCATAACATTACCACCCACTGTTAGGACTCCTACTCCAAACAGTGTGAGGTCTAATTGGGACTTCATATCGAGGAGATCCTCTGAATGTTAGCAGGTCCATCACTGTCAACATTTCTGGCACTAGAAGGTGAGCCAGATGACAAGTTGAGCCCTTGAAGTCTGTTATGACTTCTTCCCAGATCATAACCTCGGCATATTTTTCTAATTCTACAAATTTGAAAGTGTCGGCAAGCATTTTAAATGACTTGTCTAAGTTTAAGTTCAATGGCAAGGGTGGAATAACCTTGCTCAGGCACACAGTTGCTTTTCTTGGTTTTTGTGACAGGCATGACATCCAGTCTAAGGATGTTGCTTGTGGGTTGTTTGCTCTCACATTTGAAGGGTGTGCAAAGCAATGGTGTCACACATTTCCCACAGCCTTCATGCACTCTTTCAAACAGTTTGTTTGTGAATAATGTCGTGCTTTCGTTCTTTATGACCGTAATAACAACATTTTAAAATTACGAAAAGCACCTAATGAATCTCTTCAAGATTTTCATGATCATTTCGTTCATTACTGTTTTGAATTTCTTGAACATGAAGTTGATTGGGAATTTTTAACTAGAAGATTTCAATAACTTGTTCACATTTCTGAAAATCCACGAGTTAGAATCTTTTGAACCTCTCCCAACATACCTCGGTGTTAGAGCTTCTAGATTTGAGACTGAAAAGGTTGCTATTCCAAGTGACCTTTCGTCCCCTTCTCATCAAACAGCTCTAGCTCCACAGGTCGAAATGGGGGGAGTTGGGAATCCACCTGTTGATATACCACCATCACTTCCTACCCCACCTGCTCATAATTTTTGTGCGGAGTTGGACCATTCACATGCATGCATCTACACTCAGTCAGATTTGCACTCAGCTTCACACTATCTCTAAGATCTGCTCGTTTTCACACTTCCCTTGGGCAGATCTAGGTTTCCCTTGCCCCAATCTCACTTTGCACGGCTTGCACGATGCAATCTGGAGGCTCAAACCACAAGCTTGGCCTTTGGAATTGTGCAAAGCACAACCTAATTTGGCTCCAACTACGCACTGCAAAGTCCCAGGAGCTAGCCTCCCAGCTTGGCCACTGAGACTGCGCAATGCGCATTCTCTACCAGGCCTTTGCCCAGGCTGAATTGCTCATTGCGCAATTCTAGTCATCAAGCTTCCACCTTGGTTGTTGGGACTGCGCAGTGCCCAGTTCCCAAAGCCAGCCAATCACCGCTATGAAGAAAAAATGTGCAAACCCTCACATCTAGTGTCTGGCTTGCTGCTTGAACTTGCCTTGAAGTTGTTTTTCTTTTAAACTAACATTTGCTTGCCATGAGTGTCCTCTTCGCCCCATAAGTACAGCAGTTGTTGAGCATCTCTCCAACAGTCATTGTTAACATGGCATCCATCAAAGAGAGCTACATTAAAGGAAACCACCGAGAGCAGTATTGGGGAAGTTATTGAGCAAACATCAATTGATTTACCAGTGTATGCAGATACTCAGTTGTTTATAGAGAAGGGAACAATACTGACATGGCAACAGATCAAAAACACTTTTACAAAGGACTTTGGGGTAGATTTGGAGGACCGGCAGGTCTATCTTAGCATCCGGCAATCAACACTATACAAGGTTGCATGCAAGTACCCCGCCTTCCTGTGTGCAGACATCATCAGCTGGATTGTCTCACATTCAGATGAACAGACTATGGCATTGAGCAGTGCCAGTGGGCAGAAGCTTGCCACCTTCAAGGCAGAAGACTTTCAGCAAATGTATCACTTGCCCAAGCCAGTGTAGTGCATGAACTCAATCTTCTATGCCACCCACAACTATGTGAACACGAGAGATATTGTCAAGCGCTGGGTGAAAGAGTCATCGAAGTTTCGGCAAACACCCACCCATGTTTACAAGACAAAGGACCTCAGGAAGGCTTACCAGTGCTTACTCATCTTGCTTACAAAATATATGGTCAAGAGAGCACATAAACCTTCCCTGAAAGGTGGGCAGTCTTACTGGACCAATTGGTGAATGATGGGAGGCCATTCAATTGGTCGGATCTATTGGCTCTGTTAGTGTCAGTCTTTCCAGCCTTCCTCCAGTGATCAAACGTGCTCTTACAAAGTGATTTTGAAGTGTCAAGGTCAAATTTTGTCATTTCAGTGAGTCTTCAAGCAAAATTTGGTCACTAGGCATTAGGTCTAGGGTTTGTTTTCACTCCTTTCAAAGTTGCCCAAATGTCAGTCCATGTCATCATTCAGCTGAGTGTATCATCATTCAGAGGGTTGTCATCATCATATTAGGTTCCATTGGGTCATGTTACACCTTGTTCATGCTTCAGTTGTGCCTTGGCAAGCTCATTTCCCTCTCCTAGGGTTTTGAAGCCAATTTCTCTTGGACGGTCAAATCATCGGCAAAACTTGTTTCCAGATGTTCATACACCTTCCCCTATCCCTAAAATACCCTATCAAATGCTTCCCATCACTGAGATTCCCCAAATTCCTCATTTTCGCACAAACCCTAGTTTCTAGCTACAACTTGGCAATTTTCTAGGTTGGGCCTGTGTTTTGCCCTTTTGGACCCCTTTCCCTCACTCAATCCCTGAGATTCCACTTTCCGCTGCTTCCTAACATCCCTCCCTACTTCCAAAAATTTCCCCAAGAATTTAGAAGCCCCTTATCCCCTTCATTTCGCTTCATTTCAACAAAATTCCTTGTTTCACACATCGGGGCAAGTTTCACTCAAATGATGTTTCAGAGCAATCAAAGATGAATTTTGGGAAACTGAGAGAGGTTTTTGTCCACAACATGCCAAGGAAGAAAAACCTCCTTCACTTTTTGCACAGGTGTCATGGTTTGAGAGAAATGTCAAGAATACCGTTGCCTCAGGAGAATCAAAGACACCTCTGAAGTGACCTTGGGAAAATCAAGTTTTCTCCTAGCTTGGTTGGCCAAATGATTTGCTTGATGGGTAAAATGATAACTAGACATAAAGATCTTTCCAATGAGCTATCATGAGCTCAATTTGGGGTTGAGAAAGGCATTCAAAAGTTGACTGCAACAGCACTCTTCCTTGAGGCAGCCTCATTTGGCACTTTTTGACCAGTCTTGGGAGATTTGATTTTTGACAGGTCAAATGAACTCCAAATTGAAAAATTCCAGTTGGGTTGGAAAGTAGACTCAAAGACCTTTCCAACGAGCTATCCTGCACCCGATTCTGACACCGGGAAGGCCTCCAAAAGCCTCCTGCAAAAGCGCGCGACCCGTTGAAGGCGCGCGACCCATCAGGACACCTTTGCCAGTGCAAAAATTACACGGGCGCGACCCGTCAGAGGCGCGCGACCCGTTGGGGATTTTTCCACAGAAATTTTCCAGTAAGCTGCTAAATAACCCAGGATTGCTTCAAGGTTGCAGGTAGGCCTCTCCTCATGAAAATACATTGTTTACCAAAGTTCGAAAAGCATGTGAATGTTGTTTAAGCCAATCATTTTGAAATAATGAGTCCAATGCATATTTGCTCAAGAAGGTCAAAGTGTTGGTTGAGCTAGGGTTTGTCTTGTTGTTTTCAAGGTTATCCTTTTCACCCCCACTTTTTCCCTACATCCTATTTCCACCTCCCTCATCATTTTACTCATTCTCCCTACCAAAAAATACCAAAAGCACTAAACCCTACCTCTCATAAAGCCTTTGCAAATCATAAATATGTGATGGGGTATATATCATGATTCCTTCCCTTAACTCCCTTTCATATGTATTTTCCCTAAATCCCTTCAAAAGTCCCCCTCCCTAACATCTCCCTTGTGTTTTTGTCCCCTTGAAACAGCATCTCAAACAATGAAAACAGCAGGGCATCCCATGGGAGGAGTTTATCTCTTGTGAGTTTTTCACAGCGCCATCATCACCCCATGAGGTTGTTCACGAGGAGGGAGGACCATCACAGCAGCATGACATCCCCGTCACTAGACATGTCAGCTCCTCACCTTTGGTTACTTATCAGAGAGGCCAGAGGGCATTATTTGCAGCAGCTCGGCGAGTACTTTCTCCACAGCATGTGGAAGGGGTCTCGCCTTCATCATCAGTTCAGCGAGTGTTATCTCCACATCAGGTGGAAGGGGCCTCACTTTCTTCAACAGCACAGGCAGCACAGAGGGCCAAGCAGCCCAAGATTGATGAGGGACCATTAGGTGTTCCGGATATAGAATTTATTGATCTTGATGTCAGTTCTCCTAGCCGAGAGTCAAAGGAGATCATTCAGCACCTTAGAGCTGAAAATGATGCCTTGCAGAGGAGATTAGAGGGGGCACAATGGACAATCTCATACCTGGAGCAGCACAACAAACACTTGGAGGATGAGCAAACTCTTGATGAGTTGTGGAGGATTCTTAGTGACCGCAACTTGAATCGGAGAAGACCCGGTGATCTATTGCCCGCTGAGCGAGAGTCCATGCTCATCCAGGTAAATGCACATTTGGAGAGGCTGTTGGCTAAGGCCAACCAAGAGAAGAAATTGCTGAGGAACATGAAGAACCATTATTGGGCAAGAATGCACGTGTGCAAGGCAAAAATGAAGATGTTCCAAAGGCGGTTGGCCAAGGCACAAAAAAGGAGAAAGAGGCCCGATCCCCTCCACATCTTGGCCGAGGCTTCCTTGAAGGAGCAAGACACTAAATAGCCTAGCCACAGCACAAATCCCAAGAAATTTTGAGCATTTTGGGTAAATTTTGGTTTTTTCAGGCAATTTACAGGTTTTCTCCATTAACGGGTCTCACCCCCTGCGTGACACTTCATCATGGCAACTCCATTTTGCAAAAACTCAGCATTTCCAGATTTGTCATGAGAAGTTACATATGCTCATCAATGGACTTGAGATTTTATGAAGTTTTGGGCCTCCAGAAAGTCAAAAAAAAGCAAAAAATGACTTTTTGCCACATTTTTGAGTTGCAGAAAGCAGTCTTGGGAGATTGCAATTTTGGAGGGGCAAATGACCACCAAATTCAGAAATTCCAGTTGGGTTGGAAAGTAGACTCACAGACCTTTCCAACAAGCCTACTCTTGCCCAATTTGAACACCTGCAAGTGCCCCAAAAGTAGCTCCAACGGCGCGCGACCCGTCAGGCAGGGGCGCGCGACCCGTCAAGCAGATTTTTCCAAAATGCACTGTACAGCTCAGAAAAGCGCAGTTTGACTCAGTTTGACTTTTTGGGGTGAATTATGGTTCTCTTTGATGTAATTATTGTACTTTTAAAACACTTTTACTCTTATGTAACACTTCTAGAAGATTCATTCATGAAAAGGGTAAATATTAAATGAATGAATTGGTTTCCTAGCTTATAGAGGCAAGTTGTTTTGACTGCCTAGTTTGTAGTGCTTAGTTTAGAAGTGGTTGAAATAGCTCCTAGGATAGTGAGCTCGACCCATGGAGGCAAGGAAAGAGGTTAGATCATCTATATTATGTACTTTCTTGCTCATTTTCATGGTTGGACTCTTGAGGGATAAGCTATCATTGTATTATTCATTGTATCTCTGCAATTTTTGGCTAAGAAAGACCAGGGTTTTGCAGTCCTCTTTGGGATTCTTGTGGACTCATGTGTTGATGGTGTGTTTCTCAATGTACTTGTAAGTGTGTTATGTGACTCATTTCCTTTCTTTTACTTCTGCACATTAAACAAATGAAGTGTTAAAGTAAGAATTCATGCCTGCCATGCTCTGCTTTTAAGTTTGTTTAATTTCAATGTTTTCTACTGTCTAAAGAGAATTCAAAGTTATTGTTTGCTCTCTTTAGCTCTTCACCTTTCATTCTTGACCATCCACCTCAATTAAAGGCATCAATACTGTCTCCTACCTCGCCCCAAAGAACCCCCTGCAGAAACTGTGTCCAATCCCCGCACCCAAAATTGCCCTCCCCTCAATTTGCCACCAAAAACCCTAAAAACCCCAAATCAACCTTTTTGATCAGTTTACTAGCCTAAAATCAGTGTTACCCTATTGGTCATCTCATCCATTGAAGATCTCACCGAGATAGACCGGAGAGAGCCCTCTCCAGCCCCGTAGGGCTAGCTACGAGGCTAAGTGGTTTGATGTTGCCTTGAGGTTTACCTTTCTCAGCCTGAGGTGAAATTTCAAGCGCTAACAGGCTCAACAATTGAAGTCCCATGTAGCTAAGGCTCGGAATTCGCCTAAGAATGAGCAAGCAAGGTTTTATATGTCTGCATACTTACTGGATGCAATCTGTGCACAACAGCAGTTCCCTAGCATGAACTGGACATGGAAACCACGAGAGACTGTCGTGAACATCTATTGCAAGTTGTTTTCCGACTGCAGTTATCGCAAAGTAATAGCACAGCTAACAAAGCACTTTATTATCCCGCTATACAAGCTTATATTTGAACAAGATCCACCTTGCATGTCCCAAGAAGCAATGGAGGTGATAGTAGACATTGCAGATTGGTATGCCTCACTAGGTGGCACCTTCATTAGAGTGTTTGGCGGAGAAAAGTCTCCACATGTCTTACCAAGGTATGCCACTAACAAACTGATCATGCCAGAAGTATCATACCACCTCGCTACAAGGTTGTCAACAGTTCTGCATAGGAAGAAGAAAGCACCATGGCCCACCTTTCCTTTGTGGATCGAATTATACAAGATTAAGAACTTAAAAGATGCAGATGTCAGGGCTAAGGAAAACTAGCATGGGGAAAAAACCCAACAATCCTTTCCTTATAGAATTAGTTCAACGAGAGAGACATCAAAGCCAAGATTGTTGAAAATGGTAGTGAGGGAAGATCTTCTTTGGCTCATGCCTTAAGCCAAAAAGACCAAGTTTATCTTTCCTTTGACCATGGATGATTTCATGGAGTTGGAGAATTCATGCGTAGAGTTGGAGGACCACTTATGAGGATAATAACTTATGTTTGAATACAGATCGAGTGCCCGTTATAAATTTAGAATAGGATCAAATTAATAAAAGGTGTGAAATTTCCTTAAATTGCAGCGACTGGAATTTACTCTTCTAACTGGTTAGCAGTTTATTAATTTTCTAATTAATACCGAATAAATCACACTGCAATTATTCACAAATAAATTTTGTAGAAGCTAAATAAAATGTTGGAATTGAGAAAATAGATGTGCACACGCAATAAAAATGACACCAATATTTTTGGACAATAGTCCCCGTAATTTGTAAAAACCTTGAAGGGAAAACCAGTGCAGCAGATGAGGGTTATTTTATTATTATGAAGCGACTAAATCTACGTACAATAATTTGGATGCCAAACTGGCAATACTCTCCTAAGAGAATCACTGGAAAAATCTCCAAGGTAAATTTTCCAATGTTCCACCAAGACTCCGGAGCGGGGAGACGCGGGTGCGGGGAGACGCACAGGGGGGACGTGTGGGAGTACCCTCAAATTTTAGGGAAATTTCGGGGGTGCGGGGAGTCGTCGAGGTATATATATATATATATATATTATATAATTCAAGTTCATATTCATTGTTCATTGTTCAATAATAGACAATTGAAATTTGAATCATTCATTTTGATACATACATCATTCATATGACATACTCAAGTGACAAGTCTCATTATTGAATTAATTATTATTCATACATACCATGAGATTCGAAAAACAAAAATAAAAATCAATAATAAAATATTCAAATACATTGATCGATATCATTCATCATTCAATGGTTCATCATTCTACAACAATGACTCGGCTCACCGTCCCTCAACTCAGCGTCTCAATGTTTAGGCAAACAGCGGGCTGGAGCAATGCAAGGCGACTGGCTCAACAGCGGCGGCAGGGAGGTTGGCTGGGCATGTTCACTGTTCATTCTTTTAACTGTGCGTGGAAATGGTATTTCAGCGCTGCCTGGAAATGCCTTTGCGTGGAAATGGAAATGACTTTGGGTTGAAATGAAATAAACTTTTAACTTTAAGTTTTGCCTTTCATGACTTTTAGGTTTAGGCTTTTAAGTTTTAGTTATTTAGTTTTAATTTTAATTTTTTTTGTAGACTTTTAAGTTTTAGTTATTTAGTTTTAATTTTAGTTTAAAAAAAAATTTAATGGTTTTGATTTTTGAATTTTTGATTTTGAATTTTTTTTTTTTAACCACATGGTGAATCGGTAACTATCAAGTTTAATCCACGGGAGACCCAGGATCAAACCTCATTGCTGCCACTATAACACCAAGAGCATAACCAACCACCTGCAAGTCGGGTATACTAAGATCCTATGGTTTTAGCAAGAGCACACCCACGGTAGGGGGGTCCGCCCCTCTAGCCGCCACCACAGCAGGTCACTGATTTTGAATTTTTAAGTCTTATTAGACAAATTTAAAGGGGGACGCCCAGGTGCACCCTTTTTGGGGAGTCTAGACTCCCACACTGAAGGGGGACGCCTAGGAGCACCCTTTTTGGGGAGTCTTGGGGAGTCTAGACTCCCACACTGGGGAAACGCACCCCCTTGCGTCTCCCCAAGACTCCCCAAAAAGGGTGCGTGGGGAAACGCACCCCCTTGCGTCTCCCCAAGACTCCCCAAAAAGGGTGCGTGGGGAAATGCACCCCCAAGAGACTCCTCGTCCCAGGTGCGTGGGGTGCGAGGGGTGCGCACACCCGACCCTGGGGGACGCGTCCCCGTGGAACACTAAAATTTTCCCTTATCCACAAACAATCCGGCCTCAATTGACCACTCAAACTACCTCCCAAAAATACCTCTGAGTAGCCTCTGCGCAGGCTATAACTCACTCTGTGGAATAGCCTCGAACTACCTCTAACTGAATGCCTCTACCGCTAAGATGAATTCTTTGGCCCTCTGGAAGAATTTCCTGGCGCTTAGTTGTTGAATTGATCCCCTACTTGGTTGGTTTGAATTGCTCCTCTTGGAGGCTTACGCAACCCTTGCACAATCTCTCTGTGGACTAGATGTTGCCTCCTCACACTTGCAAACTGCGACTAGAGATGCTTCGAAATCCTCCTGTTGTTGCTCCCTCAATCACTGATCTTTGGCTCGAACTCTCTCCTGCTAAATCTTTACAACTGGATAGCTTGATCTGCCAAGGAACTCGCTCTCCCTATGTCTCACGACTGTCTCACAATTGTATTTTGTTCATCCCCATCAATCTACTCTTATAATCTCTCGTTGGATCACCAACATCCATGATTAAATCGTTATCAACGGCTAGATCATCTCAAACTCGATCTGTATGAGTTTCTAGAGCTTTCTCAACTTTCCTTAATTAATTCCTATTAATTAACCAGTTTTCCTAAGTTGGACTTCGGAAAAATTTAAATGATGGCTAATTAATTTAATTAAGGTGTTTTTCAAGCTTACGCGTGAAACATTTTCTAGGTTTTGAAGATCTCATTGTTCCTTAGTCTTTTAAACACAAAACAAGACTAGAACCCCTGTCCAATGCAACAAAAATTAACAAAAAGAGGACCACGGCACAAAGTTTCATAGTTGTTTTGTGCACAAATGACTGTGAGAAGACACATCTTATGAGATTGTGATAGAGAGCACAAAGGTTTGTGTGAGAGCCCTTTGCTTGTGGTGTGCGTGGGCTTGAGGAGCAAGAACACATAGATTATTGAGCTGATTTGCACACAGAAATAGGAGCTGGATCAAGTGTATGCAAGGTGTTTCAAGCTGCGTTAGCAAGTGTATTCCCAAAATGAAATATATTTCCTTGTAAAAGATCTAATTGTTCAAACTCTATACATAAATACTACAGCTAAGAAGAGGGTTTTCCCAGTTGAGTTTCCCAAGAAAAAATTAGTGTCAATTGTGTCATTGTGTCTTTATCTCTATGTTTATTCCGCTGCTTATAAGTCTTAAGAAATTTTGTCTTGGTGAAAGAAAGTTTCAAACTGTTCATCATAGCAGTTGCAGAATTTGAAAATTAAGTTTTAACAAAGATAAGAGACAAACTGACCAGAAAGATGACAACCTCAACAATCCACTAAAAAGCCAAGTCAACCGTCCACAAAACTTGGTCAAAGGTCTGCAAAAAGGTCTGAAATTCGGCATCCCTTTTCCACAGAAATTCGGCCTAACCACAAAAAAATGCCTCAGAAAATTGTGTTCCATGTCTGGTCACATGTGGGAGCAGAAAGATCAATCTTCTTCTCTCTTTGGCCTTCTTCTCCTTGACATCTTCGCTTTGAAGGAGCAGAAACATACTTGATGATATAAGATGTGAATTACTCAATGAAGGAGATCAAATGACCTTACATAAAGTCTCTTTGGGGGGCGAATAGGTGCCTCTTTAGGGTTGAGCCGACTTTACAGGGAGGAGGGCCGACTTGGTCTTCTTGTGGAGCATGAATAACATGCTTCAATAAATACACAAATGATGAAAATATACATTATGAAGACTGTCCGTAGTTACAAAATTCAACACAAGCATCAGATGGTTGTCATTACATCAAATGTAACATATTTTCTTGTTTTTAATGAAAACCAGTAGATTTGATCTTGGAAGGTAAAAGATAAAGTGTTTCTCCTGTTGTTTTTCCTTAGCTGATCTACTCACATTTCCTAACAGACATTCATGGTGCAGACGGTTGTCATTACATCATGTGCAACATATTTCCTTGTCTTTATTCAAATCCATTTGTTCCTGGATTCTTTCACTTGTAGTTATAATGCTGTAGCACTGTCTGCAGTGTCTTTGTTTGTCCAATCCTTCTCCATATACAACTTCACGTTTGTACGAAGGCTGTCCTATATGGTGTAGCTAGCAGGATTACCCTGGATAACACCACATTGTAATTGTTGGGGCAACCAAAATATAAACTACTTCTGGTATGAGAGCATGTGGCAAACAGCCATTCAAAGCATTTGCCAGTTGGTAATATTCTTACACAGTTTTACATGGTTACGTTTTTACCACTTAGTTCTTGTAACGTTATTGGTAATATAGTTGGATATTCATATTTGTTTTCCATATCCGGTAAGAGAATAGCATATGCAATGTACGCAGTAGCATGCTTCTTTCTTCCCACAGACCAAACCATATTAGATCAGGTTCATTAAAGGTCACAGTGAATTCTTTTAAATTCCTCCTGTCTTCTGTAGTCTTATGGGTATCCAATCCTGCTGCCATCAATCTGCAGCACCCTTCTTGAGCTTACTTCATAACCTTCTCTGGATGTCCAAAGAGTTGCGGTATCACTGTATCTGGATGCAACAGATGCAGGTGGAGCTGAAGGTGAAGGTGGAAGATGCAATGAAGTCAAAGCTAACCCCAGTGATTAGAGTGGAAATAAAGATGAAGGGGCAGAAGATATTACTAGACATGTAATTGGCAACGGGTCTTTAACAGGCCCTACAGTTTCTGATGATTGACAAATGTATGGCATTCGTTGACTCAGGACTGTGCTTTCCTTTCCTTCTATCCCTAGTAGCCAGCAACTAAAGCAGGTAATTGGTCAGACCACAAAAGGCACAGGGGATTTTGGATTGCACCTACAAGGATTTTTCTTTAATATCTGATTCAGAGTATCATAAACAACAACATGGATAATCTCGCTTGTATCCTGCACCTTCTTTTGAGAGGAGAACAAGTATATGTACATCTTGTTGGGATAAATTATAATTTTCAGAACTAGCTTTAACACAAAACTGATTAAGAGTAGAATCGTTCAGTATTCCATGAGATTGGTCAAAGTCCACACAGATGATAATTATTGGCTGCAAGACTTTCATGTGCAATTACAGTCTTTTATTTTTCTTTGTGATTTCATAACACTAAGGTTTACATATGACACATCAGAGAATCTTTACTAGAAATGTCCACGTTGCCCATCGCGATGGTAAGTAGTTTGATTGACCTGCCTAACTGTTTTGTCTGGAACTTTTGAAGAGATATACTTCAACATCAAACAGGTAACTAAAGTTGGCAAAGGATGAGCTACACTTCATTATTTATTGAACTGAATGCAGATAGAAAAAGAGTGCATCCTTATAGAGACATATATGTGATGTTCATTTTTCTGGTGTTCCTTATGGCATGGTTAGGATGGACATTAGAGTTAGGAATAAACAGGTCACAGGTAAAGGTTTGCATCATCGACAAGCCCAGGGGCTTTTGGTTGGGTTTTGAGGAGTTTTTATGAGGTTCGATGACATTCGCTTGGTATATTCCATCATCCGCACAGTTTCCCTTTCGTTCCATTGCATTCTGATAACTTTCAAAAATTGAGTTATTAATGGGCTTGACTCAATCAATTACGCTTAAGGTGGCATTTTGGGAGGAATACTTGGCAGAACACCTTAGTGTAATAGCTCGTTGGAACCAAAACGAGAAGATCTACAGGATGGGATGGCTAGAAGTGATTTTCAGTGGCTTGAGGAGGCATGGTGGCCAATTTACCATTTTCCCACATTAAAAAGAATATTTTAATTAAGGGAAATGTGCTCAATGATTAAAATAATAATAAAATAGGAGCTTCTAGAGGGGTCCATCAGATCTATAAAAAGAGGAGGAGGAGGCCATTAGAGGACATCTTGGATTTGATATTTCTTCTTGTATGAGAGGTTGAGAACCCAGTTCTCTACTCCAGCAGTAGCCCTAGGATGGAAACCCTCAGGTGATTCAGTGAGATTGGGCGAGTACCCATCTCCCCTTGGTGAATTCATCCAGAATTCACAGGAGAACTCAGCAGTGATATTTCAATTCAGTTTTGGAGGGCCAGCACAGTATGGGAGCAGATTCTTGAGGCCAGTTTCCCATCTCAGCTATTTTATTGTATCAGCATGTAAACCCCAGTTTATATTATAATAAAGCTGAGATTATTTTCTGCCTATTGTTTCATGGAATTGCATGCACTTTATCTATTATATTTTACATGGCAATCTTCTGTTAAATGAATGATAATTTAATGGTGGAATTTTAATTAAGGGAAATGTGCTCAATGATTAAAATAATAATAAAATAGGAGCTTCTAGAGGGGTCCATCAGATCTATAAAAAGAGGAGAAGGAGGCCATTAGAAATTTAGAAGACATCTTGGATTTGATATTTCTTCTTGTATGAGAGGTTGAGAACCCAGTTCTCTACTCCAGCAGTAGCCCTAGGATGGAAACCTTCAGGTGATTCAATGAGATTGGGCGAGTACCCATCTCCCCTTGGTGAATTCATCCAGAATTCACAGGAGAGCTCAGCAGTGATATTTCAGTTCAGTTTTGGAGGGCCAGCACAGTATGGGAGCAGATTCTTGAGGCCAGTTTCCCATCTCAGCTATTTTATTGTATCAGCATGTAAACCCCAGTTTATATTATAATAAAGCTGAGATTATTTTCTGCCTATTGTTTCATGGAATTGCATGCACTTTATCTATTATATTTTACATGGCAATCTTCTGTTAAATGAATGATAATTTAATGGTGAAATTTGGGTTGAGTTTAATTTCTGCAAATTTAGAAAAAATATCCCATTTGGGACATTACAATATATTTCAAGCAAACCTTTAAAAGATTTGCTGCACTGAAAACATCTACAAAGGGTGATATTTCTGCATTCTTTCTATGCTTGTGATTGCACTCCGATTCCTCAGATTATTTAATGTAAGTTATCGATTTGTAACATTTCACTTAATTTTGGAACCGCTTCCATCTCCCTGTGATGTTTTATATTTTGGTATTCCAGTCTCTGTAGTATTCCAATCTTCCAGCAGTGTTTTATCATTTATGTATTCAAAGTTCCACTCTAAATTGATAACAGAGACAGAAAGATCTAATCTCCTGATCAATGATATAGCACAGTATGTTTGAACATTTAAATTGTAACATTTGAATTTCACTACAGATTATTTTAAATATTTATTGATGACAGCAAATAAAAAGCATATTAACAGAGCATGCAAATTCCAATGTGATAAATAGCTATTTATGTAAATATAAATTTGACCATACATCCAATACCTATAAAGTGATCACTGTTCTTATACTTGATAAAATAGAAATATCACAAGTTGTTCGAATTTATATATTTGGGAAGGCTGGGCAGAATCCACAAAGAAAACTGTGAAGATGAAACAAAGATAAGCATATTTGGTTTATGAAAAATGCAATCTCCACCAAAAACTCCCTAAAGACACGAAATCTATCTGTATAATGCTACCAGAAGTTAGAATAAACACGTTGCCTTACACTGGGTGTTGTGCAACATCAGCACAGTATTCTGGTTCTAGGATTCAGAGAAAAGAAAGTCATGATATACCTGTATCGCCTGCTTGCAATTGCATGGCCTGAATGCATGGTGTCACTCCTTCTAGCACATACATCCTGCTATTGTTATTTGGCCAATATCGAAACTGAAATGACCAATCCTTGCCTGTACAATCCTGAACTGTCAAAGGCACGCCCTCTGGTTGTGATATTGGAGGAAAATATGCCTGTTCAAAGCCAACATCGTAAGAATAAAGACACGAGAAAGACAAATATTCTCCAAGGTCTCTTTGTCATGAACCTCTCCAACCTATCACTTAAGAAATAATTTGACAAGAATTGCAATTCTTAGATGACAGGTCACGTAACATTTGCAATTTTGCATTCTTCAGATTGAAAAACATAACATTACAAAGGTTTATTTAAAGCCTATCTTATTGGCAATGATTGTCACAAGCTTTAAATACCAGGTTAAAGATAGCCTCGATATACAAAAATTGATATTTACGGTCATCAGTACCATCAGCAGACTCCCCATGAAAGTAAAGAAAGTGGAGTAGCAAATATCAATGCATGATTGTTACTTTTATATCATTTGTTTTTCTTGAATGCAGATGTTAGGAGTGCACATTTCTCCAAACTAGGGGCCTTTGATACTCCTTTCTATATGCTTTGACGATTAGGAATATACATTGTCATGACAGAAAGTAGAAACCCAATCATGTTTACAAATTAAAAAACAGGATGAAATCATAGATTAAGAAACTTTCCTTGTAATATACAATACTAGTGGGAACTCACCTCTGCACATGCTTTTGGAAGTACTAAGCGCCCTATCCTGCCTGCATCACTTGCACTCAATGTCTTCTGAAACAGAGGTGTTATACTGGAATTTGAACTATCGAAGGTCAAGTTTAAACATGCGTTTTGAGGATTCTGAATGAATATAATAAGAAAAAAATTCAGAAGCAAGGAAGAAAAACAAATGTCAGTAGCAAGAAGAGAAGAAACAGAGCCATACATGCATATTTTGTCAATACAATGACTTCACAAGCAAACATATTACAGCATATTTTGATGAGCCACATCACAGTGGCTCTAGGAAACAATAAATTGTTACCATAAAGAATTATTGCAGAGCCTATTTTCATCATTAATATGTGACTGCAACTAGAATAATTGCACTAAACAAAATCAAATAGAATTGATCTCCAAAAGGATACTCCCTAGATATCAATTGGAGTTCCTGATCAGTGCTCCTTGGCCAATATCGTGGCAGTAACTGATTTCTACCCCTTCCTTCACCAGGTGGCCGTGAAATACGTATTTGAGGGTGCATGTCTTTTGATGATTCAGAGCCAGTACTGGGGCTTGCATAAGAAACTTTAGGTGGGATTTTAGATTGTCGCTGATACTGATAATAAGCAGAAGGAGTTATACTTTGTTCAGGAGATCCTGGAGATATTCCCAACCCAATGGTGGCAGTAGATAAGTTGTTGCAGACTTCAACTGCATCCTTGGGAGTTGAAAATCCCAATGTCATTGCTGGCTTTTCCAAGACTTTACTCTCTACTTTTGAAATTTCAAGATTTTCTTTCTCTGAATTTACTTCTCTACATCTAAAAGTTTCCAATAAGCTGGTCATACCAGTCTGTAAACATGAATTGGTCATACCCTTTGTATGACCTTCAAAGGAGAATATCTTCTGCACTGGTTCCTCTCTACCAGATTCAGATTCATTCATCTCTTCCACTGCTTCTGGAATAGCATTGCTTTCACCAGAATCATCCAGTTCTGAATGGTAAATTCCTTTTCTCTTCGAAACAGCAACCTCCATCTGCTTCAATTTTGAAGCAGATGATTGCTCCCATTTATTATTTTCTACTACATCAATGTCATTTGACCTGTCCATTACAGACATTTTTGGAAACAAAGAAACTTCATCCCGGCCAGTTGAAAGCTGCTGTAGATCAGGATGTTGCTTCCATTGCCCAAGCCCACTACCACTGTGCTGAGAAACTCTCGCTCCCATGCTGTCATTCCAACTTTTGACAGGGAGATCTGGTAGTGCCTGAGATCCAAAAAGAAAGGGAGCCAGTTGCTGAATCTGATTCGACACCTAACACAAAGAATGATGAAGCCATGTAAGTATGAATAGTGCCTACATTCTAGAAAGTATCGAAAACCATAACTGGATAGGATGCTCAATATCTAACAAGCAACATTTCGAGCATTGATAAACTTAGCATTTGTGAAGATCGAGCGGCGGGTTTCCAGGTGGGAAAGCCATATGGCATATAGCATCGTGTCCAAATATACACATTCACAAAAAGCCATATAACTGCATAGCATTATATGTATAACCAATAAGGCATCAATTTTAAGAAGCAACACTATAGGCATTGATAAACCAAGCATTTGTGAAGATGGAATAAGCTGGATACCAAATGGGAAAGCCATAAGCATCATGTTCAAACATGCACATAAATAGGAAACCATAGAATTGCATAACATTGCACGTATAACCAATATAGTTTAAACATCATGAATTATGCAAGCTTTCACCGCTACAGAACATTAAGAAGCAATTCTGTACAAATGAGACAATAAATAGATACAGAAAACCAATGTTGCATGAACAAATATTTAGGATAGAATTGAATGACATTTATCATTATTCTGATTGCCACGTTGGGATCATAAAAGAAGATGATATCTAACTCAATATATATAACTGTATTTATCCACAAAACTGCATGACAGCATACACAATCTTTAAGAGAAGCACATTTTTTAAGAAAATTCTCTGTGAGACTAATGAGTTTGCATTACTGCTTATTAGCCAAAATCAAACCTGTGCATGCCATGGTGCTCCAACAAGAATTGTTGTCCGAGCAACATATTCAGAGGTGCAATGTCACTGGTGACTTTATCTTCGAATGTCTAGATTGTATAGTGGACCTTGCATAGCTGCATCACATGTTCTCCACCCAAGTTGAGCCACCCTATGGCGTAAGGATACAGGTGTGTTGTGAAGGCACACTTGAGTCTTCGATTTGTAGTCATGGAAATCAGACTCTTCTAATTTCCATCCTCAACAGCAAAGTGAAGAGGTGATAAAGTAATAATAAGCATAATGAAAAGAGAGAATAATGCACAATATGCAATATTATTCACTGATGAGAGGGTATTAAATATTTAGTTTGAACATGATGGACAGATCACCCTAATGTACGAGTGTGTCTGGACCAGTGTTGCACGAAGCGGGAGCGAAGCGGAAGCGCGAAGCGGAAGCGCGGAGCGCGGAAGCGTCATTTTCCAAAAATCTAGGGAGCGAAGCGTCCGCGGAAGCGTCTGCTATATATATATATTTTTTTATATTTTTTTGCATTTATACTCAAAACAAACATCCCAAATACCAAATTAATTGTAGAAGACATGAAAACATGCATATTTTTGCATAAATCAAGATAGATATGGCATCCATGATTCCATTGTAGTTACTAGTATGTACAACAATCATCTATATTCTAGCTATTACAAACATACATCAAATTTTGAAGCATATTATAAAACATAAAACATTTAAGCATATTATAAAACATAAAACATAGAGCATATTATGATTTATCTAGCAAGTGAGCAACTGTCAACATTTGTCATGTCCAAAATTCAAATAATAATGTTTACAAAATATGTCACTTGGTCACCGCCAAGCCAAAAAGGTTCAAAATTCAAATTCACAAGTCTACAAGTCTAATGAGTAATCTATGACAAAAAGAAGTAGATTGTGAATATATCTACTAATCTCTCCTCCTTCCACCACGAATAGAACGTGATGGCGGGCCTCCACGTGGTGGCAATGAAGAAGATAGTCCCTGTGTAATTCGTGGCACTGGAACTGATGAAGAAGAACCTCCTCTAGTAGAAACCAAGGGACCAGATGGGGGTGGGGGTGGTGGCATATCAACACCCGTGTCATCATCCTAGAATCGCTCAAAAAATTCATGCAAACAAAAAACACTAGTTAACAAAAAAATTAAAAACATGAATTCTTTATAAGGGAAAATTGGAAAATTCATACCACAATGGACATACCTGGATAAGAGAATCCTCTAATTGCTCTAGTCGCAACACTCCATCCTCCAAATTGGGCTCCTCTGGATTCTTGTCCCAAGTCAACAAGTCTTTATTAGACTTTGCATCTTCACAGTAATGGGACAACAATCGCAAGTTGTAATGAACATAAACCAAGCTCTCTGCCCGGTCTAAATTCAACCTGTTCCTTTTAACACTGTGGATGAAAGAATAAGAGCTCCAACACCTCTCTGCAGAAGAAGTGTTTACCACCTGTGATAGCACCCGCAATGCCAAACTCTGTAGAAGTGGAGTAGGCCCTCCATGCATGTTCCACCACTCAAGAGCAGAAAAATTCTCTCGATCTTGAATTGCATGCATGCTCGAAAATGGACCAGTGCTGCTCGTATAGTTGCTCACGTGTCTCCGTACCAATGCAGCCTCCTCCTCATCAGGGATTAATCTACTCAATGCAGCCATATATTTTTCGTGAACCTCTTTATCTTGGTGTGGTCTTCTCCTGACTCCCCCCCCAGGTGCTGGTTTTGAAAGCCATGATGGATGATAGTATTTAGGTGTCAAAACATATGCTAATGCATGCAATGGAACATTTAGGCTATCCCATCGTTTTACCACCTCTTCACGAATATATTTGTACAAGGTGGTATCTCTAGGCTCAACAATGTCTTTAATCTGCCCCAACATGCTATCCATTTGCTCATACACCTCCCCAATTACTGGTCGATCTGAATCTGCAAACTTGATCATGTAATAAATTGGTTTGGTGAATTGCAAAACATATTTAACCTGTGACCAAAAGTAACTGTCAAGAACAATGTCCTTGACTTCATTAGCACCATCTGTGTCATTGTTAATTTCATCCCATGTTTCAGCACACACCAGATTAGTTAAAGCTTGTCTCACCCTCACTAGCCGCCTAAAGGTGAGGTAATAACTAGCAAATCTTGTCTTTGCAATTTTAAGCAATTGCAACTTGGAGTAAGTGCCATAGAAGTAGTTTACCCTTGTATGCCCTGTGATGAATTTAATGAGCTGCTTCCCTTTCCTGTAAACCTCAGCAATCCACCCACAATCTTTGTGTTTCACAATATCATGCATCAAAAGGTTCAATGTGTGAACCAGGCACCCAGACCAAAAGATGTGTGGATGAGTACGCTCAATAATTTTTCCTGCTAACTTACAATTTGCTGCATTATCTGTGATCACTTGAATCACATTATTCGGACCAACATCTTTGATTGATTTCAATAGGAGATCTGCAATGTTTTGTGCAGTTGCACTGATGGAGGAGGAGTCATGAGATGCAATAAATACTGCACCACTAGAAGAAACACCAAGAACATTTATCAAATGTTGGTTTCTAATATTTGTCCACCCATCTGATACAATGGATACCCCATAATCCACCCACTCATGTGTAAAACGTGTCAAAGCTCTTTGAACCTTAGCTTTTTCTCTTTCTAATAACACTGTTCTAGCTTTCTCATAGTTGGGGGCCTTGTATCCTTTTGGGGCTTCATTGATGGCCTTTACCATGTCTTGCCAATAGGGAGAGCGAAGCACATTGAATGGTACACCGCAAGCACAAAGAAAACGGACTATCTTTCCATCCACATCATCCCTCCCAGTAACATTAAGGAAATCCCCTATTGTTTTTCTACCTCCAGAGGTTGCAAAAGTACCATGAGGAGATGGGCAACTACCAAATTTAGAGGTTGCACTTGATTCAGAATGAGTTTTTTGTTTCTTGTTTTTTCCTTGTGCAGCCATCTCTAATTTGATGTATTTTTGTCTTTGTTCACTTGAAATGTTTGGGCAAATGTTTACCCCCACGGAACCCTTTCTTTCATCACTGTCTAGCACCCCACAAAGATGCCTCCTCAGACGGGTATATGAACCCGTATATGGTTTTCCTCCATGACAACCATGAGGGCACATCCATTTGTAAGATCCACCACCCTTTCCCCCTTCAAGTTTGGTCACAAAGGTCCACAAGGGATTTGATGTACCTTTCCCATCTTGTGCTTCAGTGTCCTCTTCAAGTTCATCCCCTTCCTCTTCAAACCCTTCCTCCTCATCATACATTGGGTCACTACTATTAGGACCAAGTTCATCCCCTTCCTCTTCCCCTCTATTCCTCACCCTTGCCATCATTAAAACCAAGAGTGGAATGATACATAGAAGCCAAAAGAACACCATCTTGGAATATGGATATAGGTGGTGGACAACCTGTAAATAAAGGAGCAAGTAGAAACAATGGGAAAGAGTAGGAGAGGGAGGAGAAAAATACAATTTTTTTTTCAAAAAAACAAGGGAGTTTGGGGTTTGAACTTACCTCTTTAGCTCTTGTAGATGAAGTCCTCCAAGCTCTTGCTCCAAGCTCCTCCTCCTTCTCCTAGCTCCTCCTTCTTCACTCCTCCAAGCTCTCCTCTCTTCTCCTCTCCTTTCCTCTCTTCTCTTCTCCTCTCCTCTCTTCTCTTCTCCAACTCTCATAAACTCAAAGTGAGAAAATGAGAAGAGAATGGGGGCTTTATTCTTTTCTAAAGTCACCCTAGACTCACCCTAAACTAACCTAACCCACCCCCTCATGCTAGTCTAGACACAAGTTAAAACAAATTAAAAAAAAATCAATTAAAAAACTGCATTGCGCGGGGTTGCTTCCGGAAGCGCCCGGGTGGCGTGCGGGATCCGTGCGGTTCCGGGCCGGAAGCGGGGCGCCACCCCGTGCCCGAACCGCCCACCGAACCGCGGATCCGGGGGGGCCGCAACCAAAAAGGCAGGAATCGCCTTAAAAAACCGGAACCGCGCCACCTTCTGTTCAGAATCGCGCTTCAGCAATGGATTCCGGGACGGTTCGCTCCGAACCGCGTTTCCGGGTTTGGATCCTCCGGGGGGGGGGCGATTCCTGCAACACTGGTCTGGACTAAACCATCTAACTATGGTTTGGCTTATTTTATTTTACAGAGTTAACAGTAATAATAACATTTCTAACACCCCCAACCCCTGCCTCCCGCCACCACCCTCTTTAATGACAAGCTCATTAACTTTTACAGCAGACTTGTCTCTGGATTTGACAAAACTGTCCTTGAACAATGATTTAGTGGATTTTTGGCCAATTGACGTGCTAAACAAGGGGCAGCTCCAACCTATTGAGCTCCTGCCTCTTCAAGGATTCTCCCTAGCCATATGGCTTCACATGCATTACCAACAATTGCTTGTACTCATCTCTATGGAAGATTACGTAATTTAAATCTACTCCTTTCCTTGTCCACAAAATTGCAGTTGAAACTTGAACACATATCCTAAAGTGGATTTTCTATCATGCATTTAACCAACCCAATCTGAATCAGTGAAACATGTCATGTTGAAGTCAACATTGCTAACCAATTTCTTTGTCTTGTTCATCTGCAATGATTTGAAATGCGCATCCATTCCATGACACCATCCCTCACTTTGCCTGGCTTCTTTAAATATGTTACAGTTCAAATTGAGAATTAACAATCTCACTTACTAGAGCAAAATTAATCAAGTCTAACACCTTTTGTTTCTTCTTTGTTGCTATACTAGCTAACTTCCTTACAACTAAAGGCTCTTTCTCTTCTTCTTATTGCTCCAGTCTTTCATCCTCTTATTATTTCGATATTCCTTCCACTTCTTCATGTCATCGCTTTGGTCCTTTCTTTGGAACAAGCTAATTTCTCACCACCCCACACCCCATTGCTCCGAGGCACTAGTCTATCATCACCAAGTTCTTTGGTGGCCTCAAATGTTAGGAAAGTGTCAATGAATCATTCCAAACTTCCTCTTAGGGTTTCATAGTCCAACAATCACAAAGTTGGACTCCCACTTGATGATGCTATCAAACAATGTATTGGCTCCTTTTTTGTACATTTCCATCATCTTCCTCCCCTATATGCACATGTATCTCTAATATGGGCACAAAGGCTTCCCCCTCCCCCTTTCATTCTGACCCTGCTTATGATGATGTGTAGCCTTTTATATTGTTATATCTTGGATTATGTTTTTGTTTACTTCTCTTTTTCAATAGCTTATCAACTTAAAGCTTATATTCTATATTTTAACATTTATATTATAGGAGTTGCTCTAGCAACCCACCAATTTATCACTATTGCGGTACTTTTGAGTCTCGTTGACCTACCTTTTTAGTCATTTGTGGGCATTGATAAAATAATCTAATCTTATCTTATATGGTTCCTATGGTTGTTTTTCCATTGGTCCTTTCTCCCTCCTCTTTTATATAGGATTAATGGTTTCCAAGTTGCAACTTCTAAGGACTAGTGGAAGTAACTTTTATGTCTTGTGTTGCACTTGTGGATTCTTCAAAAACTACATTTGTACTGACTACTAAATTTCTTCCCAAAGGGCGATACAATCTCTAAGCTCTTGACACATCACTATAACCAATAGCAATACATCTTTGAACTTTGATATCTAATATGGGCACAAAGGCTTCCCCCTCCCCCTCTCATTCTGACCTGCCTATGATGATGTGTAGCCTTTTGTATTGTTATATCTTGGATTATGTTTTTGTTTACTTCTCTTTTTCAATAGCTTATCAACTTTAAGCTTATATTCTATATTTTAACGTTTATATTATAGAAGTTTCTCTAGCAACCCACCAATTTATCACTATTAAGGTACTTTTGAGCAATGTTGCAGGAAGCGCCCCCCCCGGATCCTAGGCCCGAAGCGCGCCCCGTACGGAAGCGCCCAGGAAGCGCCCCCGGAAGCGCGCTTCCGAAAATGGCGAAGCGCGCTTCGGCCTTTTTAATGCGCTTCCTGGAAATTAGGAAGCGTCGGCCCCGAAGCGCGCCTTTTTAATGCGCTTCCTGGAAATTAGGAAGCGTCGGCCCCGAAGCGCGCTTCGGATGGCGCTTCGGGCCTCCGAAGCGCAGCGCTCCGGGCCAGGAAGCGTGCGCTTCACGCAGCGCTTCCTCCAAAACCGCGCGCCCAAGGGAAAAAAACCTCATTTTTTTAATTTTTTTTTAAAGTTAACTTAAGTTAGCATTGAGGGGGTGGGTTAGGGTGAGGTTAGAGTGAGGTTAATGTGAGGAATGAAAAGAATAAAGCCCCCATTCATTCCTCATTTTCTCACTTTGAGTTTATGAGAGTTGGAGAAGAGAAGAGAGGAGAGGAGAAGAGAAGAGAGGAAAAGAGAGGAGAAGAGAGGAGAGGTTGGAGGAGTGAAGAAGGAAGAGCAAGGAGAAGGAGGAGGAGCTTGGAGCAAGAGCTTGGAGGACTTCATCTACAAGAGCTAAAGAGGTAAGTTCAAACCCCAAACTCCCTTATTTTTTGTGACAATTTTTTTGTATTTTTCTCCTCCCTCTCCTACTCTTTCCCATTGTTTCTACTTGCTCCTTTATTTACAGGTTGTCCACCACCTATATCCATATTCCAAGATGGTGTTCTTTTGGCTTCTATGTATCATTCCACTCTTGGTTTTAATGATGGCAAGGGTGAGGAATAGAAGGGAAGAAACAGAAGAGGACATTGGTGATGGTCCTAATAGTAGTGACCCAATGTATGATGAGGAGGAAGGGTTTGAAGAGGAAGGGGATGAACTTGAAGGGGACACTGAAACACAAGATGGGAAAGCTACATCAACACCTTTGTGGAACTATGTGACCAAACTTGATGGGGGAAAGGGTGGTGGATCTTACAAATTTGTGTGCCCTCATGGTTGTCATGGAGGAAAACCATATTGTGGTTCATATACCCGTCTGAGGAGGCATCTTTGTGAGGTGTTGGACAGTGATGAAAAAAAGGGTTCTGTGGGGGTACAAATTTGCCAAAACATTTCAACTGAAGAAAGAAGAAAATACATCCAAATAGAGATGGCTGCACAACAAAAAAACAAGAAACAAAAAACTCATTCTGAATCAAGTGCAACCTCTAAATTTGGTAGTTGCTCATCTCCTCATGGTACTTCTGCAAGCTCTGGAGGTAGAAGAACAATAGGGGATTTCCTTAATGTTGCTGGGAGGGATGATGTGGATGGAAAGATAGTCCGTTTTCTTTGTGCTTGCGGTGTACCATTCAATGTGCTTCGCTCTCCCTATTGGCATGAAATGGTAAAGGCCATCAATGAAGCCCCAAAAGGATACAAGGCCCCCAACTATGAGAAAGCTAGAACAGTGTTATTAGAAAGAGAAAAAGCTAAGGTTCAAAGAGCTTTGACACGTTTTACAAATGAGTGGGTAGATTCTGGGGTATCCATTGTATCAGATGGGTGGACAAATATTAGAAACCAACATTTGATAAATGTTCTTGGTGTTTCTTCTAGTGGTGCAGTATTTATTGCATGTCATGACTCCTCCTCCATCACTGCATCTGCACAAAACATTGCAGATCTCCTATTGAAATCAATCAAAGATGTTGGTCCGAATAATGTGGTTCAAGTGATCACAGATAATGCAGCAAATTGTAAGGCAGCAGGAAAAATTATTGAGCGTACTCATCCACACATCTTTTGGTCTGGGTGCCTGGTTCACACATTGAACCTTTTGATGCATGATATTGTGAAACACAGAGATTGTGGGTGGATTGCTGAGGTTTACAGGAAAGGGAAGCAGCTCATTAAATTCATCACAGGGCATACAAGGGTAAACTACTTCTATGGCACTTACTCCAAGTTGCAATTGCTTAAAATTGCAAAGACAAGATTTGCTAGTTATTACCTCACCTTTAGGCGGCTAGTGAGGGTGAGACAAGCTTTAACTAATCTGGTGTGTGCTGAAACATGGGATGAAATTAACACTGACACAGATGGTGCTAATGCAGTCAAGGACACTGTTCTTGACAGTTACTTTTGGTCACAGGTTAAATATGTTTTGCAATTCACCAAACCAATTTATTACATGATCAAGTTTGCAGATTCAGATCGACCAGTAATTGGGGAGGTGTATGAGCAAATGGATAGCATGTTGGGGCAGATTAAATACATTGTTGAGCCTAGAGATACCACCTTGTACAATTATATTCGTGTAGAGGTGCAAAACCGATGGGAAATGCTAAATATTCCATTGCATGCATTAGCATATGTTTTGACACCTAAATACTATCATCCATCATGGCTTTCAACACCAGCACCTAGGGGGGGAAGCAGGAGAAAACCACACCAAGATAAAGAGGTTCACGAAAAATATATGGTTGCATTGAGTAAATTAATCCCTGATGAGGAGGACGCTGCATTGGTACGGAGACAGGTGAGCAACTATACGCTCAACACTGGTCCATTTGGGAGCATGCATGCAATTAAAGATCGAGAGACTTTTTCTGCTCTTGAGTGGTGGAACATGCATGGAGGGGGTACTCCACTTCTACAGAGTTTGGCATTGCGGGTGCTATCACAGGTGGTAAACACTTCTTCTGCAGAGAGGTGTTGGAGCTCTTATTCTTTCATCCACGGTGTTAAAAGGAACAGGTTGAGTTTAGACCGGGCAGAGAGCTTGGTTTATGTTCATTACAACTTGCGATTGTTGTCCCATTACTGTGAAGATGCAAAGTCTAATAAAGACTTGTTGATTTGGGACAAGAATCCAGAGGAGCCCAATTTGGAGGATGGAGTGTTGCGACTAGAGCAATTAGAGGATGCTCTTATCCAGGTATGTCCATTGTGGTATGAATTTTCTAATTTTCCCTTATAAAGCATTTCTCTAATTCATGTTTTTAATTTTTTTGTTAACTAGTGTTTTTTTTTTTGCATGAATTTTTTGAGCGATTCTAGGATGATGATGACCGTGTTGATATGCCACCACCCCCACCCCCATCTGGTCCCTTGGTTCCTAGGTTCCATGGTTCAACACCAACAGCAGGGGGTTCTTCTTCATCAGTTTCAGTGCCACGACTTACACAGGCACCATCTTCTTCATTGCCACCACGTGGAGGCCCGCCACCACATTCTATTCGTGGTGGAAGGAGGAGAGATTAGTAGATATATTCACAATCTACTACTTTTTGTCATAGATTACTCATTAGACTTGTAGACTTGTGAATTTGAATTTTGAACCTTTTTGGCTTGGCGGTGACCAAGTGACATATTTTGTAAACATTATTATTTGAATTTTGGACATGACAAATGTTGACAGTTGCTCACTTGCTAGATAAATCATAATATGCTCTATGTTTTATGTTTTATAATATGCTTAAATGTTTTATGTTTTATAATATGCTTAAAAATTTGATGTATGTTTGTAATAGCTAGAATATAGATGATTGTTGTACATACTAGTAACTACAATGGAATCATGGATGCCATATCTATCTTGATTTATGCAAAAATATGCATGTTTTCATGTCTTCTACAATTAATTTGGTATTTGGGATGTTTGTTTTGAGTATAAATGCAAAAAAATATAAAAATATATATATATAGCAGACGCTTCCGCGGACGCTTCGCTTCCTAGATTTTTGGAAAATGACGCTTCCGCGCTCCCGCTTCCGCTTCCGCTTCGCTCCCGCTTCGTGCAACATTGCTTTTGAGTCTCGATGACCTACCTTTTTAGTCATTTGTGGGCATTGCTAAAATAATCTAATCTTATCTCATATGGTTCCTATGGTTGTTTTTCCTTTGGTCCTTTCTCCTTCCTCTTTTATAGGATTAATGGTTTCCTAGTTGCAACTTCTAAAGACTAGTGGAAGTAACTTCTATGTCTTGTGATGCACTTGTGAATTCTTCAAAAACTACATTTGTACTAACTACTAAATTTCTTCCCAAAGGGCAATACAATCTCTAAGCTCTTGACACATCATTATAACCAATAGAAATACATTTTTGAAATTTGATATCTAATTTGTTACTTTTTTCTTTTGCGACATGGGCAAAGGCTTTACATCCAAACACTCTAAAGTCACAACCATCATTTTTCTCTTGACCATACCTCTTCAAGAGTTTTTACCTTCCACTAATTGGCAAGGGACTTGCACAACACATGAATGGTTATATTGATAACGTCATCACAAAACTATTACGAAACGCTTTGCCTTTTAGCATACAGCTAGCCATTTCAAGTAAGCATAACATTTCGCTCAATCACTCCATTTTATTGTGGAGTATATGTCACAATTTTCTTACTCATTTCCACATGGACATTACAAAACCTACAAAAACCACCAAAGAGTACACTTAATTTCTTATATAAATGGACTTCTACCATATTTCACTCAACCACTTCATTTGTTGTGGAGTATATGTCACAGTTTTCTTACTTATTACCACATGGGCATACAAAACCTACAAAAATCGCCAAATATTCTACCTTTGCCTTGGATTGTTAAAAAGTGTGATCAAATTATTTTTCAAGAAACAATTGAAATCCTTCAAAGCAATCATCAATAAGGATCAAGAAATGCCTTGCTTCCCCTACTTGTGCCGGCGTCAATCCATATAAGTCGTTGTGAACAAGATTCAATACTCCAACTACTCCCCATGCTTCCCACTTGAGAAATTAATCCATGTTTTGCTTTCCTACACGAAATCCTTCATAAACTACATCGTTTCGATTAGTTTGTGGTAGGCCTTTCAACATTGGACTTCAAAGCAAAAGATAGAGACATGTAAAATGGTGTCTATACATTTCATCACATAGAATATCATATTCATTTTGTTTCTCAACTACTACCAGTGCCTCCTGAATGGCTAGGAATACATCCCAAACCACCAACAACCTCATTATTAATTGTGTCCCAACATATTTTTAGAAATATTCTATATATTACATGAAAGATCAAATTAGTACATCATGGAACTGAAACATTACATCACAAGAACAACAAGAGTCCAAGGAAAATTCTACTCTAACAAAGCCAAAAATCAAGCATATGAGTCTATGCACCAAAAGAGAGGGACTCTAAATCGTGATAGAAAACACCAAGCTTGACTCTCAAAGCAAAGCCAACTCATGACTAAATCTCCTCAAATACCCTAAGCAAAGAAGAGAGGACCCCCCTTGAAAAGTAGCTTCAAAGTTTATGCTTCTACATAAAAACAATAGCAATCAACCCAATTTGAATGTGAGGGGCTTACGACTATCAAAACCATCCAAGTGTCACCCAAAAGAACTTTTCACCAAAGCATTTCAATAAAAAAGTGAAATTTGGCCTCAAACCATTGTCCAAAACTTTCTTGCAACATGACATCTCCAAAAAATATGCTTGGTGCTTTTATCATGCCCACACAGAGCACAAGCAACATAATCACACCTACTTTATGAAGCCTTCTCTTAACAACCAACACTTATCGAAGTAGAAGCCACCCCTAAAGCTTAAAAGGAAAATATGATTTGGAAACAGACTAACACCTCCTTAACCAATAGACCACAACAGCCTTTCACCCCAACTTTTGTTCAAATGAGGAACAATGTCAAGAATTTGTCTTACCATATTATAAAGATCCTTGGTCACATATATTGACAAATGCTCCCCATTCATCTACACCAACCCCTGCAAAACAACTTTGATACATGTAGATCCATTTTAGAAAATGAAACTAAACAAGAATAAAATGGAAGAGGTCCTCTAACACAACTTTATCAAAACTCATGAATTTTTCAACCCGATTAAAGAACGCCAAGTGTTCCCTTCATGGTGCTTACAGTTGCATAACCACTGGGACATGGAAATGTACAAGTTGGTCATGATGTGAAGTCGCCAGTGCCTCAAGGTCCTTCAAATTGTGAATCAAGAAACACAAACACAACATTCAACGCAACCCACACCTTTTAAGCAACGCAAAACCCAAAAGCATAATAGCTTGAGCATTTCCAATTATATTTCACAATTGAAAAGAAACTCTATTGCACTAAGATATGAATATTGAATCTGGTGCTTAACATCTTGTCCTTTGAAAATCTTCATCATTAAAGCTAATTAAAAAGTTGCTTAGTAATCTCACAAGCATAAATTAAATTATTTTAAGATCTAAGACATACTAGACATTTTTGCTATCCTTGATCTAGCCATCTAGCATTCTCAAAGCAATATTTTTGTTGCTCTTTACCTCATATGTAGCTTTATCAAGGATCGAGAATCATCCTCCATGTCTACTAGTTTTCTACACCTCATCATATGTTTCGTTACACCTTAAACCACCATCAAAACATCATTGAAATCGATTGACACTTATTAGCCTAAGTTTTTTATTCCTTACTAATATATTAGCCTAAGTTTTTTATTCCTTACTAATAAAGTTAGACTTCTAATATTTATTCTTTTGACCCTTTGTACTCTTAGGGTTATACTAACAATTTTAAAATGCCCAAATTTTCTTAAAAAGTACCTTTGGAATTTAAATTTGTCTAAAATAACTCCCAAGCATAATGATTTCCATTGGACAACAATCAAATTTATACAACTTATCTGACTCATTGGTTCAGTATTCGATAGTCAATTCATCTTCATTTTCTCGAATATTTACAATTGTTATTTACATGGACACAAATCTAGAAGGATTATGTATAACATCACGCCCCTCTTAGACCGAAGGGGTGTTTGTGAGTACAAGCATCATTCTGAATCTTTCAAACTTTTCTCTTCCAAGTGCTTTGGTGAAGATGTCCACAATTTGTTCATTTGAGCAACGTCTTAAATAAATAGTCTTGGCCTCTAAATGGTATCGAATCAAATAATATTTTGTATTGATGTGTTTGGTTCGATCATGGAATCTGGGATTCTTAACCAACCTGATTGCAAAAGTATTGCCAACCAAAAGAGGAGTAGAATTTATTGTTTCACATGCAAATCTTCAAGTATTTTCCTAAGCCATGCAATCTCCTTTGTTCTTTCTGCAGCACCTACACATTCTTCCTTTGTCGTGGAATCTATTGGAACTAATTGTTTGTGTGACCTCCAAGAGATAGCTCCTAATCCAAGACTAATGAGATAACCTAAAGTCGACACTCTATTTTCTTTATCTCTGTCAAAATTTGAATCAGAATATCGAATCAAATTGAAGTCATCCACCTATGAATATTTGAGTCCAAAGTCTTGAGTTCCTTTTAAGTAATTCACTCTCTTTGCAGCAAACCAATGTCCTTCACAATCAAATTTATACAACTTATCTGACTCATTGGTTCTGTATTCAATAGTCAATTCATCTTCATTTTCTTGAATATTTACAATTCTTATTTACATGGACACAAATCTAGAAGGATTATGTATAACACCACGCCCCTCTTAAATCGAAGGGGTGTTTGTGAGTGCATGCACCATTCTGAATCTTTCAAACTTTTCTCTTCCAAGTGCTTTGGTGAAGATGTCCACAATTTGTTCATTTGAGGAACGTCTTAAATAAAGACTTGGCCTCTACATGGTATCGAATCAAATGATATTTTGTATTGATATGTTTGATTCGATCATGGAATCTGGGATTCTTGGCCAACTTGATTGTAGAAGTATTTCCAACCAAAAGAGGAGTAGAATTTACTTGTTTGACCTGCAAATCTTCAAGTATTTTCCCGAGCCATAAAATCTCCTTTATTCTTTCTGCAGCACCTAAACATTCTTCCTTTGTCTAGAATCTATTGGAACTAACTGTTTGTGTGACCTCCAAGAGATAGCTCCTAATCCAAGACTCGTGAGATAACCTAATGTCGGCACTCTATTTTATTCGCCTCTGTCAAAATTTGAATCGGAATATCAAATCAAATTGATGTCATCCACTTGTGAACATTTGATTCCAAAGCCTTGAGTTCCTTTTAAGTAATTAACTCTTTTTGCAGCAAACCAATGTCCTTCACAAGGTTTTGTTGAAAATTGGGGTAGCTATGGGACAAATTTCCCCATAGGAACCCAACTACCCCAAGGAAGCCCATCTTGCCCCAAAAGGAAAATTCAAATTGGACAAAAGTATTATTATTGTTGATAAATTTGGCACTTGGGCAAGTAATCATAAAAGCATTTGGAAATATATTTAAATATTAAAATGAACATATTTGAATGAAAAGTATTTACCTCCAAAAAACATAAGTCGGCTAGCTTCCCCAAAGCACCTATTAGGATCTCCATGAAAGATTACAAATATGAATGGTTTATTTCTCATCAAGTGAGTCTAATAATCTCTGAGGCTCGAAATTATTTCTAAGACTCACTCGGTGGTTCAAATGTTCTCCTCTAGGGCTCGCATTTACTTCTCTTAGGATTGTATGTTCATCAAAGAGGCTCGCATCTATATCTTTACCTCCAGAAAACTTAAGTCGACTAGCTTCCCCAAAGCACCTATTAGGATCTCCATGAAAGATTATAAATATGAATGGTTTATTTCTCATCAAGTGAGTCTAATAATCTCTGAGGCTCGAAATTATTTCTAAGACTCACTCGGTGGTTCAAATGTTCTCCTCTGAGGCTCACATTTACTTCTCTTAGGATTGTATGTTCATCAATGAGGCTCGCATCTATATCTTTATGTCTCGTTGAGGCTCGCATCCATATTACAGTGGTTCGATTTAATTCTCTATGGATCAATTCAGTTCTTTGAAGCTAGATCTACTTATTTGTGGCATGTATTCTTTATGGTATTTGTTTGTTGTGGCTCCTATACTCTATGGTTTGTATTGCATTAGAATGGCATATTTATACTAAACTCTTACAGTGGCATCGCTATACTATACTTTGTGGTGCTATACTAAACTTTGAGGTGTGTATTACATTACAGTGGTGTTGAAATATGTAAGTACGGTCAGTCTTCATAATGACATATGTCTCCTCCAAGAACAAAAGTCTTGAACAAATTCTGGGCTCAACTCTTTCGAGCCCTAGTTGCTACATACAAAATAGAAGCAACAAAGAAGTATAAAAATCTCAAACGTTGATTTGAAGACCAGAGAATTATACCATCAAGATCTTTTGAAGATTGAATTCATTGCAAGGAAAAGAGAAAGTCTAGATTGTTTGCACCATTCCATGAAGTCAAACCTACAACCACAAATTCGAGATTCTGAGGTAAATACAATAGTTTTGAAGTCTCCATTCAGAAGCTAAGATCTCCTTGCCAAAAGTTGATAAAGGAAACTCCAAAAGAAAGCCACAATCAAAATTCATTGTGGATCCTACGATTTGATCCTTTTCTGGGCATATGGAGACCATATAAAGAGATCCATCCACTGTGAAGAAGCTTGAAATCAGACCTGAAGTAGTCTAAATCATCAAGCAAATGTTGGAACTGTACCATCACTAGAAACATTATTATAGTTGTAAGCTATCAGGTTTGTGAATTTGTAAGGACATCGATTCAAGGTCAGTAAACAAGGGTTTTGTTGCAATCATATACTTGAATGAAGGATCAGATGAGTACAGTGAAGATTATTTCACACGCCCGAAATAAAATCAATGAAAATGGCATCCAGAATTGCAAGTCATCGCGACAAAGGTAAGTAACCATAAGGTATGTATGGTATATTTTATGGTATGATTCTAGGATTTGTTAAAAAGTCAGGGAAAGGATGAACCCTAGCATAACATAAAAAGGGAATAAAATCTGATCTAGGGTTTGAACTTTAGAAGCCCTAGGATGACCTCATGATTGCATGAAAACCCTAGAAATCTTGACATCATGTTTTGGTATCGTATACTTTGCTTGGGGTGCTTGTCAACAAAATTGTAGGTACAAGAAGTAAAGATGGATGGGCTAGATTTTTAAACATGATGGAAGAATGAATTTGTGTAATTATGGATGTCTGGATCTCAACAAGATGGAGAGTATGGAGAAGAGGTCTCCACCATGACAGTCAAAAGCATTATGACGAGATGCATCATTTAGTAGATGGCATTATAAAAGCACAAGATTGAAGCAAGAGCTCATGACATCATCATGAGAAGCTTGAAACATAGTTGAAGTAGAAGTCAATGACAATCATCATTAGAAGGAAGTAGCTCTTTTAAACATCACTAGAAGCATAAGTAGCACTAATGAGAGTCATCTAGTATGGAGCTTATCATACATCATTGGGAAGAAGCATCTGCAAGATGAGAGTAATCAGAATCCCCTGCTGGAATCTTCATTAAAAGGTTCATCTCTTGAAAGATGTCTCACTAAGAATTCACCTTGGGTGGGATTCATTGTTTGAAAGAATGATGGTATGATGACGAAGGAATGCAGCATGTTGAGATGGTTGAAATGCTTTCAATCAAGGAAAGGAAGTTATTGAAGGAAGTCTAGATGACCAAAAAGAAGGAAAGAGGTATGTATGCATATGTTTAATAAGATAAGTCATGTCATTATATAGTTGCAGATAATAGGGATAGATACTCTACCTCATGAGTATGATCAAAGGAAAGGGATCTCTTTCTTTGAAATAATGCATGAAGGCATGGGTCACATATTGTCTCTAGATGAAATCAACATAATATGTCATCATATGAAATATGAGGTGGTTGATAAAGATGAAGGAACTATGATTGGGAGTTCCTGGGAAGCAATATGTGAATAAAGAAGAAAAAAAAAGATCGTGAAAGATGCAACTACAGAGAAGGAAATCAACATCCAATGACTAGAAGAATTGACTATGATATATCCATGGAAAAGATATGAAGACCTTGGAAAAGTCTTAAAAGCTAAGTTGTAGGAAACGTGGCCCTAGGGGTCGTTTCCCCAGGGGAAACGAAACGAAACGCGTTTCCCCGTACCGTACGGCCTGGAAACGTGTTTCCGGCCGTACGGCCGCGTTTCCCGAAACGGAAACGTGGCCGTACGGCCGGAAACGCGTTTCCAGGCCGTACAGGCCACGTTTCCCCAAAAAAACAGTTGTTTTTTAATTAATTTTTTTTAATTTGTTTTTAAATTTTTTTAGGGTTTCCAGGATGTTCTAGAAACCTATTCTAAAGTTATAAAAGAGCAGTTTGTCTCATTCTCTCATCACACTATTCAGCAAGTCGTTTCTCTTGGAGACTGGCAGTTGTTTCAGCTAGGGTGTTTTGAGCAGTGTGCAAAGTAGATTTCAGCAGCAGGAGAAAGAGATTTCAACAGCAAGAGAAAAATATTTCAGCAGGAGATTTCAGTAGTAGCAGATTTGGCTCAGCTACAACCATATTTCTCTTCTCTTTTCTGGCATTTTGGGGTAGTCTCAGCCACAGATAATTAATTTGGGTAAGCCACATTCATTTTTTTAGTTTTTTCTTACTATTTCTTCAATTTTTCTAGGGTTTAGGCAACCAAAAATATGAAAAACGTTTTTTATTGATAGATTGTTTTAAATTTATTTTTGCAGCAGATTTGGCTCAGCTACAGCCATATTTCTCCTCTTTTCTGGCATTTTAGGGTAGATTCAGCCACAGAAAATTAATTTGGGTAAGCCACATTCATTTCTTAGTTTTTTTCTTACTATTTCTTTAATTTTTCTAGGGTTTATACAGCCAAAAATATGAAAAACGTTTTTATTATTTACAGATTTGTTTTTTAAATTTATTTTTGCAGCAATGGCTTCCAGCCAAAGTGTAGCTGCAACTTCAAGCCCTAGGGCCAACCCAAGGGCTGAATATTATCCTCTTTGGAGGCATGTGACGAAGCTTCAAAGATGTGGAGGTGGTGGCTCATGGGAATGGCGATGCAATCGTTGCAATAATACGTACAAGGGCTCCTACCCAAGAGTGAAGGCGCATCTATTGCATGGAGGAGGACAGGGGATTTCAGGTTGCACAAAAACATCAGATCCGTTGGTAAGGAGGGCATATCAAAGAGAGCAAGATGAGGCGGATGGTACTAAGAGAAGGCATGATGACCTTACTCAAGCTCCATCTAACATTGAGCCAAGGATTGGAGCTGAAGCAAGAAAGAGGAGAGCTGGTCACACTCAAGAACATGAACAACCAGCACCCAAAAATACCAGAGGCCCAGGGGCATCCCATTCAGTTCAGGATAGCAGAATTGCTAGATCGGTGAATGTGCAAGCAAGAGAAGAAGTTGATTCCAGAGTGGCTAGGTGCATTTATGCATGTGGTATCCCATTCAATGTTGTTCGCTCTCCTTACTGGCAAGATATGATAAGAGCAGTTAACAAAGCTCCTCAAGGGTACAAGGGGCCCAACTATGAGAAAGTCAGAACCCAGCTTCTCAAAAATGAGAAGGAACTTGTGGAGGACATTTTAGCTCCAATTCGTTCTTCCTGGAGTAGCTCTGGGGTTACCATAGTCTCAGATGGTTGGACAGATATGAGACGCAGACCATTGATAAATATCATTGCCACTTCCCCCAAAGGAGCAATGTTTATCAAGGCAGAAGACTGCTCAGGAGAGGTGAAAGATGCACAGTTCATTGCTGATGTTATTATAAAAGCTATTGAACAAATAGGGCCTAACAGGGTGGTGCAAGTTATCACGGATAATGCACCAGTTTGCAAAGCTGCAGGTTTAATTATTGAGGGGAGGTATGACCACATCTTTTGGACACCATGCATTGTCCATACTCTGAATCTGATCTTAGAGGAGATCGACAACAAAGTTTCCTGGATAAAGGAAGTCACAGGGGAAGCAAGGGAGATTATCAAATTCATCACCAACCACCACCAGTGTCAGGCCATATTTCGAGAGTACTCCAAATTGGAGTTGTTAAAAGTTGCTGAGACAAGATATGCCTCAAACTTCGTGATGTTGCGCCGCCTTGTTGAGGTTAAGCATGCATTAGTTTCTGTGGTGGTGAGTCAACTTTGGATTGAGTGGAGACAAGCAGATTCAGAGCGGGGATCTATGGTGCGTAGATTGTGCCTTGATGAGGATTGGTGGAGCAAGGTAGATTTCTTGCTAAAGTTCACAACCCCTGCATTTGAGCTTCTCCGGAGTGCTGACACTGACCAACCTTTCTTGGGAGAGGTATATGATGGCATGGATTCCATGGTTGAGAAAACTATGGAAATCATTTCGCAGGAATCTCCACAACTTTTGTTTGTTGATGATCATTTTGCTGGTTTGATCAAGAAAATCATTGTTGACAGGTGGAACAATTTCAATACACCATTGCACACTTTAGCACATGCTTTGAACCCCAAATTTTATGATGAGGAGCTTATTGCTAAAAGCAATGGGAAGAGGAAGGCACCCCATAAGGATAGAGAGGTGGCTACTGGGGTGAAAAAAGCACTTATGAGAATGTTTCCTTCTCATCTACATAGGGAGGTAAAGGAGGAATTTGCCAGTTTTGCTGCAGGAATAGATGATTATGCAGATATATCAGCTTTGGAAGAGAGAAGCACCATGAATCCAGTTAGGTGGTGGATTTGTCATGGAGCAAATGGTGTACATTTGCAAAGCCTTGCCATTCGTATTCTTTCACAAGTGGCAAGCTCTTCATCAGCAGAAAGGAATTGGAGCACTTATGGTTTTATTCATTCTGTGAAGCGCAATAGGTTGGGCTCACAGAAAGCAGAGGATATTGTTTATGTGCACTCCAACCTTCGCCTTGCATCTCGTAGGGGTCCAGAATACAACAGTGGTCCTTCTAAAGAATGGGATGTGGATGCAAAAAATCCTGATTTGGATCTCTCTCTTGCTGCCCTGAATATTGAGGACGATTCTGGAAGTGGAATTGGTGCATCATCTTCTTCAGCACCACCATCCACTGTTGAGCATTCTGCTGCTTCTATTTTTTATGAGGATTGTTATGATGAGGATTAGTCTTTTGTGACTTGTCTCTATAGTTCTTGCAGCCTTATAGTCTTTATTGTACTTGCAGCCTCATATACTAATATAAATAAAGGCTGATTTTGGATTTTCCAGTTCCTATATTTTTATTTTCATTATGTGATTATTCATGACTCATGAGTAAATGTGATGTAAATTTAATCTTAATGTTTAAATGTAATAAATTATAATCATATAATGTAAATGTATCATTAATGCTTTATGATTGCACATATATATATTAATAATTTTTAAATATTTTTAATATATATATATATATTCGCGTTTCCCCGTTTCCAAAATTTGGGAAGGTCGTGTTTCGTATCGCTTCCCGTTTCGGAAACTCGTTTCCGTTTCCCCGTTTCGTGCAACTTAGCTTAAAAGAAAGAAGACCCTTGACAAATGAATATCTTGGAGATGCGTCAATATATATGTGTGCAAGATGTTGATGTTACAATAAGCAAATGTCATGATGAAGGGCCATCACAAAAGGTAATCTTTGATATGATGTTCATTTTTAATTTTGAACAATATCTGGATGGGTTGATATAGGGCTACCAAAAGAGAGTTGTGGAAGTTACCCACAACTAGTAAATCATGTGATGGGATGGAAGATCCTGAAGGAGACATGATATGGAAAAGTAGCAGTATGAAGAAAATCCAGATATGGTCCAATTGATCACTCTCTAATGAAAGGAAGGGTGACATGACTACCCTGATTCAAGAAGGAAAGTGATGGATGGCCTATCCCCTACAAAGAAGTCCCAAAAGATGAAGGCTCCATTACATTAAAATGAAATTCATGACATCGAATGGAGGAGCGCTACAAGCAATTGAACGTCCCATGATCTCCACCAATGAAGAAATAATTGTTGCTGGAAACAAGTCCCTAGTTAAGAGGGATCTTAGAAGCAAGTTCCTCATTAAGGAGAAATTTGGAAATAAGTCCTTGATTAAGAGGGAGATTGGGTACATTCTTCATTGGAATGGGTATATCCTCCCTAGTTGAGAGGGAGAGATAGACGCATCATTCTTGTCTTCTCTTGGGAAGAAAGAATGGAGGATTGGGTAAACATTTGGCATCTGATACTCTTTGAGGATGTGGTAGGGAATCTAAGATAAGAGTAGTCGTAGAGGATCGATATTCTTTGAGGAATGGGAATCCAAGATAAGAATAGTCCAGGAAGGATATACACTATGAGCACCCAGGTGGGGTATGTTCCTTGAGAGACAATGATGAACGTGTCTATAAATCATTGGTCTTCCCAGCATTATGCTCTAATCTTTTGGAGAGATAGAGTTGTTAGTGAAGGCCTTGCTATGTGACATTGTCGGATGATATGACGCTATACAGATGGGTTATCAATCCAACTCTTCTTATGAGAATTCTTCAGATTGAGAATGTCCAAGTACAATGTGGTGATTATGTATACCTCCCTAGTTAAGAGAGAGTGTTGAAATATGTAACTAGGTTCGGTCTTCATAATGTCATATATAATCATGATTTTATGTAATTAATGTAAAGAAGAAAAATAAAATTATTTTGTTATGCTTGAGCCATGGTTTTCATGCTCAAGGAATTTTATTTTGTAGGGAAAGCTCCCATTAAGAGCTTCTAGGCATGTCATGTGGTCTGCAAGTCAAATAAGTCTTTGTCATGTATAGGAGACCCTTCTTGGGCATGTTACATATTACAAAAGGAATAGATACTCTATCAAGTCGGCCTACATGCATCATCAAGTCGGCCTGCCAGTGAATTCGACCTATTTTGGAGCCCAGCAACGCCTATATAAAGGAGGACTCGGCCTCTCTCAAAGGGACTCACTCAAGCATCACAGAAGTTCGATCTAGAGACAAGAAGGAGCCTCAAATCCAGCGAAAAGGAAAGAAAAGGAGATGAGCCGAGATTATAAGGATTGTCTTTGGGTTATTTATTTCACATGTGCAAGTCAGTTAGGGCCACTCTTTGTGGCTGCAAAGGTCGAAGTTACAGTCATCTCAGAAAGCCAAGAAATTAAGGTGTCAAGATTTGTTAATAAAGTCAAGTTGTTAAGGAAAGAAGATCATCCACAACGAAGAAGTGAAGCCTAATAAATATGTCATATTCAGTCCACACATGAAGAATTTCAGAGATCACAAAAATTGCAGACCTATGATAGGTGAAGAAGCACTGAAGTCTATAGCAGTACACTCAGTTTGACAAGCGTTGAATTTGTGGAAGAAATGATAATTGAAAGAAGTGCTTTGACTCGGTCTTGGAGGGGTTCATGGTCAAGGGTATTCGTTAATTGAAGATTCTATATGATGAAGATTTCTTGTCGCTTTTCCTCTCATTGTGAGAAGTTTTGGCCCAGGCAAATCACCTATATCTTGTGTCCTTTTGTCCCATTGTTCTTATGTTTTTTATAATTATTTGATGAAAGGAACACAATAATAATCAAGTTGAAGAAAAATCTAAAGAAGAAAAGTAAAAAGCCATCACAAGCAATTATCAATGAAAGAGAAATTTGTCATCTTTTTGCTCCTAGATTTCTCAACAAGTGGCATCACTAAACCTTTGTGGGATCGTATTACATCACAATGGCATTGCTTGACTCTATGGCTCTTGCTCTATATCCCTGTGGCTCACACATTGACTCTATGGCTCTTGCCCTATATCCCTCTGGCTTGCACAGTGACTCTATGGCTCTCGCTCTATATCCATGTGGCTCGCACAATGACTTTATGGCTCTCGCTCTATATCCTTGTGGCTCACACAAGGACTTTATGGCTCTCACTCTATATCCCTGTGGCTCGCACAGTGACTCTATGGCTCTCGCTCTATATCCCTGTGGCTCACAGTGACTCTATGGTTCACATAACAGTGACTCTATGACTCACATCACAGTGACACTATGGCTCGTATTACAGTGATACTATGACTCTATGGCTCTTAATATTCATGTGGTTCGCATCATGTTCTATGGCTCTCAATATTTTAGTGGATCGTTTCTTATGCTTTGCGTGATGTATGGCTTGAGTTAGTAATCTACTTGACAGTATGTTAGTAATCCATATGACAGTGAGACAGTGATCTATATAACATCATGACAGTGACTTATATGGCAGGGAGATAGTGACCTATAGGACAATGAGACATTGACCTATGGAAGTTATATATGCTGGCAAATGATACTTATGATAGCAGGCTAAGTAACCTTTAGCGACAGTAATCTTGATGACAGCAACAACATTACTCTTGGTGACAGTGACAATAATATGTCTATAGTACCTTTCATGGCAGTTATGTTAGTTTGATCTATGTATGGCAGTGACCTTTGATATGTCAGTAACCGTGTACAACTATACCCTTTGATATGACAGTAACGTTGAATAACAGTGACACTGACATATGACAGTAACAGTGACCTTGATGAATGACAGTGACAGTGACCTTGATGAATGGCGTGTCTCTACAACAGTGACTTGATAGAGAAATATGTTACTTGGAGATCTACTTCCCTATACTTGTCTACTGCCAAGTTTGGCCTAGCAGACCTAATGTATTGTATGTCAAAAGATATGTTTCACTTAATGTAATTTGTATCTTTCCATTCATCATGAGAAGCAACTTCTTTAAAAGAAGTTGATTCAAATTTATTAGGTAATTTCAATGCACAATCACATGAGACATCCATGTGATCTATGCTGACCACTCTATGTCAACTACCCTATCGCAATACATATTTTTTTTAAAGGAATTTCATCATGTTCGAGTAGTCATATATCCAAAATTCATCATCATATTTATCATTTCATCAAAGTTGCAACTCCAAATTTTGCAGCTCAGTGGGCCATTGTAGAAATGATTCTAGTATGACTATGAAGCCATGTAAGACACCTAGGCAAGCTTAGGAATTTTCATCAAAAAGTTTCATCCTAGGGAGTTTTTTAACCTCGCCAAGTTATGTGTGTTTGTAAACACCGATAATCGTCAGAGTTTTCCTCCCAGATATACTACCAAATCTATGGTGGGATTCAATGATGATCTCTTAAGTGAGACCTAGTGTATCATGTCTATGTATAATTATCATATTGGATCATGCCTTGAGTCTTGCAGAAATTGGTTGAGTCTAAGTGTCTATTTTTAATTATTAAAATTCCAATTGGTTAGGTAATTTAATAATTTCAATGTAAACTGTAAAATCAAATGATTGTAAAAATTGAAGGGGGTAGAGTACTCATAGTTAGAACCTATACACCTCAACTTAGTGTCTAGACACCTTTTGAGGGTTGAAATTATGTCTATCCCATCAAATTATTTTTACTTTTGATTTTATGGCAAAAAATGGCAAAAATTTAGCCAGAAAAGGATCAAAAACTTAAAATTGAGAGAAAATAAAATTCCCTCCAAGTGGAAAAACGAATTTTTGGAGAGGGTAGTCATTCCCAAGTAAGAATTAAATTGACAAACCCAATTCCAACGCAAAAATACCACAAGAAATTCTTTGGAGCCAGAAAAGAATTTTTTTTTCAAGAAAATTAATTCTCTTGGGTCCAATTAGTTGAAGAAAAATCGTGGGTCCAAAAGAAGTCCAGTTTTCAAGGTCCTCCATCAAGGAAAAATCAATTTTTTAACAAAAATTGAACTCATGGACCAATGTGGTTAAGTCAAAAGTAATTTTTTGAAGAAAAAAGATCGACCTAGAAAAAAGGGAATTATTATGGAATTCGAATTTCTTCATCAAGATCAAAGGACGGGATTTGATTTTGGCATGGATCAAGCAGTGATTAGTTGTTATTCTCAAGGATCAAGTCAAAATTGTGCAACTTCTTGGACCCAGCCATCATCGTACATATAAGACCCCTTTGGGAATGTTGTATCTTGTAAAGAAATATTTTGTATAGTTAAAAATGTCACAAATACCCTCCAAGATCTTGTCAAGCAAGTTGGCCTACAAGAAGGATCCATTCGGCCTCATGGACAGCAATTTGACCTCCTAAGAAGCTTATATATAAGGGAACCTCAACTTCATTTGAAAAAAGAATTCTATCAAGCGAGAAGTTAAATCTCCTCAAGAAAGAAGCTAAAAAAGGACGAAAATCAAGAAAAAGAAGAAGAAAAGCAAGATCAAAGTTTTTGGGCCTCTTTCTATCTCTTGTTAGCATTTCTGAAGTAGCTGCTAGAGCAAAATCGCAGAAGTTGCTAGAGAAGTCGAAGTTGTAGAAGAAAACTGCTGGGGAAGTCAAAATTGCAAAAGAAGTTGTTGAGGAAGTCAAAATTGTTGGGAAGTCAAAGTTGTTGCTAGGTCAAAATTGTTGGAAGGTCGAAGTTGTTGGAAGTTGTTCGGTCAAAGTTATTGGAAGTTGCTAGGTCGAATTTGTTGGAAGTTGCTGGGTTGAAATTGTTGAAAGTTGTTGGGTCAAAGTAATTGTAAAAGTTCATCAATAAGGAGAAGTTTGACTTGGCCTTGGAGGGGTCATTGACAAGGATCTTATGTCTTTGAATTCGTCATCTACATTCTATAAGAAGATACGAATTCTTGTCGGTTTTCCTCTCAAGAGGAGAGGTTTTGACCCTGGCTTGCACCCTACATTTTGTGTCCTCTTTGTCTATTTGATCTTCATAGTTTGGTAGTTGTTTGATGATAAGAACACAATAATAATCAAGAGAAAGAAAAAGCTAATCAAGTTAAGTAAAAATACATCACGAGTAGTTATCAACGTAAGAGAAATCACCTAATCTAGTTGCCCCTAGATTTTTCAACATGGTATCAGAGCTAAGGTGACTACAACAAGGAGCATTAGTTAATCATCAATTATTATTATTATATTGTTCAGTAAGAGCAGTAAACAACAATGCAAAAATAGAGACAGTAGGCACAAGATTTTTAGGTGGAAAACCCCCTCTGGGTCAAAAACCACTGAATGTTTTTCTAATAAGTTCTTTAATCTTCAGCCCCAACTAAAAAGAAAGCTACAACCTCCTACAACTCTAAAAAATCATTCTTCTCCAGCTCCCACTAGAAGGACGCCCAACGCCTTGGTTTTATCAAGAGTCAGCTGAATGAATGCCCCAACACCCAAGTGAGCCACAACTCACCCTAGCACCACCCTACCACCCTAAAGTATCTACAAGCCCCAACCTGAGGGTGACTTCATTCACTAGCCTAACACCACCCTACCACCCTATAAAGACAAAATAGAATAAAAGTGTGGACTCCCGTACCAAGGACAATGATCCACGTTACAACGATATATTTTTAATGAATTTTCTTTGACTAACTGACACACTAGGACCTATACCCTTGTCCCAACAAACTAAGAACCCTTGTCCCAACTTCAAACCAAAGCCCCTTTCCCAAAACAAATTTGCCTTCTTCAACTCTAGGCAATGACACAAACTCTTTACAATTTTTGCAAAACTTGATAATTGTTGTACAAACTGGCACTTGATGCTAATGATGTAACTTGCTGTAGTGAATGATGAAGGAACTTTCTGCTAATGCCTGTTGAGATGCTCTGCCTGCCTTGCCCTTGTAGATAAGCAATCTTGCTGCACGAAACAATGAGATACACTACTGCTTAATGCTTGGAGGACCTTTATTGACTGCTATCAGACCTCAACAACTTGTGACTGTATCCTTTGCATAAGTCAACTTAGATCACTGTGAGCTGTAATAGCTCTTCACTTCTTTGTTGCATAAACTTCAATTCTGGGTTACACAACTGATATTATAGGAAGCATTGAGAAACCGAGCCTTTTAGATGCCTCAAAGGGATTTTGTGCTATGATGTCAGGTTTGATGCTCATGTAGACCTTGTTGCCACTGTTCTGAATATTTGCACCTGCAATGGAAGAAATACCCAAGCGAATCCCAACTTCCAAAACAAAAGAAAATGACCCTGAACTGTATGCAAATTGGCCTACGACATATTTCTTAAGCAAATCTTGTGAAACGAAAGCAAATCAATGAGAATTATAAATAGACTGACCTGTGGATGCATCTTCACGTAATCTCCTCTATCTGCAGCAATAAACTCAAGATAATTTCAAAATAAAAGAAGAATTATACCAATCAAAACATACCTTGACTTCTACTACAAGTCCAAACTAAAAGAAGATGTACACAGGCTCAAAACTTCCACAGATCCGAGCACTAGAAAGGTGGTTCTGAAATTTTCATTCCCTTTGCAAAGTCCTAAAACATGTACAGGATGAAAATTAGATGAACAGCCCTGTTAATTCATTTCTTCTTGAAAGCCCTGAACCCGCTCTATCTTATCAGGTAATAGTCAATGAATGCCAAAGCTCTGTGGCAGCTTTTCAAGCCTAAAATTACAGGTCTGAATCCTAAGAATACTCCTGTAACTTCGCTCCAATTATCTGCAATAGATGAACCTCAAAACTGTCCTAAAAATGCCAAAGAAAGTCCAGAAGAGTGCCCTGATCCTTCGCTGCCCTTGAAACAAGATGCCTGTACCAAAACAGTAACTAATACACAGTCCTAATCCTTCTGTGATTTCTGCGTTGATTGTCTTAGGGTGACCGAACAGTTCAAATGATAATTCGTTAATGTCTTCACCTCTATTTTTTTTTATCAGGATACGTCACATCTCAATTTATATCCTAAGTAAGAGCAAAGGGTTTCTCATATGAACGTTGGACGTATTACTTCCTTGTGAATGAAGAAAGAACCACAGCTTTTAGAGTTATTTTGATGTTCTAATTTTTTACTATATTTTGACTATGAGGGTTTCGTGCGAGATGATTAGTTTAATAACAAATAGTTGTTAGTTCATATATTTTGACTATATTTTGACATTTGATCATAATGAGGGTTTTACGCTAATTTGCCAAATGCTCTTTAACAAATAGTTAATTTAATCAATAAATACTATGATGCTAGCATTTGGGGTTATAGCCTACAATAGGGGATATTAATAGCAAGCAAACCAATGATTAGCTTAGTGCATTTGGTCCTACCAATATTGTGAAGTCAATGATTGTGTGACTACCTTTGATTCTTGAAGATATTCAACTTATACGTGATGAGATTACGGTGAGAATCCCTGCCATATATTGAAAACCATTGGTGAATAAGATGTCATGTCTCTACCCCTAGGGCTTTAGCCCACAAAACTGGGTCTTCAACTTTAAACTCAATTTTCTCTCAAACCAGAAGGAACCACGGGGCATACCATATATCAACAGAAACATCTCGTCGAGGAGAATCTATCTAGAAGGATCTTGACACAAGATTCCATGAATTGCCATGTAAAATTTGCCATGGAAGATCAGGGTAGCTCCTGGTGCTGCTTGGGTTGACATCAATGACAACCACCTATCAAGGGGAGATTGTTGAACATTGGATAAACCAGCCCTCCCCGTGTGTGTCATGACATGTGCTTCATCGCCTCTCATGGATCCATTATCTCTGGCAATGCATCCATTTACTAACACCTGTAGGTTTTGGTGTAACGACAATCGTGATTCCAGCACATTCAAAGGACTCTAAACTTGAAGCATTCTTAGGAAGCTTACACATTCTACAATTATCTAAGGAAGCAAAAAAGAGCACTTCATCATCAAAGTGATCTCCCTCACATTGAAGAAAGGATCACATCTCAATCATCCTTGAAGAAGATCGTCAAGTCATCATCATCAAGGAGGCATCTTCAATTGTCAAAGGACTAGTTGAAGATATCATCATCAAAGGAGCATCTTCACTAGACAAGTAAGTATCTTTATATTTATGTTTGAATCTGCTATCAATTGACTTCATTCTGCAAGGAGAGTAACAAACTAGTTGGGCCATCAAATTTCCTTGCATGGAAAAAGAGGATAGATTTGATCCTCATAGAGAATAAAGTTATTGAATATGTTAAGGGTTCAATCTCCAAACCATCTCAAGAGCAAGCTCAAGCACTATTGAAGTATATGAAAGGGGAAATATGGACTCAAAGAATCCTCATAGAATCAATGAAGGATTCCCTCATCCCTTATGTAGCAAAGCTGGAGAAATCGAAAGATATCTATGAAAAGTTGATAAAATTGTTTTCTATAAGCACTGCAAGAGAAGTTATATCATTGAGAACCAAATTATACAAGATGAGGGTATCAAAGGAAGAAGGGGTAGCCTCGTACCTTATCAGGGTATCTCAAATATAAGATCAACTACAAGAGCTAGGGGAAATAATGTCCGATAAAGAAATAACCATCATTGTACTCAATGCACTACCTGATGAATGGGGTAACTTTGTATCAAGTATCTATGGAAAGTAGCAAGCCACTCCATTCAGTGAACTTTGGTTATTATGTAAGAATGAAGAAACTAGGTTAAAGGCAAAGAGCGATGTTGGATCAAGTGAACAAACTCAAGCATATGCAGCAATGGCTAGAAAGAAATGGAAATTTCGAAAGTTTGATCCTCGAAAAAAGAAGAAGCATGACATGTCAAAGATCTAATGCTATGAATGTAATGAATATGGGCAATTTAAGAGGAATTGTCCTAAACTCAAGAAGGACAACAACAAGAGAAAGGAAAGGAATGAAGCCCATATCACCAAAGAAGTAGAATAGCCTGAAAAGAAGAAGACAAAAAAGGACGAAGTGAAAGACCTCTACTATGATTGAGATAACCTCCTACATTTAGTTCTTTTCAAGTTTATAAAAAGATATTTGTCATGATGGAAAGCATCACAAGTATGATAGGATGCATTATAACTGAGATAGAGATGACATCATCATAAAGGTACGGAAGGATAGCCAAAGTAGAAGTTCATATAGTTGAAACTATCATCATGATGAAGAGAAAGTAGCTCATGGCATTTTCTTTGAAAGCATATACGTACAACCAAAATAGCAACACATATGGTTGGACAAAATCATCTAGCAACATAGAAGATAAAGAGATCATCATACATCATCATCATTAGAAAGGATCATTTGCAGAATAAGGATCATTAAGATCCTCCATTGGAATCTTTGTTAGAAGATTCACCTCTACTTAAGAAGAAGCAAGAGTCTCACAGATGGTCTACATTCCACCTTATGTGGGATCTACAAGTTAAAAGGATGGCAGTATGATGACAAAGATGTGCCGCATGAGAAGTTGGTTGAAGTACTTTCATCTTCAAGCAAGGAAAGGAAGTTGCCCAAAGGAAGCCCAGATAGCCACATGAAGGAAGAGGTATGTATATATTTGGTAGATAAAATCATGTCATCATATGGTTGCAGATAGAATGGGCGGAGTGCTTTATCTCATGAGCATGATAAAAGAAGAAGCTCTTCCCATAGAAAGATACATGAAGGCATGTAGACAATATGCCTTGAACTCTTCTACATATTGAGGTGATATAACCTCATGGAGAATATGAGGTGGTTGGCATTCATGGTTCCTATGATGAAGGAACTATGTATAGACGATCCTGTGGAAGCAATATGTCAAGAGAAGTTGAAAGAAGAGTTCGTGAAAGTGTATCTATAATGATGTAAGATAAGATAAGTGATCAACATCTCCATGAAGAAGGTATGAAGACCTTGATCGATATGTTGGAAAAAGAGAACCTCCGTAATGAATGTCTTGGAGATGGATTCATACATGTGCAAAATGTTGATGCTGCTAGAAGCTAATGTCATGACAAAAGGCCATCATAAAGAGATAACTTTGATTTATTCTTCAGCTTGATTTTTTAAAGCATTTGGTTGGGTCATTACAGGAATACCAAAAGAAGGTTGTAGAAGTCACCTACAACTAATGTTCATGAGATTGGATGGAAGATCCTAAAAGAAACATGACTTGGAAGAGGTGGTTGTAAGAAGGATAGCCAGGTGTGCACTAGAAGGTCGCATCCCGATGAAGGAAAGGATGACATGACTATTGGTTCAACACTATGTTTTGTTAAAGGGAAGTAATAGAAAATATGGTCGATGCCCTACGAAGTTCTAGAAGAAAAAGGCTAAAAGGCTCCATGATGAAGAAGTTGAAGTTCACGACATGATGCTGGAAAGAGGAGCCCTACAAGCAGTTGATAGTACCATGATCTCCACCAAAGAGCAGATAGTTGTCATTGGAAACAAGTCCCTAGTTGAGAGGGAGGTTGGGCAAGTCCCTTCACCTTGTTAAAAGGGAGCGTGGGAATATTCCTTCTTATAGGAATGTGTAGATCCTCCCTAGTTGAGAGAGAGAGATAGACGCATCATTCTTTTCTTCATGTTATGGAGAAAGAATGGAGGATGGGTAAGCATCTTAGATTGATTCCCATACTCTTTGAGGATGTGGCAGGGCATCCAATAGGTAAGAGTAGTCGAAGAAAGAAATTCCTTTAGGATGTGTAAATCCAAGATAAGAATGGTCCTAAAAGGACATACCTTGTGAACATTCCGATGGGGTATGTGCCTTGAGAGACAATGATGAAGGTGTCTATAAATCATTGTCTCCCTAGCATTATGCTCTAATTTAGTGGAGAGATAGAGTTGTTAGTCAAGGCCTTGCTCTGTGAGAATGTTGGTTGGTATGATGAGATGTGTTGATATAAGTTGATATGATAGCTTATGAGATGGCTTATCAATCCAACTCTTCTTATGAGAATTCTTCAGTATGAGAATGTCGAAGTACCGTGTATGGATTATGAATACCTCACTAGTTAAGAGGGAATGTTGAAATGTGTAACTAGGTTCGGTTTTCATAATTTCTATTGTACTCATGATTTTATATATTTGATATTAAAGAGAAAAGAAATTTATTATTGTCATTCTTGATGCATGGGTTTCATGCTCAAGATAAATTTATTTATAGGTCAAGCACCCACTGAGTGCTTCTAGGTTTGTCATAGAATTATGAAATCAAAAGAGACATTATCATACATGTAAGACCCCTTTGGGAATGTTGTATCTAGTAAAGAAAAATTATATAGTCAAGAGTGTCATAAAGACCCTCCAAGACCTTGTCAAACAAGTCGGCTTAAAAGAAGGATCAAGTCGGCCTCATGGATAGCAATTCAACCTCCCAAGAAGCCCCTATATATAAAGGAACCTCGACATCATTTGGAAGAAGAATTCAACCAATTAAGAAGAACTTTGATCTTCTCAAGAAAGAAGTTGGAAAAGGTCGAAAATCAAGAAAAGAAGAAGAAAAGCAAGATCAAAGTTTTTGCATATCTTTCTCTCTCTTCTTAAGGTTTCTAAAGTAGTTGCTAGACCAAAATTGCAAAAGTTGTTAGAGAAGTCGAAGTTGAAGAAAAAAATTGCTAGAGAAGTCAAAATTGCAGAAGAAGTTGTTGAGTGAATCGAAGTTGCTAGGAAGTCAAAGTTGTTGCTAGGTCAAAATTGTTGGAAGGTCGAAGTCGCCCGAAGTTGATGGGTCTAAGTTGCTGGAAGTTGTTGGGTCGAAATTGCTAAATGCTACTAGGTCAAAGTAGCTGGAAAAGTTCATCTTGAATGAGAAGTTTGTCTTGGCCTTGGAGGAGTCGTTGACAAGGGTTATCAGTCTTGGAATTCATCATCTAAACATTCTATAAGAAGAGAAGAATTCGTGGATTTTCCTCTCAAGAGGAAGGGGTTTGGTCCTAGCTTGCAACCTACATTGTGCCCTCTTGTCTATTTGATCTTCATAGTTTGGTAGTTGTTTGACGATAAGAACAAAATAATAATCAAGTGAAAGAAGAAGCTAATCAAGATAAGTAAAAATACATCACACATAGTTATCAAAGTAAGAGAAATCACCTAATCTAGTCACCCCTAGATTTCTCAACAGCATTTCCTTGCACTGCTAGTTGATCTAAGTACACTTGAGATATCTACTGTCTTGTTTCATTTACATTTAAAGATTTTTAAGTAGTCTCTCAAAATCATTGTTAGCAATCTCATTTGCCATCTAATAATTTTAAGTTTCTCTATATTTCTCTACTTGTTCAACTATCTAATAAGTAAAGAAAATCTTAAAGAACATTGTCAATCTAAGGCATTTGAGACATTGCTCTAAATCTAATTGCGTCTTTAATTTCTTCATTAAATCACATTGGTCTTTATCATAAGATACTTAACTTGTGTTTTAAGTGCTACTGCATATATCTTGGTTTTAAGCATTCTTGATATTGAAGCATATTTTCTTGATTGAAGCAATTGCATTTGTCATCTTGCATTTTAGATCTAGCTATGTATCCTTAAAATTTACCTCCAAGCCTAAACTTGGTTGAAATAAAGTTAGGGCCACCTTCATCTAATTTGTGAAGTTCAGACCCTTAATTGTCGTTAACACAATAACCTTGCAGTCATCAAGGCCACAATTCCTACATTGTCAAAGGCACTCGGGTGGTTAGAACTTCAGGGATGGGATCGTTAATATAGTCTCTATTATCTTTCCCTAGGTTTCTCTCCACAACTTATATTTGAGACTAGCTTCAAAACAATTGAGGAGAGGATTTCATCTAAATTAGGCATTTTAATTATAATCAACCAAGATTTTGCACTCCACCTAATTTAGGTTTGCATTTCATCCTTCTAATTTTTCATCTCTTGTGGCATAGCTATCATTGTGGGCATTATATGTTCCTTGTCTACATTACACGGGTTCCCGAACCCGGGGGTGGGGTTCTCGAACCCGTCCCGGGTTCTCGTCCCCAAGTACTGAATTCGGGTTCGGGTACTTCTGAGAAGAACCCATAAGAACCAGATTCTTTTATGAAGAACCGGGTTCTTCATTAAAAAAATCTGGGTTCTTTTGTCTTAAGGCGTACGGAGAACCCTGCTGATGGGTACTTGGAACCCCAAAATTGGGTTCTTTTCGGTTCTTTGGGGTTCATTTTAGTTTTTAATTAATTTAATGGGCTTCCCCTAATATTCTAGGTAGCTAGTTCTTCATCTTGCGAGAGGAATTGGAGTACTTATGCCTTTATCCATTTAGTAAAGATAAATATGTTGGGCTCAAAGAAGGCAGAGAACTTAGTTTACGTTCATAGCACACTTCGTATCATATCTCGAAAAGACACTGGATTTCAAGAGATGGGACCAATACACAAACGATGTTGTGTGTGGACGAGGAGATACAACCAAATGGCCTTATTGAGCTACCTCCAGTTGCTATGGATGAGCAAGAGCCTCAAGATGAGAGTGATTCCTACTTGGAGAGAATGCTAACTAAAGATCTGATTGATGCTGATGACATGGCTTGAGGAAGCCATTGTTCACTATTAGCTATTTTTATTTTAGTATTTTAAAATTTCCTAGTTCTTGTTTGGAGATGCCTTAAGACAAATTTTGAATGTAGTATGACAATGGACATATATCATGATTCTTATTAATAGGTAAACTCCAATTTGCACTTGATATCAAACTAGAAATTTTCAAATTTCATTGTGAATGTTGAATGTTCAATGATGTGCATGTTTAAATATACCCCCGACGAACCCACGCACCCTGTTTCAAAAAATGACGTACCCGTCCCCATCCCCGCACCCGTACCGCTCCCCGAACCCACGTTTCCTGGCAACATAGTTCCTTGTAATATTATATCATTGTTCTTGTACTCAACTTTGGTTATATTGCTCATATTTTTTATTTGCTCATATTTGATATTGTGCCAATTCTAACACTTCCTATAGCATTGTCATTTGTGTGACTTGGAATATCTACTTCCTTGCAAGTACTTTCACTCACATTGAGCATTGTTAAAGGCACAGGTCGACCACATTTATATTTTGTAACAGCCTTGTTGATTTCAATTGCATTTATATACATTGCTCATAAACTCTTACACTTGCTTTAATTAATAATCAAGATACACTAATAATGATTGCTTCTCCTTAAATCTCCTAGATTTGTTGTTTCAACAATCCTTAGGGACTGTTGAAGAATCTAGGGCAATGTAGGTTAATAAGATTCTTCTAATCAAGATAACTATTTGTGAGGTGTCTTTAACTCTTTTTATTAGCACAATCTTCGCTTGTTATTATTAGAGTGTGTCTTCTCAATTCATCAAATAGTTACCAAAACAAAAGAGACAAGAACACAAGATGTTGGCTTTCTGCCAGGGCCAAAACCTCTTACTCTATGAGAGGAAAACCCACACAAATTCTTCTTATAGAGATTCCAATTGACGAATAACAAGACCAAGACCCTTGACCTAATAGCCACTCCAAGACCAAGACACCAATCCTCTTCTTTGTCACTGCTGAGATCATCATCTTTGCTGCACCACTGAGGCCATCACTACAGCACCACCAAGATCTTCATTACTGCTGCAACACCATTACTGCACTTTCACCGAGGTCTTCATCAACGAGATCTCCATATTGAGATATGTATATATATGCATGAGAGTTGCCCCTGGATCCACTAAGATCATGACTGTCTCACCATAGTTGAAACTTCACCGAGATCATAACCTTGTGACTATGTCTCCATCAAGATTGAGACCATAACTAAGCTAGGATCATGACTGCACCTTGAAGTATATTGAGACAGAGTGTGTCACTATGAGATCTTTTCATCATAAATATGCTAAGACTGTGTGCTATTGTGGGATCTCTGAGATCATCTTCATCACCGAGACTGACTGTGTTCTCCTTGTACCGAGATCTTCCTTGTCACAACTATGCCAAGACTGTCCCTCTGTGGTACCCATCCGAAAGTGTCTCACTGTTTTTGCCATCTGAAATTTTAGAGGTGTATACGCGAAGATCTCAGACCTGTACCCATCCGAAAATCACAGAGAATCTGAGTTCTACTCCTCTTTTGCAGAGACCCTAGCTGGGTATATATAGTAGTCTGTCCTCCATATTTGAGTCGACATGACAGAGTGAACCGATGCATCTCCTTATGACTGCTTTTAATTCGATTTGCAGGCCGACATGACGAAGAGGATTGTGCTTATCATTTTGAGGGCTTCTTGACATTGTTTATGACTCAAATACATTTGATACATGCCCAAGAAGGGTTCTTCATGACATTGACTCTTTGACCTTTAAATATAAATCCTAAGGCTCTCAATGGGAGCCATTTATAAATAAAAATTCTGTTAATCTAGGTTGTCATTGATGTCATTATATTGTTGAACAAGGCAAGGACAACATAGTGACCAGGGATGATAAATGATGAAGATTAGACACCATGATGGATGACTTGAAGACAAGATGATCACCTTGATGACTATACTTGATGAAGGACATGTCCTTACCTCATCTTGATGACCACACTTGATGATGACATGAAGCCCATCCATGAAGAAATTCCATTGTCCTCTATTTTTCTGCACCATCTATTGACCAGTCACATATTTCTCACTACTTTAAAGGCAACATTTGAACATGATGATAGTGACCCTATATTGAAGAAGGCAAGGACATGATTAAGAAGACAATCAATGAAGAAATCAATCTATGAAGAAGCCCAACACTCAAGGCATTCTGCCCTGCCCTCATTTCTGCACTAATAATTAATCAGTCACATTAAAAATTATTTTTTACTATCTTAGAGGCATAATTCCTTGATGACACCTACACCATCTTGTAAAGGCATAATTTTGCCTTTCCAACGAGCTATTACTCAGCCCGAAACTCCAAGCAGTTTAAAATTTATTGATTTTACAAATTAATGGTATAATTCTAACAGTGATCCGACCTGTGTTAAGCCAATTTATATCGGCCAAATTACAGTGACGTGTCCCTTCGTTTGATCTCACAAAAATCACTATTTATAAGGGCTACGGACTTCATTTCACAAACAGATTTTCGGTCAAGATTTGAGAGAAGAAACAGAAGACGAAGAGGAGGCACAGAAGTGAACAGAAGACCGAGGAGAGCTAAAAGGAAACCACTCTTTAGGCGTTTTTGGGCTACTTCTTTATTACAGCTCAGATACTGTTCAGAACTCAGATCTGTTACAGACCAGAGGCTACAGCAACCTGTGGAAAATTGAAACTCGGACCTCCAACAAATTACAAAACTCAGACTCATCATTCCAGTCATCAATCTCTGTGAATAATGCGTATAAGAGGCACATAGTAATAGGAGGCCGAGGAGGAATACTTATGTGGGCAGAATTGTGACAGGTATGCCTGTGGAGGTCAGACCAGTTTTGGAGGATAGATCTGCGTGACAGTCAGCTCGGATTTAAAGTCATATTTGTTTAGGCTCAAGATTAAAGCCGCCTGTAGAAGGAGTTCATCTAAGACCTGAACACACCTATTATGAATTGCAGATCTGTGTGTGTGGACAACAAACCAGACTCGCATTCATTACAGTGAAACAGGTGACATATATATATATATATATATACTTGGACAGCAGTTTATGAAAAATAGTGTAGTGACATCTAGTGCAGTGGTTATATAACATGTTCTTCACTGTGTAAACATTGTGAACAGTGAGCTAATCCCTTTGCCTGGAAAGTGAGCAGCAAACAATGGAACAATACCTTTGCTGAACAGTGATTTAAATATCTTACAAGCTCGGTGCTGCAATATCCTTCAAGGACAGTTATCACTACATCTTGAAACTGTAAAGACTTGAATCTGTGGGTTAAACATTTCAGGCCTTGGATCTGTGGTAGGAGGCTTAGAATTGGCATTAAGAAATTGAGGAACTGTGGACTAGCTGAACAGTAGAGGAACACTTAGACTATGGAGCAATGACACTTCTATCTCTTGATGGCATAATCCCTGAAGGCGTGCATACAAAAGATTCTGGACTGTGTGACAAGTTGCCATCTCCTTTTCTGGACAATAGGTTGAGATTGTTGCAGTAAGGTATATGTGTGTCAAGCTTCATTGGCAAGCATACATTCAAGGTAACCTTCAGGACACAGTGAAGGATTTGGAGCTCATTTCTGAGTAACATAGTGGAGCCATTTCTTGGAGCAGCACTGGTTTGAAGACAGTTTGATAAGAGCATTATTCAAGTTCTTGTTGAGCTAGTATAAGCCTCTTTGTTGAAGCAACATTTCAAAGATTTGATTGAAGACCTCATTGAAGACCATGATGCATGAGACATCATGAGGTGACTTGAAGAAAATTGCTTGGGTACGATGAAGTGCAGTGGCGATACCTTCTAATTGATAAAGTTGTCATTGATGATGTGACGTGGAGACTAAGTGAAGGGTGAAGCTGAAGATTGACAAGGCTCGGTGAAGAAAACTTTGGGAGCCGTGAAGAACAACCTAACATATCTTGACACAACGAAGCTATAGGATTGGTGTCCTTGTAGCTGGTGCTCCTGAGTCCTAAACTCAAGGTTGGTGCCTAAGATAAAATAGGGTCAAAGCCCTAGAGGTTGGAGCCTCACTAAAGTCCAAGTAGGTGCTTGGCACATCCTAGGTTGGAGCCTGGGTGTCTTCATCAAGGGTTGGAGCCCTACCCATATTGTACTTGATTCATTATAAAAATTACATTAATAAAAGCATTTACTTCTATTGTTCATTTTTTCTTCTATATATAAGTGATCTAATTGGTAAAAGTAACAATTGAAAAGAAATACTAATTCACCCCCCTCTCAGTATTTCCATCAAATTCCTGCTCATGAAACCCATGAAGCAAGCATAATAATAAATTCATTTACTTGTTTACAAAAATCATAATTACAATGCCATTATGAAGACCAAACCTAGTTACACTTTCTTTAACACTCCCTCTTAACTAGGGAGGTATTCATAATGGTACTTGGTCATTCTCAATCTGAAGAATTTCTCATAAGAAGAATCAGATTGGTAACCCATCTGTATAGCATCATAGCAACCAACAGTGTTTCCACAGCAAGGCCTTGACTGACAGCTCTATCTCTCATCAGATCAGAACACAATGTTGGCGAGACCAATGACTATAGACACCTTCATCATTGTCTCTCAAGGTACATACCCATCCGGGAGTTCACTAAGTATGACCTTATAGGATTATTCTTATTTTGGGTTCCCACCCCTCAAAGAATATTGATCCTCTTGCCTACTCTTATCTTGGATGCCCTACACATCCTCAAAGAGCATCAGATGCCAAATGATTACCCAATCCTCCATTATTTCTTCCCAAATGTTGTGTCTATCTCTCCCTCTCAACTAGGTAAGATATGCCCATTCCTGTAAAGGAATGTACCCAAGTTCCCTCTGACCAAGAACTTGCCCAAGCTCCCTCTCAATTAAGGACTTGTCAAAGCTCCCTCTTAACTAGGGACTCTCCTTTTCATCAGCAACTTCTTATACATGGGTCCTTTAGTTGCTTGATCAATTTCTTTAGTTCCTTGCAGGTCATTAGCCATCCATCACTTTCCTTCATGGTTCGTCATGTCATTCCTTTCTTCATAGAATGTGGCCTTCTTTATACATATCTGGAACCTTCATCATATGGCTACTTCTTCCTCATCATGTTTCTTTCAGGAATTTCCATCCATCACATGAATGCTAGTTGTACTTGTACTTAAGACTCTTCTTCTAGTAGCCCTGCATGAACTCATCCAGATATTTATTCATGGTTGCATATCTCACGATCTCTTCTTTCCTCACACATTCCATTCCCAAGAGCTTTCAATCAAAGTTTCTTAATTATAGTCAACCACCCTATACTTCATATGAGGACTCTCCTTTTCATTAGCAGCTTCTTCTACATGGGTCCTTCAGCTGCTTGATTAATTTCTTTCCTTGATGTCATGAAATTCAGTTGAGCTCCTTCCTTGTAGGGCATTATCTATCCATCACTTTCCTTCTTGGTTCGTCATATCATTCCTTTCTTCATGGAAAGCAGTCTTCTTGATACATATCTGGAACCTTCATCATATGGCTACTTCTTCCTCATCATGTTTCTTTCAGGAATTTCCATCCATCACATGAATGCTAGTTGTACTTGTACTTACAACTCTTCTTCCAGTAGCCCTGCATGAACTCATCCAGATATTATTCAAGAAATCAAAACATAACATTAAATCAAATAGTACATTACGAGATGGCTCTTCATCATGACATCTTCCTGTAGGTATCAGCATCCTGCATACACATTGACACGTCTCCCAAAGATATTCATTGTCAAGGGTCTCTATCTTTTTCGGACTTTCATTAGAGCCTTCATATCTTTTCCGAGAAATTTCCTAGTCAAGTCTTCTTGGTCATTTGGATGTTGATTGCCTTTATCATGGTTGCATATCTCACGATCTCTTCCTTCCTCACACATTCCATTCCCAGGAGCTTCCAATCAAAGTTTCTTAATTGTAGTCAACCACCTCATACTTCATATGAGGACATATTATGTTGATTTCATCTAGTGCGACTTATGCCTTCCTGCCTCCTTTCAAAGGAGATCCTTTTTCTCTTGGTCATGCTTCTTACGATAGAAGTAGTGATCCATGTTTCCTGCAACCATACGATAGACTTTATAATATTAAATACGAGCATACATACCTCAATTTTACCTTTAGGTCATCTAGGCTTCTTCTAGCAGCTTTCTTGATTGAAAAGTTCTCCAATCCCTTGATCTGCTTCATCTCTCATGTCATCATACCATCATCCCATGAAATCCACAAGTTGGAGTTTTTTGATGAAACACTTGCTTCCTCTCTAGATTAGTGAACCCTCCGATGAGGATTCTATCAAAGAATCTTGAGGATCTTGTATATCCCCATCTAGCAGATGTTTCCTTTTTGACTTGATGTATGATGAGCCTTGTCCTAGATGACTTCATCCTTTCCTTCAACGTCCACTGAGGTTCCCGAGAGCTATATCCTTCATGTTTGTTTGCCATCGATTTTGTCCTTCATGATTGCCATGGTGATGTCACTTGCTCTTGTTTCTAATGCTTCCATGATACCACGATGCATCTTATTATCATGGTCATATCTATAACAATAATTTAGGAGCTTATGATAAGACTCTTTTGTGAGGGATACCATCTCAATCATGGTAGATCTATTACTCCTCTTTCCTAAGCCCTTTTCTTCAGCTTCCTCCATCTTTCTAGCGATATGAGCTTTATTTTCATAATCTTCCCATAGCATTGTTCTGTCTTGTTTGAGGACTAAACTTCCCTTTCCTTTCTACAAATGTTTGAGTTCTTTAACCTACAACACTTTTGCCCTCAACTTGTCTTTTTATATCTAGCATAGAGACCACAAGTTGTCAAATGAGGTAAACTTCTTGTTCATGGACATTTGTTACCTTGCTTATCAATTAGAACAATGACAATTATCTTCTTATCATCTCTCTCAGATTTCTCAATTGAGATCTCATGAAGATATTCCTTCATTCTTTGATACCTTCAATTTTGTGCAGATCAGGTCTTAAGAGATATGACCTTCTTCACTGTATTATTCAGAGAATATATGTTTTAGTATTTCATATATCTCTTTTATGTCTCCTTTCCTACTACATAAGGATGGGAGGAACTTAGGAGTTCCCTCCCATAAATTCAAAGGAGACCTTTTTCCCAGATATGTTCACTGACTTCTCTTATCTATGAGGATTTATGACAATCCTCCTTTATTCCATGAAGTCATTTTACCAAATTGATTAATGAAAAATACTTACTTGACATGTGAAGATAAAATCTTCAGCTTGATCACATTGAAGATGCACTGATGCTTCCTCTAGGTGATCTTCGAGTCAATGTGATTTTATTGTAAATCCTTGCTTGAGTTGCTTAGCATGAACCACTGAAATCGCTTTTTAAAGATCTTTGAGACCTTCTTGCATTGTCCACCACGAAGCACCGAAACTGCTACAAAGTATAAGTTGTTGAGATCACTGTAGTATAACGGAGATTGTAATGACACCAAATTTGTGGCTAGCACCATGGTTATTTTAAGGTTGAATAGAGGGATTGAATTAGCACAGAGACTGTGAGGATTCAGAGACTGTGAGAGGTACCAAAGGACTACCTTCTATTCTTTTGACTAAGATTACTTAATCATATTGTGGCATCGAGATGTTAATAGCATAGCTCCGAGACTGTGGGTAGTATGAGACTATGAAATTATCCGAGAACTTCAGATAAGCATCCAAATTAGTCTTGCTGTAGGACTAAATTCTCTTGCTGTTGTAGACTGATCCTTCAATCTTTGATGTAGGTTTTGAAACACAAATCCCTTCAATTTGCTTTGATGCCCTTCTTGAAGACTGGTCCTTAAATGTCTCCTTTTGTTGCCCATGTTGAAGAACCTAGGGCAATGTAGGTTAATAAGATTCTTCTAGTCATGATAACTATTTGTGAGGTGTTTTTAACTTTATTATTAGCACAATCTTCGTTTGTTATTATTAGAGAGTGTCTTCTCAATTCATCAAATAGTTACCAAAACAAAAGAGACAAGAACATAAGATGTTTGCTTTCTACCATGGCCAAAACCTCACTCTAGGAGAGCAAAACTCGCACAAATTCTTCTTATAGAGATTCCAAATGATAAATACCAAGAGCAAGACCCTTGACCTAATAGCCATTCCAAGACCAAGACACCAATCCTCTTCTTTGTCACTGCTAAGATCATCATCTTTGTTGCACCACAGAGGCCATCACTACTGCACCACCAAGATCTTCATTACTGTTGCAACACCATTACTGCACCTTCACCAAGGTCTTCATCAATGAGATCTCCATATTGAGATATGTATATATATGCATGAGAGTTGCACCTAGATCCACTGAGATCATGACTGTCTCACCGTAGTTGTACCTTCACCGAGATCATAACCTTGTGACTATGTCTCTATTAAGATCGAGACCATAGCTATGCTAGGATCATGACTGCACCTTGAAGTATGTTGAGACAGAGTGTGTCACTATGAGATCTTTTCATCATAATTATGTTGAGACTGTGTGTTCTACTGTGGGATCTCTGAGATCATCTTCATCACGGAGACTATGATTGTGTTTTCTTCCTGCACTAAGATCTTCATCGAGACTGTCACTGTGTTCTCCTTGCACCGAGATCTTCCTTGTCACAACTATGCCGAGACTGTCCCTCTGTGGTGCCCATCCGAAAGTGTATCACTGTTTTTGCCATCTGAAATTTTAGAGGTGTATACGCGAAGATCTCAGACCTGTCCCCATCTGAAAATCACAGAGAATCTGAGTTCTACTCCTCTTTCACAGAGACCCTAGCTGGGTATATATAGCAGTCTGTCCTCCATATTTGAGTCGACATGACAGAGTGAACCGATGCATCTCCTTATGACTGCTTTTAATTCGATTTGCAGGCCGACATGACAAAGAGGATTGTGCTTATCATTTTGAGGGCTTCTTGACATTGTTTATGACTCAAATACATTTGAAACATGCCCAAGAAGGGTTCTTCATGACATTGACTCTTTGACCTTTAAAGATAAACCCTAAGGCTCTCAATGGGAGCCATCTATACATAAAAATTCTTACTCATCAAACCCATGAAGCAAGCATAATAATAAATTCATTTTCTTGTTTACAAAAATCATAATTACAATGTCATTATGATGACTGAACCTAGTTACACTTGAAGGGTTCTTCATGACATTGACTCTTTGACCTTTAAAGATAAATCCTAAGGCTCTCAATGGGAGCCATCTATACATAAGAATTCTTACTCATCAAACCCATGAAGCAAGCATAATAATAAATTCATTTTCTTGTTTACAAAAATCATAATTACAATGTCATTATGAAGACTGAACCTAGTTACACTTGAAGGGTTCTTCATGACATTGACTCTTTGACCTTTAAAGATAAATCCTAAGGCTCTCAATGGGAGCCATCTATACATAAAAATTCTTACTCATCAAACCCATGAAGCAAGCATAATAATAAATTCATTTTCTTGTTTACAAAAATCATAATTACAATGTCATTATGAAGACTGAACCTAATTACACTTGAAATCGTGGAACTTAATAAAGCAAAGTTATTATCAAGTCATGCTAAGGAAATAAGTGCCTTGCAGGGTAGGTTGGTCTAGATGGAAAGATCTCAAGCGTAGATTTTCCAACCTAGGAATAATAATAATCGAAATAATAATGCTTGTGATGCTCTTCACGGAGAGGCTACTTGCGCCACTATAAAGAGAATCATGGATAATGGAATGTTGGGGACAAGTAATCAAATAAATATTGTTGGTGAAGAATATCATTTGTCTATGGATGATTGGATAGAAGTTAAGGAAAATAGTTGGGATGTCAAAACTCTTACATCCTCTTATAGTATCAATAACTTTAGAGAAGAAAAAGATGTGATGGTTGAACTATTTGGTGAAAAGCCCTCTCCAGACCAAGTTTTGGAAATTGCAAAAGATAAAGGGTTAACTTATCAGATAAGGAATAAAGATCAAAGCGGGAAGTTGATTACCCCTCTAAGCTATAACCCTGGTTTAAGTTATAATTTTGGATTAAATATTGACTTGGGAGGATGGTTGAATAATGCAAAAGTTTGGGTTCCTATCACCGAGATATTGAAGATTCCCTCCCAAAAGGATAAATTAATGAAGGCCATTGAAGCTCCTCATGTTAATGTTTCTCAAGGAAAGCTCTTGAAGCTATCTATCAGGATGCCCCAAAATATTTGCAAAGTATGGACCGAATAACAAAGATCATTAGCCATTTTTCATTACTTGTTAATGGTTATCGATTGTATAATAGCATGTTGGATTCTGGTGCTTCGACTTGTGTTATGACCAAATGGGTCATGGAGCAGCTCAATTTAAGAAATTCTAGTCCTTACTACAACATATGTTCCATGGATTCTAAAAAAAATAAAGTTCATGGGTTAATCAAGGATTTACAAGTGCACTTATCATTTTACCCTGACATAATGATCGTGATGGGCATAGTTGTAGTTGATGTACCACATGGTTGGGGTATGTTATTGTCCAGAAAGTGGGCCTCTAATCTAGGATGGAGTATTCAAAAGAATTGGTCATATGCTACAATTCCTTCACCTAGAGGTAATGGATTTGTTAGACTTAACAAAGAGCCAGAAAGAAGATTCCACGTTGAAAACCCCAAGAGCCCTCATAATGAGATTATAAAGGAACAACCTAACCTTGGGAATTATGCCATTCTGTCTAACTCCATAGTTCCCTCAGAAGTTAGGGTTGATGAAAAGGTGGGTGATTTAAAAAGTAAGTATGGTATATGCATTTTGATGGTGCATCTAACAGGCACGGTAAAGGTGTTGTTATAGTATTAAAGTCTCCCCTTGGTCACATTTTCAAGTTTGCCTATAGATTCGAATTTGAAGCAACCAACAATGTGGCTAATAATGAAGCCTTATTCTTGGGTCTTGAATTGGCATAGGATTTAAAGGTTAGATCACTTAGTAGAAAAGGAGATTCAGAGTTAGTCATTATGAAAGTCACGAATAAATTAACATGTAAAAATGATTGACTTAAAAGATATCGAAATGTTGTTTGGGATACTATAGAACTTTTTGATGCTCTTGATCTTCAAGCTATCCCTAGAGAAGAGAACAATCAGGCAGATGATCTTGATTTTGCAGCACCTACTTTGCAATTATCTAATGAGTTGATAAAGGATAAAATTCAGATGGAAGTCATTTTTAGGCCTTCAATTCCCGATAATGTTGAGCATTGGCAGGTATTCAATAATGATAATCATGTTATTCGATTTCTTAATAAGTTAGAAGAAATTGACGATTTTGAATTTGGCTATAATGATAATATGAATGATGATACCACAATCAAGAATATAAGATGGATCCAAAGGAATTCATTGAAGTAAATATTGGTATCTCTAGTGACCCGAAAATTGTGAAAATTGGAAAAGGTACTAGCAATGAAGAACAGAAAAAGTCGACTGATTTACTTCATGAATATAAGGATGTTTTAGCATTTTCTTATGATGAGTTGAAAGGTTATAAAGAAGATGTCATGGAACACACTATCCCTTTAACAAATTAAAATGCTAAACCCTTTCGTCAAAAACTTAAGCAAATAAATCCTAAGTTGGCCCCCTTAGTTCAAAAGGAACTTTCAAAGATGCTTGCAACTAGTATTATTGTGCAAACTAGGCATTCAACATGGTGTTCTAATTTGGTGATTGTTAGAAAAAAGAATGGAACAATCAGACTTTGTGTCAATTTTAGAAACCTTAATCTAGCATGTAAAATGAATAATTACACTTTGCCAAACATGGAGACCATGTTAAAACGAGCAACAGGTTCAGGAATAATGTCATTGCTAGATGGTTTTTTCTAGATATATTCAAGTTTGGGTTAAGAAATAGGATCGACACAAAACTACATTCACCACACCATGGGGACCATTCGAATACATCAAAATGCCTTTTGGATTAACTAACGTTGGAGCTACCTTTCAAAGGACTATGGACTATGCTTTAAAGGGTTTCATTGGTAAAATCATTGAAATTTATCAAGATGATCTAACAATTTTTTCTAATGATGGTATTAGTCATATAGATCATCTCAAGCAAGTTTTTGATAGGTGCAGAGAGTTTGGAATCTCCTTGAATCCTACTAAATCTGTGTTTGGAGTAACTGAAGGGAAGTTGCTTGGTAACATCATCTCCAAAGGTGGGATCAATATTGACCCTAAAACGCTCGAGGAAATCGAAAAGATTCCTCTTCCTCGTAATCTTAAATCCCTTCAGTATTTCCATGGAAAGATAAACTTTATTAGGAGATCTATTCTAAATTATGCAGAGATAGCCAAGCCTATTCAAAGTCTTCTGAAGAAAGATGCTAATTTTTTATGGAAAGAAGATAGTTTCATTCTTTCCACTATGAAGAAATGTTTGATGTCATTCTTTCCACAAATGTTGCAAACAGGTTCGTTGGGCATATGCAACTTCTTGAGTGCTCTAGGCCACTACAATTTAATTTTTTGGCATCAAGCATAAGTTTTACACCATTTGGGTATTCATTCTCACATCAACTTATTAGGGGACTCTTTATTCTACCGCAAAAAACAACAGTGTTCCACGGGGACGCGTCCCCCAGGGTCGGGTGCGTGCATCCCGCACACCCGGGACGGGGGGACGTCTGGGGAAACGTTCCCCACGTCCCCCTTTCGGGGAGACGTGGGGAGACGCAGGGGGGACGTTTCCCCGGTGTGGGGGACGCAACTCCCCAAAAGGGGACACCTGGGCATCCCCCCTCAATATGGGCTATGCGTCCCTCATTAAATTTGCTTGTAAACAATGATTTATGACAGGGAAAACATAGTATTTGACCATATTTCCCTACTAACGCTATGCAATTCATGGTAATGTTAAATTCTTAAAGTAAAAGTGACATTCTCCGAATGTCACTTTTACTTAAATTTTTAACATTACCATGAAATGACTCGGGATGTTTGAAAGTGGTTCCGACCTCATTGGATTTCATATGGAGAAAGTAGAATTTTAGATCTCACTCAAAATTCAGCAGACTTAACAGTTTTTCAGGAATTTAGGATTCGATGGATTGCAATGTTTCCATTGCATTTTATCATGTACAAGGGTATGGAATTTGTATTTAATGAAAAGCACCAAGCCCTCTTTGTACTTTAGAGTGACTTTTAGACCCATCACTCCACTGTTTTTGAGTTTTAGTTATATCAATTTATTATTCCAGTATTCAGATTTCAGTGTCTATTATAGTCTATTTTTCTTAGTATTAATTAGATTCTAGAATGATGAATGATGAATTCTAATTTTAAATCAATTTAGAATCTAGAATTAAGAATGATGAATTTAATTTTTAAATCAATGTAGATTATAGAATGGTGAATAAAGAATAATGAATATGGATTGGAGTATTTCATTATTGAATCTCATGGTCTATGGATGAGTCATGTATGTATTAGTAAGGATGATGAGTATGGATCAATGTATTTCATTATTTAATTCAATTATGTATGTATCATTGTATTTATGCTTTCATTATTGAATATGAATTTGAAATATATATATATATATATATATTAAAAAGGAAAAAATATATATACCCCGACGTCCCCCCGTCCCCCCTAAATTTCCCTAAAATTTGAGGGTACTCCCACACGTCCCCCTTGTGCGTCTCCCCGTCCCGAAGTCTTGGTGGAACATTGAAAAACATCTATTTTACCGGATTTGTTGGACCAAGGGGCTTGATCCACAAATCCCTAGATTGGATACAGATTCAGATTCAGATCCAGATCCACATGCACCCACCTAAGATACACTCTATGGCACAGGTAGTCTTATACGTGAGAAATGCCATCTCTGTAAACATCAAGAACAAGAAGTGTAGTCAACAGCTGAGATAAACTTTAATATATATGTTTTGAAATAATGGCGGAAGGTAACTTTATACTGTAAAATTTCATGAATTTCAGGTATATCATATACATTTATAAAAAGTTAATGCATAAGTTTATATAATGAATATGGAAAGTATAATTATACCGTAGTGAATGTGCAGTTTATATAATGGTTTATTCTCTTAACAATTTTACATCAAAATCCATTTATATTAAAAGCACTCTTAGAAAAGTTTATGTATTGAATGTGGAAGTTTAAGTTTATAATTTAAATTTTTTTAAATAATTCATATAAGATATTTATAAATCATGCATTAATTATAAGTTTCTTAATACAATATATCAATTATTTTATACAAGTATTACAAATTTACATATTATATATATATATATTTGAAAATTTACAATTTAAAAAAAAATTATATAAATTCTATTTTTTAAATTTAAAATAAAATAAATAAATAAAAGTTATATTATTTGTACTTGTTTCCCTGCTGTGTCCAAATCCTGGCTTTACAAAAAACTGGTGGATCCACATCTGGATCCAGATCCAAATCTTGGTCACTTTGGAAAACATCATGTTGTTCTATGGTCTGCCTGAGTCACAGGAAAAAAGGTTTTGTTGCAAATGACAGATTTTTCAACTCTAACATGATCTCCCACTTTCTTGTTGCACACTCTGTAATTTCGTCCTTTTACATGTTTACTTCTATTAATCTCTATGTCTACTCTTCAAAACCAACATTATGCAAACAAATCTAATCTTCTCTTTAATACCTGCCAAGTCATTGTTGCAATGGAATCTGTGCCCCCTGGGTTATTCCGCTGAGAAAATTACCTCTCTTCACACAGATCAGAAGCCTATTCATGCATGTTTCTTCTTTGATGACTCGAGATTCTTTTTTGCATAATTTTTTCTAAAATTTGACCAAGCATTGCTATTCAAATCTCACGAGTCACATCTTTCAAGCTATTGTATGGGTTTAGGGTTCTCCTGCAAATCTACTTGTTTTTCTATTACTCGGGATCTGCTGCATGGATTTCTTTTGTTCTCATACTCACAATGTTGCTCAAGGGGTGCTCATGTCTTCCAGTCTGTCCTGGCCTTCTCTTCCATGCTTCTACGATTCAATCAATTATTTCTCTATAATCATTTCTAGTTTCAATGGGTTGGCCTTCAGCTCTTCTCCATTTTTGTTACTTTCCTCTTTAATTTTCCTAAGTTGAACTTCAGGAATTTAAGAAATTTCAACACATTTCCTTTTTTAGATGAAGATTCATATTAAGTGCCTCTGTTCTTAATTTAGGTTGTCTCACCTTGCCTTTGCCGGACAATTACTTATTTCACCTTTTACTTGGTTCCACAAACTCTTCCCAAAGCTTCCATCCATTAACTTGACTTTAGTTTGTACATGATCACAGGCTCCGATAATGCTCAACACCACATCCATAGAAACTATGGTGGAGAGAAAAAATAACAGATAAACTTTGTTATAAATTGTGCATCCATATATCTCTAATGTGTTAATCATCCCTCATTACAATATCTTTAGCACCCTAAGTATTAGTGGCTCATAAATATTATAGAGAGCTGCCACTCCACAAATATAACCCCAAGTATTAAAACATAATCAAATGTTCTGTAAGCAAAAAGCAATCTCATTAATTTCAACGAGGGGTGGGGAAAATTTGTAAGAGGTTCTTGTTCTATGTTACCCTTCAATGTTCAGTACATGTATAAGAGGAATTTGTTTTCTTGATGTTTTTGGTAAAACTAGTTGCAGTGATCCCCCGTGCACTTTTGTCATATTCTGTGGAACACCAAGATACCAAGCATCCCAAGATCTTGAGTATGGATTGATGTGTGACAAATGTATGAGACTTCAAAGAAAAACAAAAATTTTAATGAGAAGATGATCAAACAAAAGAAGATATGAGACTCATTGTTGAAGATAATTTAAAGACGTAGAATAAATTCAGGGCTGGCTCATTGCATAAGTGAGGGGCCCAAATACAGAGGAACGGGCAGAAGTTAGCCCCAAAATAGTCACTACATAATATTGTCTTATAATGTATTTTATCTTACTTACACATGGTCAACAAAGCTATTATTATGTGATCACGTACTGTATTACTTTATGAGTGGGTCAGGAGTTAAGTCTCAAGGCCATCAGTATAAGACGTCACTAAGAAACCCCAGGTAAAGAGCCCTAATTAATTGAGTGAAGGTCATCATTATGAACATATCATTAAGTCGTCCTATTTAGCAAGCCTAATTGACTGAGTAAATGATTGTGTTTCCCATCCATCATGTATGTAGGACTTGCAAGTGTAAATAGATGCTTCCCCATTTTGCATTGAGTTATCATCACCAACGGAGGCAATATCATAGCATACTCTGTGCAGCTTACCTCCATCTCATTGATTAAGTGTGCATATATGTGGATATAATTGTGAGTTGAGTAAAAGCACAATGAATTATTCCCCTGTTTATTTGTTATGTGCACATAACTTTTCTTATTTAACTCCAGTTCATTGTCATTTCCAAACTAACTTTGGGTGGATTCATGCTCAATTGGAAGGACCAAAAGAATAACAATCAGATTAAAAGATATATGTATAATGCCTTTCTAAAGCTAGGTCAATGTTGATTACAGTGGCAGAAAAATACACAAATATATCAATTTACCAAGCAGATTGAACTATGACAAACAGCTTATATCAATTTACCAAGCAGATTGAACTATGACAAACAGCTTGCACAATTCAGGTTTTCAGTGGTAAGTCATTGTTATCAGCATGAAGAAGCAACAATTTATCCATATAACAATCACACTAAACAACAGCAAGAGATCTTACATAATTCAAGTTGCCGTTCTTCTTCGCACAATTGATGCACTCTATGCCTCCATGATCAAGAAGTATAAACAAATGAATAGAAGCAATACATCCACAATGGAGACGCTGCAAAATGAGAACTAAAATTAAAAAGAGACTTCTCTGTGTTCTGTTGTTATATGAATAAATAAAAAAGAAGTGTATAGACTCAATTAAATAAAATGATTGTATTGTAAAAGTAGATCTCTTCCTTCCATGACCTTATCTATCTAAAATATAAAACTGATTGAACCCATTTTTAAGAATAATAATTGTTTTATATTATTCAATTATAAGATGAACTGTAATAGAACGGAATTATCAACTCCATTCAAGGCCTTCTAATTAGGGTTAAGACTCATGACTTCTCACATACAATGGCATATACTATATAATAAACACTCCATTTATGATCACATATTCTATTTCTTGGACTAAGTACAGTGTTTTTTAGTATCCACAATTATTGATTTAAATGAGCGTGTCACTGAAGTTCTTAGCATTTCTACTGGGACTTAATATAGATGTTTGTGGAGCTTGATGGTGGTCTTCAGGAAAAATCTTGATTTGATTATTGCACGAAATTATTTGAATTGTTATTCCATAGAGCATCAGATAAGAATAGCAGCCATTCTCGTGGGCATGTACATTTTAACCTGTAAATTTGTAATAATGAAGCCTTCAGTATTGATTGGAGTAAAGAAGAAAATATTATGGTTGCCTATAGTTCTAAGGCTAGCAGAGGGACCCATAATACAGCCACTTTAGCAGAATATTAAATTATTTAACTATTTCCTAAAGTGGACTTAGGAAAAATTAAAAATTCCTAAGTTAACTTATGTTATAATCTTAGCCCTTCATCACAATATAATCTCAGCCATTGAAAGTGATTTTATGGTTTGGGTTGAAATTATAAGAGATAGAATGAAGTGGAGGTCAGTTCAAAGAGCACAGAGAGTGTGTGGTTGGCTCAGCACAGAAATCATGGTTTGCAGTACTCAGTGATCAGATTAGCGATATAGAGACAGAAGGAAGGGGCCGAATAGCCTCAGCCTAGTCCAAAACCAGTGCACATCTGTGCACAAATGGAAGAATCAGTGCATCTGTATGATAGCACGAGAGCGCAGGGGTTAGCACGAGTGCGCAGGGGTTGTATCAGTTGTGTTGTTGAAGTTGGATTTGTTGTAATGGGAAGCATTCCATTGCTGTAAAAAAATTCCACAGTTTATTTGTTGAGCTAATAGAAAACACACACAAAGTTGAAGATTTTCACCAAAGTTAGGGTTTCCTAAGTATATCTTGTGTTCTATGTGTCGGATGTGTGTCTTCTGATTTATTTATTTTCCATTCTGCATGCTAAGTTAGAAAACTCAATGTATTTGCAATTTAAGTTTCCAATGCAGCAGTTGTTTGTATTTCTGATTTTATAGTTGGAAAATTGTGAATCAGTTCCAAGGTTTTAAGGAAATCTAATATGGTATCAAAGCATAGCCTCTTATTGAAGACCAAACACATTTTTATCTGCAAGAGCAGATTATGTGATTCAGAGCGAGTGGGTTTATTAGATCGATTTAGCTGCTAGGGTTTTTGGGCAATGCGCATTGCTTTTGGGCAACGTGATTTGTTTTGTGCAATGTGATTTGGCAATATGGCGTATCATGGTCTCAAATTTGAAGACAAATTGGATGGTGCGTCCAACTTCTATTCATGGTGAGAAAGGATAGCAATGGTGTTGGAGCTGCAAGGGACATGGGATTTTGTTGATAATGTCCTGTCGCATCCTCTGACCCTCAACAGTTGGCTCAGCATTACAAGATGGATGCTCAGGCAAGAAGAATTATCTTGAAGGGAGTCAAAGACCACATTTTTCCTCACCTGACTAGGAAGAAAACAGCCAAAGCCATGTGAACAACCATCATTGGTCTCTATCAAGGTTCGAGCGAGGCTAAAACGCTGGTATTGAAGGACAGGCTCAGGAATATTACATTGTCCAAGTCAGATTCAGTGGTATCTTACCTCATCAAGTTTTCCAAAATAAAGGAAGAGTTCGTTGGTGTGGGTGAAACAGTTCCAGTTGATATTTTCTCGGCTGCACCCTCTGACCCTCAACAATTGGATCAAAACAAGATGAATGCCAAGGTAAGAAGAATCATCTTGGAAGGAGTCAAGGACCATATTATTCCTCCCCTGACTAGGAAGAAAATAGCCAAAGCCATGTGGACAACCATCATTGGTCTCTATTAGGGTTCGAGCGAGGCCAAAAGATTGGTATTGAAGGACAAGATCAGGAATATTACATTGTCCAAGTCAGATTCAGTGGTGTCTTATCTCACCAAGTTTTCCAAAGTAAAGGAAGAGTTGGCTGGTGTAGGTGAAACAGTTCCAGATAGGGATTTGATAAATTTTGCTATATTGGGTTTCTCCAAATCATGGCTAGCCTTCACAGATGGGATTTGTGCCTAAAAATACCTTCCAGATTGGGAGAGATTATGGGGAGACTGTGTCTAAGAGGAGTTTCGCAAACAAGCTAGGTCACATGCTAAGGCTAGGGAAGATGAAGAAAATTTTGCTCTAGCTAGCAAAAGGAGCAAGTCCAAGGGTAAAAAGGGCAGTGGTGGTGGAGAGTCGAACTCCAAGGGTGAGAAGAAGAAAAAGGATCTCAATAAGATCAAGTGTTTTTCATGCCACCAGTTTGGGCATTATGCTACTAAATGCCCTAACAGGAAGAAAGGGTCCAAGAAGGACCAAGTAGCAACCTCTGTAGAGATTGATGAGTTCTCTTCTCATTTGGAGGAGTTTTCACTCATTGCTTGCATGGCAACCTCAGTGGCTACCAGTTTATGGTATGTCGACAGCAGAGCGTCCTATCATATGACAAGAAATAAGAAGTATGTCATGTCCCCAATTTTATGCATGCAAAAATCACTACAGGGTTTTGCCAATTTTTTATAATATTAAAAAAGGGGAAAATATTATTTTGTGAGAAAAGGCAAAAAAATATTATTTTAATGGAATGGCGGCAAAATATTATTTTACTGAAGGAAAGGAGGCAAAATATTATTCTAATGGAGATTGGTGGCAAATTATTATTTTATTAAAATGGAGTAAAAAGTCACCTAGTGGAAAATGGCCCCCTCCAATAAAATAATAATTAAAAAGTGTTAAAATTGGAAACTAGGGCCAAACTCCATGTGGGTCATATTATTTATGGCAGCTGATATTTTTATTGGATCCCTCTCATTGAGAGGTGTAGGATTGATCTAAAGATCATCCGATTCCGATAAGTATTTATGAAGTTATGAATTTATTTATGTTATGGACAAATTGTTAAGTCGGCCAGCAACGTGCCCAACAGTCATGTCTATTCAACCTCTACGTTTTAGTATAAATAGAAGAGGACTTCAAGTCATTTCAACACACGCTTGGATCTCTTCCTCTCTCTACTTGTCTTTGGGTTTTAGTAGGAGGAGAGATCCTAAGGAAAAGCCGGAAACGCCGGAAAATCCGGAAAAGCCGGAACTACCGAAAAAGCTGGAAACGTCGGAAAAGCCATAAAAGCCAGAAAAGCCGGATCTGCCGAAAAAGCCGGAACTACCAAAAAAGCCAGAACTACTGGGAACTGCCAAAACAGTCAGAGCATTTGTCTTCGAAGGAAGGCAACATGATGTATGAGATCATGGGCAGCATAATAAGCAGCATGATGATATGAGCATGGGCAGCATAATGATGCATGATGATATGAGTATGGGCAGCATGATGTATGAGATCATGGGCAACATAATAAGCAGCATGATGATATGAACATGGGCAGCATAATGATGAATGAGATCATGAGCATGGGCAGCTTGACAATATATAAGACCATGGAAGATGCAATCTGGAGATGAGAACAGCTCAATCATCAAGGTTCAACACATGTGACAGTACAGCAAGGTGTCACACGGTAATGTGCAGCAAATAGACAAGATGCAGCACTATGATAGGTGAACGAGTCACCTTAGAGAATCAGTTGAAGCAATATGTCTTCAACTAATCTCATGCCGATATCAAAAGTCAAAGTGATTGACTTCTATTGTAAATGTACTATCTCTCTCACTTTCTCTGTTGAACTTTGAAGAACATAAAAGAAGAATTGATCAAGGGTTTCCCCACATTGTGGGGTTTGTCCTTGGCTAGCGCCACATCTTGTGTCCTCTTGTCTTGGCTTGTCTTCTGCGATTTATATTTATGTTCTATCTGCAGTTTACTTTATGCTGATGTGATTGCTAATGTGGAAAAGAAATTGAAATAAATTGCTCTAGCATAGAACATACCTAAAATTAACATGGTATCAGAGCTGAGGTGAAGACAATGCCCAAGCAAGAGTGAAAGAGCAATCACCAAAGACAATAGGGACAAGACAAAAGGATCAATGAGTTCCACATCTCTCTTCTAAGTTCGCTAAGGGTGAAGTAAAAGCAGAGAATATTATCAGAATGGCACAGCAGAAGATCACTTCATTGGGAAGTTCAGATCTAAGGGTGGAAGGAAAGGCAAATGCCTTGGTTGCAATAAGTTCGACCATCATGCAAAGAGCAGAGACACATCTCTTGATGAAGATAACAATCATTCCAGGGACATCTTCAATGATCAGAGGAATGATAAGTAATGCAGGTCATCAAGGAAATGGTCGACTCTTCAAAGAAAGCAAGGAACCCCAGAATCTCTTTTATGTACCTGATCGCAAGAAGAACATGGTGTCCATCTCGGAAATGGAAGTTTAAGGTTTCAGGGTGGCACTCATTGATGGAAAGGTACGTGTTTGAAAATAGATTTTTCAAAGATGTTTTAGAGTTTGGGGTTGTATCAAGTCCACTGGGGCCCATGTCCATTGACTCAGCACCAGAGATCTGTCAGTCAAATGGTGTCTGGGATACCTGAATTCAAAAAGAGCTTGATAGTACATGTCTAAGATGTAGCAAAGGAAAATCTTACAAGGGGACCCTTCCCCTCATGTAGCAGGTCCACAGGTTTGGAACAACCCATGGATTTTGAGATTCATGAACAGGAATCTCATGTATACAGGGGGAAGAAATCCCTCTATGGCTTGAAGCAAAACACCCCGGGCATAGTATGAGAGGATTGATAGCTGTTTGATGAAGCTGAGATTCACTAGGAGTGAAAACGATCCAAACCATTACCCGAAGGTTGTGGATGATAGACCTCTCATACTGGCACCTCATAAGGATGACCTATTTCTGACAAGTGCAGACCCTCTCATTTGCAGAAGTAAGAGGGAGTTGGATTCCGAATATGGAATGATAAACTACAAGCCTGTGACTACCTCGAGGATATTAACCTTCAGAAGTCATATGGTAGTGATGTTGGACCAGATTTGGGAAATGCCTTTGAGTTTTATAAACTCAATCACGTTGATGTTCTTGGTGAACACCGGACCTATGTTTTGCAGTTAGCATGGTGAGCTCATATTTGGTTGAGCCTCACTAGATTGGTGCCAAGAATCCTCTAATATATCTTCGGGTCACAATCTCTCATGGATTGAGTTACACTACCGGAAATATGAAAATTCCATGATTATTCGAATGTTGACTGGGCAGGGAGTGTGGAGGATCACTAGAGCACTTCTCAGTGCTGGTTCTCTTTGGATTCTGCTTCGATATCATGGATGAGCAGGAAGCAGAAATCGGTTGTTATAAGTACCGCCAAGACCGGATACATAACTACGAGTATGACCTCGTATAAAGTTGCCTGGTTGTGGAAACTCTTCAGTGAGTACACATGATGAATACCAATGTGATTCTCTGTGACAACCAGAGGTGGGATTCGATTATTGAGGAATCCCGTATTCAATGATTGCTCCAGCGGATAGACATCAGATACTGCCTTATCTGGGATATGGTAAGTCGATGAGCAAGGAGGCTCCATCGCACTGAGATGATGTACAAGTCGCTACACTTTGTCAGAGCCCCGGGGAAAGATCAAATTTGTGATTTTCCCAAACGACTTGGAGTCATCGAGAGACCCTTGTAAAAGGGTCCTGCATGTTGCATACATTGAGCTCTGGGGGCCTGCGGTTCTTAATGGAGCAACATACGACCACAGGGTGACTCACCCTCCCCTGGTGGTGCGCACTGGGCTAGGATGATTCACTCTCCTATGGACAGGATGATTCTCTCTCCTGTGGACAAGATGATTCGCTCTCTTGTGGGACAGGATGATTCGCTCTCCTGTGGACAGGATGATTCACTCTCCTGTGGACAGGATGATTCGCTCTCTTGTGGGACAAGATGATTTGCTCTCTTGTGGGACAGGATGATTCGCTCTCCTGCATAGTAGGATGATTAATTCTCCTGTGAGGTTTGGATGATGTGTTCTCCATGACAATTGTGTAGCAGGATGATTAATTCTCCTGTGAGGTCTGGATGATGTGTTCTCCATGACGATTGTGTAGCAGGATGATTAGTTCTCCTGTGAGGTTTGCATGATGTGTTCTCCGTGACGATTGTGTAGCAGGATGATTAGTTCTCCTGTGAGGCCTGGATGATGTGTTCTCCATAATGATTATGTAGCAGGATGATTAGTTCACCTATGAGGACAGGATTGATTAAGTTCTCTTGTCGAGGCATCCTACCCATGCAGTCTGGGACTCATGGGAAGTACCTCTCATCTGTTCAATGAGCAAGGAAATGAGGATAGGGACCATAGTAGTACCGATGGACGCATCGTTGTATCTACCGTACTCCCTATGCTAGGATGACCTTCATTGATCTGGGATCAATGATATTGGTTTGGGACCAGTGGTAGGAGTTGTACCCACTATGACATTGACTTCGGGTAGATTGAGGACTGATCTCGGACCAGTGGTAGGAGTTGTACCCACTATGACACTGACTTCGGGTCGACTAAGGACTGGTCTAGGACCAGTGGTACACACTCTGAGATTGACTTCGAGTCAGTAGAGTACTAGTCTAGGACCAGTGATAGGAGTTGTACACACTCTAAGACTGACTTCAGGTCAGTGGAGAACGGTATGACACATTCTCGATCAATTCTTCTTCTTCATGGTTCAGCAGAGCTAAGTTGAGCAGAGCCAGCAAAGCTGAGTAGAGCTAAGCAGAGCCAGTAGAGCAGAGCAGAGCCAGTAGAGCTTATCAGAGCTAAGCAGAGCAGAGAAAAGCGAGCAGAGCTGCGCGGAACTGAGCAGAGTTGTGCAAGGCACTAATGGCAGAGATAGTATAGTTGGACATATGGATCAGCGGATTGAGTTCTCCCTAGTTGAGAGGGAGTGTTAAAATTGGCAACTAGGGCCAAACTCCATGTGGGTCATATTATTTATGGCAGCTGATATTTTTATTGGATCCCCCTCATTGAGAGGTGTAGGATTGATTTAAAGATCATTCGATTCTGATAAGTATTTGTGATGTTATGAATTTATTTATGTTATGGACAAATTGTTAAGTCGACCAGCAACTTATTTAGGCTCAGAAGCCCAACAGTCATGTCTATTCAACCTCTACGTTTTAGTATAAATAGAAGAGGACTTCAAGTCATTTCAACACACACTTGGATCTCTTCCTCTTTCTACTTGCCTTTGGGTTTTAGTAGGAGGAGAGATCCTAGGGAAAATTCGGAAAAGCCGAAAACACCGGAATTGCCAGAAACGCCGGAAAAGCCGGAACTACTGAAAAAGCCGAAAACGCCGGAAAAGCCAGAAATGCCGAAACTACTGGGACCTACCGAAACAACCAGAGCATCTGTCTCCGAAGGAAGGCAACATGATGTATGAGATCATGGGTAGCATGATGATATGAGCATGGGCAGCATAATGATACATGATGATATGAGTATGGGCAGCGTGATGTATGAGATCATGGGAAACATAATAAGCAGCATGATGTATGAGATCATGGGAAACATAATAAGCAGCATGATGATATGAGCATGGGCAGCATGCTGCATAATGATGCATGATGATATGAGCATGGGCAGCATAATGATGAATGAGATCATGAGCATGGGCAGCTTGATGATGAATAAGACCATGGAAGATGCAGTATGAAGATGAGAGCAGCTCAGTCATCAAGGTTCAACACATGTGACAATACAGCAAGGTGTCACACGATAATGTGCAGCAAATAGACGAGATGCGGCACTATGATAGGTGAACGAGTCACCTTAGAGAATCAGTTGAAACAATATGTCTTCAACTGATCTCATGCCGATATCAAAAGTCAAAGTGATTGACTTCTATTGTAAATGTAGTATCTCTCTCACTTTCTCTGTTGAACTTTGAAGAACATAAAAGAAGAATTGATCAAGGGTTTCCCCACATTGTGGGATTTGTCCCTGGCTAGCGCCACATCTTGTGTCCTCTTGTCTTGGCTTGTCTTCTGCGATTTATATTTATGTTCTATCTGCAGTTTACTTTATGCCGAAGTGATTGCTAATGTGGAAAAGAAATTGAAATAGCTTGTTGTAGCATAGAACATACCTAAAATTAACAAAAAGGGAGTCGAGAAGCATGGGGAAAAATTATAAAAGGAAGATATACTCATTTGTTGATCATCTTTTGTCTATTACATTTCCCCTTTCATCTTCTCTTGGTGTTGTTTAGCACAAGAAGAAAAGTGTTGTTTGGCACAAGAATTCCAAGCGAAAATTCCACCCTCATTTTGGAGAATTTTGGGTGTCTCCCAGAAAGTTTGGGAGTCTATATCAAGGCTTCCCTTGAGTGTATTGCAAGAGATTTGATCAGCGCTGCACATTTCTTGGATGCAATAGGACTTTGAGGTACATATTTTGAAGCAGTAGATGTGGGTTAGAGATTCTGAGTTTTGGAGAGAGTTCCCCTTGCCTATATAACGGGAGTTTGTGGATGGCAAAAATTTTTGAGCAGATTTGAAGGCATAAATCACAGTTCACCTCCAGCCAACAGCAACAAAATTTATGGGCAGTGCAAGTTACCAGTTTGAGCCATTTCCGGGTTTGCATGCTTGTAGAAGCAAGCCCAGATTCCATCATTCCACTCTATTTGTACTCAGTTCCAACATTGATATTAATAAAACGGTTTAGATTTACTGCTCATATTGTGTGGTTTATTGATTGCAAATGCATGTCTGAATTTTATTATTCATCCAGAATTCACAAGTGCAACTTATTGATTTCCAGTTCTATTTTGGAGGCCCAATTTACTATTGCAGCAGATCTTTTGTGGCCATCACTGTAGCTATTTCTATCAAGAGCTCTATATGTAATTGCTCCAGTAAATAAATAAAGCTACTCAATTCTCCCTTTCTTGAGTTATTTGCAATTATGGCATTTATGGGTTTATTTGGAAATGCTATTTTATTTTTGCCACAATTTCATGATTGTTGTTTTGCAATTGCTTGAAGAAATTTATGGTAGAAATCTCTAAGCAATTTCTCGAGAAATTTAAGAAAATTATAAACCGTGACATTACAAAGTATTTCAGCAAACTGTCAGAAAGGGACATGTGGTTTAAAGTTGAGATGGTATAGTTGTTTTGAGAGGGAGTTAGAAAACCCTCTTTATCTCAGAGATGTACTTTACGTACTTGGGCTCAAGAAGAATCTCATTTTAGTTTTAGGATTAGAGGACAAGGGGTACGAGGTGACCTTCAAATAGGGTAGAGTTTTCATAAAACCCTCAAACTCCAAGGTGGCAAAGCAAATCGGGGTTAGACACAAGAGCCGCTATAGATTGTAGTTTTAGACAGCCACAACATTAACTAGCTGAGGGAGTCATGACTCAGGGAGCGAGCTTGGGGAGTTATGGCATAGGCGCATGGGGCATCTGCACAATGGAGTGCTAAAGATTCTCAAGGAGATAGCAACATGATTGCCACAGTGTTGTGTGGACCAGCATCAGGTGTGCAAGGGTTGCACACTTGGCAAGTATGCCAAATCATCTTTTCCTAGTAGAGATAACAAGGCCAAGGGTATCTTGGACATTGTTCATTCAAATGTTTGTGGTCCTTTCTCTACAACATCCCTTAGCAAGTACAAGTATTATGTCACCTTTATAGATGATCACTCAAGGAAGACCTGGATATTCTTCATGAAAAAGACGGATAGATTCTTCTCAAAGTTTCTGGAGTTTAAGGCCTTAGTTGAGAACCAAACTATCAAGAGGTTGAGGTCTAATAATGGTGAGGAGTACACCTCAAACGCATTCAAGGAGTTGTGTGCCAAGAAGGGCATCAGAAGGGAGTTGACTACACCATATGATGCTCAACAGAATGGGGTGGTAGAGGATCAGGGGTTGCCCAAGTTTCTTCGGGCTGAGGCATGTCATACGGTAGTTTTCCTACAAAAACAAAGCCTACGTAAAGTGTTGGGGTGAGTTACACTAGAGGAGGTGTTTACAGGGAAGAAACTGGATGTGTCACATTTCCGTATATTCAGTGGCTTTGTGTATTGCCATGTTCTGGAGGAAAAGAGGAAGAAACTAGAAGGACATCTTCATGGGCTACAACAACATCCAAGGCATACAGGGTGTACATTACAGCACACAGGAAAACAATGATCGAGAGAGATGTGAAGTTTGAGAAATATAGAGCCTTAAGGAAGTCCTTAAAGCGTGAGCAGACTACAATGCAAGAGGAGAAGCAGCAGGGTCCCAAGCAAGAGGTTCAGTCAGCACCTCAAACTACAACTCAACATGTTGATGGGCAAGCCAAGCAATGGAAGGATGAGGAGGAAGACACACAGTTGGAGGAAAGAGTAGAGCCCACTCAAGCAGTGACTCCTAGCATATGGAGACAGAAAGCGAGATGGGCAAATCAGTTCATCTAGGAGGCGCAGGAGTCAGTTGATGCTCCTCGTTTATGTCAAGATGTCAAGCCTGCTAGTTATCAGGAGGTAGCCACTCAACAGATGTAGAGAGATGCCATGGTGGAGGAGTATGCCTCCATCATTAAAAACAATGTCTGGGAGGTAGTGTCGAGGCCAAAGGGCAATTCTGTGGTGGGCTTTCACTGGGTCTACAAGATCAAGCATGGGGTTGATGGGAGCTGTTAAATTTTCTTAGGGCTATATTGTTCTTTGCTTTGATAATTGCATTTCTTCATCAACACATTACATTCACCATATAACATCATAACATTATTTAGATTTACATCATTACTCAGCAACATATGCAATTATATAGAAAGAACAATGTCATCATCATCAATGCAACAGAACATAAAGGAACAATAGAAGAAAAGCATTCACACATAGACACCAGGATTGGTCGGAGACCAGAGAAAAACCCACTACAGGGAAAACCCTTTCAAATTCTTCTTCCTATTAGATTGCTATCGAATGATTCAACAAATGAAAGTACAATGATCCATAATTTCATCCATACAACTATCTAGCAAAAACAACTACACAATATTCATAAAATGAACCTAACAATGCTTTCTGATTTTGAAGCCTGTAATGAACTGTCATTGTCTGCAGTCAACTGCCGAATACTGCAGTCACTGAGAGAAATCTTCAGACAACTGAAATTCCATCATTTAGGTCTCAGTCGCACGGAGGAAGAGTCATGTGTGAGACTGTGCAGCTTCCAATCGCTCTTTGGAGCCTACAAGCAACCGACTGCAATCTACAACTGAGATTTTGAAACCCTAGATGTTAGTCGCACAAAGGACGAGTTGTGCGTGCACTAGGATGCTTCAATCACATCACATGGATGAGCCTAGTAGCGAGCGACTGCAATCGAGATCTCTCTGTCATGTGCCTGTGATTGAGGCCCAAAACCCTAAAATAGAAATGCGAGCTTTGGACCCTGCAATTTCATCTTTGAGTGAACATGTTCCTCTGCGAATGAGCCTCAAACCTGTGCGAGCCAAAAACCAAGATAGAAGAGTGTCTCATGATGATGTCCAAATGTCATAGAGGTCACTTGTATTTATAGCCTTCCAAGTGATTTAGGGCCAACCTTATCAAATATGCACATGTCGGTTTTTCTTCATAAGTACACTTTTCCTTATCCAGTTTGAATGATCTTTAGGTCGAATTTGGTCCTCTCAAAAAGGGGAATTCAATGCAATCATTATCTCCATAAAATGAGTTGTCCAAAGACCGCAATTGCATATTTTAACACTCCCTCTCAACTAGGGAGAATTCCACCTACATCATGTCACGTGTATCTTGTCGTCAAATCATAGTATCTCATCTTATCATATCATCATTGTTCATCTCAATTCATCTCTTGCGTATTCCTGCTTATCTCTTGATTGTCCTTACTCATATGCTAAACATTCTCGAATCTAAAAGAAGAAGAATTTGACATCGGAGCGGTGCTCAATCTACCACCCTCTATCCATCGGGGAGCCACAGGTACCACCCAGAATCTCTACCAATAGGGAGCCCACCTGGGAAACATCAACGGGGAGTCAAATCTACGACTCGCATCATCATCGGAGAGCATACCGTCAGGGAGCATATCTCAACCTGGAACCACATCAAGGAGCACATCTCAACTCGAAATCTAATGGGGGAGCTAAACATCTACGCCCCCATATTGAGCAATAGGTGATATAGGGGAGCTACTACTCAACCCATCATATTGCCTACTGATCTTCCCAACAATGGTGTTCAAGAGTCATGTGGTAGAGCACTTGCATCATAATTAGCTTGGGTTGTACACTCTCAACCCATTGGCCAGATGGGGAGCGATAATCCCAACAAGCCCAGCTTGTGGGTATGATGCCAACTAGGGTATACTCTGCAAAGACCAAGATAGGGGAGCAACATCTCCAACCCTATGGGTAACAGATAGGGGAGCAACATCTACGACCTTATTGTCCAAAGATCCCTCAACCCAGGAGCCCTCTATCTCAATTCCTCACCTTGGGAGCTCAGACAAGGGGGAAGAGTTGGCTCAGTGTTCTCGATCAATGATGCTCTCTGTAGATCAGCAACATATCATTGTGCTCATATCTGATAATCATCATGTCTTAATATCAGTTGTCTCTTTTTCATACAAGACATCAAATCAAATATCATATTAGAAAACATATATATATATATATATATATATATATATATTATATATATATATATATATATCACAAAAAGGATACCTTATTCATCCTCCCTTTCGAGGAGGTGTCAACCACAAGCCTAAGCTTGTTTCGTATAATAGCACTATCTCAATGAAGGTATCTCATTCCCAACTATATATAGGATTCTCTGCCAATCAGTTCCCACTCTTTGTCATCATAATGTATCCATGTCATATCTAGAACTTTCTCAAACATCTCTCCAAAAAGCTTCTTCATCTTGCCTCATAGCTAGTCATGCTAGCAACCATCGTACTCAACCTCGGTCATGCTTAAAGCTACAAACTTCTCATTCAAAACATCATGGCAGATCTCATACTAAGGCAACACCCAAATGTGCTCGTCAATAACGATCCAAACATCATCAGTACATCCATGCAGTCACACATCATAGGAAGAATGTCAAAGATAGATCATCCCATGCAAATATCTCGAAGGGTGCTTGGTGGCAACTCTGTGTATGAAGCGGCTCAATCATGAATTCACTCAGATTACACGCAGCACATATGAATTGGTGTTAGAACATCAATGCTTCAATCAACTATCGGTTGCCAAGTTGAGTTCAACAATATCTCTTCACAACTTCTTGAAATTCAATCGAAGTGTCCAAGGATTTGCATTTCCACTTTCCAAAAACTCTTCAATAGCTTCGCAATATAGATTTTCTTTTCCAAACTTCAAAAATCAATTCATCATGTCATGATTCATTATTTCGAGCTTCAGAAGCCAACTCACTCTTACTTGGATCATCAGAGGCTCATTACCTGTCAATAGTAGACCGTCAGCATATAAAACCAAAATCAAAATCATACCTTGGAACACTTCAAAAGTAGAGGTTTGGATCAATGCATCATCCTAACTTCACCTGATAACTGTCAATGCAGACACATCAAAGCCGAGGAGCTTGCTTCATGCAATGTTTTCTACAAATATAACACTTTACCAAACGAACATGATTTGCCTTACATAAATTAATATTGTCTAATCAAATCTACTAAGTCAACTTTTAGATGCCAAATCAAAATTCATATCAAACTCATCAATATCGCAGTATCAAATTCTTTAGACTAGGTGACAGGTAGAGCTCTCATCAAGTCATGACTTCATCTATTATCATGCCTACTAGTTGTCATTTAGTTATCAAACCAAGCTTCATCAATTCATCCTCATGATCATAATATAAGTTACTAGATGCAAATGCATATACTAATAATAGGTCATGCAAGTTCCATCCATTTATTGTGAGATTACTTCACACTGAATCACAACTGTCAATACTTCAACCATTGTGCTAAGAACAAGGAGGCCAATACAAAACCATTATCGAATACCAATATTAGTCACTGAAAGTCACTATACCATATAGCATTATTATCAAGGCAAATCATCAATCGTCAAATCAAATCATTAGTCATCAGGTCAAATCCAAATTTGCTATCACAGAGAGATCTATAGCCCAAAACATATCTCAACATCAAGTCAAAGTTCTAAATTATTATCAATCATCATGTCAAATACTGCTTATCTATATCAATCAGCCAAAATCATAATGACATATTGATATGCATATCCCAGTCACCTGCAAACACAAGTTTAGTCAACATATTCACATTATAGTAAGTCAAACATTCAAACTTCCCTGCTCATAGAACTTTCTATTGTTTGCTCCATGTTTGTAGGACTGACATCCTTCAAGTGTACTTCTGATTTTATGCACAAAGTTTCATTCTTGTGTCCTATAGGCATAGTCGCACCCATAGGCCTTCCTCCAAGTGGTTGAGAGGCTACAGTTGCACCCTTAAGCTTGCTTCCATGCGACTGAGGCTTAGAGTAAGGGAAAACTCTCTCTTCTCAGGTCAAAACTTTGTTGCAGACCAACAATATCAGATATTTGTCTATTCATGCCCATAAATCATATTTCAGCAGTAAAGAGTCTTCTATACATATAATGCAAATGATAATACGAGTAAGGATCTTATAGAGAGATTCTCCCTCTGAATGGGAAACCACTTCGGTCATCTTCATTCCAGTCATCAATCTATCTATAATGCTATCATGCATCAGCAGATCTGTTAGATCATAAAGTCAAACATATATCCATCATGGTCATAACATGCTAGAATCATCTATTTCACCATTACATCATGTTAGGCCCCTATACTATTAGTGTAACCCCTTATTGTTATTAGTATAACCCACTTACTATATTGATGTACCCATGTAGTGCCCATATTGTTACTATTGTGCCCCATAGAAGCCCACTATTGTTATTATTGTGCCCTTACATTATTATTGTTATGTCGGCTCTGATTATGTTATAACCCCTTAGACTCCTATATATAGAAAGGAGGTCTTTTCATTTGTATCATCGAAGAATTGTTCATTTATGTAATGTAAAGGAGGTTGCCCCCTCGAAGAGGTTGAATTCTAAGGCGTTGATCTATCTTTTCTATCTTTTCTTGAGTTGGTTTCATAACATTTGGTATCAGAGCTTTGGATTCTAGGGTTTCGCTGCTCCAAACAGGTCATCGTGGCATTTTCGCTATAACTTTTTTTCTGTGACGTTTTAGAAGACGCAAAAAAAAACCCATTTGAGAAGAAATCATGTTGAACCTTGGGTCCGAATTTCAGAGCTTTTCGCGCGATATTTGCGGAGATATGATCTAAGGAAGTTGGTCTTTTTGCAGACTCCTAAATTACATTCAAAACAGGGGACCTGGGGAAAATCGTCATAACTTTCTCTCTGGGGATCGGATTGAAATTTCGTAAGAAGGTACAGAAAGAGGACAGACTGTAGTTTCTTGTATGCATTTTTCAGATCCAAAGGTCGAAACAGTGACACGTGGCACTTCATACAATTTCGCTCTTCTAGAAAGGTCTATAATCAGGTCATCTTGGGAGATTGTGCATAACTCTTTCTTAGAGAATCCAATTTGGATCAGACTGGTGGCATTGGAAAGAGGACACAGAGGGCTACTATAGGTCACAATTTCAGAACTTAAAGATCCGAAAGTACAGAGTTACAGTCGTTTCAAGGTCAAGCTCCTAAAATCAAGAAAAAGCAAGATGAGGAAGTTTGATGGCAAGGATCCGGTAAATTGGATACTTCAGATGGAGCAATATTTTGATCTACATGGTGTACAACTGTTACAAAAGGTATGTATTGCATCTTCATATTTAGAACCAGATCAATTTTTATGGTACGAAGGGCTTTGTTCTCATAAACAACTTGTTACGTGGTCAATTTTCACAGAGGAAATGATAGCACATTATGAGGATACAAAGAGCAACACCTTCTTTAGAGCAACACCACAACAATTGGAAAGAGTAAAAGGACTTTGTGATATAGTGGAAAGCAAAATTATGGAAACCAGAAAGCGTACCCCTCACAACTATAAAGATGGAAGTGTTGTTTCTCCTAGCCTTCCACAACCTACAAGGGTTACACCACAACAATTGGAAGAAAAAAGAGAAAAATGGCTTTGTTACAATTGTGATAGAAAATGCACTAAAGGTCACAAGTGTGCTGAGAAGAAATTATTTTACATAGAATATGAAGAGGAGGAAGAAAAGAATCAAGAAACATCAAAAGAAGAAGATATACAGCAGGGCCCCACCCCAGAGAAAGAAGAAATGAATCAGACCATATCTTGTAAAGCATTGGCAAGAATTACCACTCCTCAAACTCTCAAGATAGAAGGACATATCAAGAAGAAAAAGGTGCAAGAAGTGAAAGATCACATCGAGAAAGAAGAAATGAATCCAACCATATCTTGTAATTCATTGTTCGAAATTACCACTCCTCAAATTATCAAGATAGAAGGACGTATCAAGAAGAAAAATGTTCAAGAAATGAAAGATCACATCGAACATCAAGAAATGAATCCGACTATATCTTGTAAAGGATTGGAAGAAATTACCACTCCTCAAACTCTAGAGATAGAAGGACATATCAAGAAGAAAAAGGTTCAAGCAGTGAAAGATCACATCGAGCATCAACAACAAGTTCTCCAACTTTTAAAGGATAACACCACTTCGGTGCAAAATCAAACGAAACAACAGGTAGATCAACATCGTAGTGAAAAATGTTTTGATGTAGGTGATTGGGTGTTTTTACTGCTACATCTCAAGCAAGCTATTTATGAGAAGGAATGTTGGCAATACTACATGCACTTAAAAAATGGCGACCTTACCAAATGGGAAGACTCTTCAAGGATGAGGATGTGGAAGCATTGTTTTGTGCTATTTATATTATCCAACCAGATTGGATAAACGAAGCAAGGGATGAATGGAAGAAGGACGAAGAAGTATGGCCACTTATTCAAAAGTTGCAAAATATCCCAATTCAAACAATATTGCCAGAAATTGAAGAGGAAGGAAAAATCATATTGGAACCTGGAGCAGTCACAGAAACAAGAACCCGACAGCTACGAAATCAATCAATTTCAGAGTATCTCATCAAGTGGAAGAACTTACCCGCTGAATATTCCACATGGGAGGACAAGAATTTTATACAAAAGCATCAAGAACTACTCAAGCGTTGAGGACAACGCTTTTTGAAGGAGAGGGGCATGTTAGGCCCCTATACTACTAGTGTAACCCCTTATTGTTATTAGTATAACCCACTTATTATATTGATGTACCCATGTAGTGCCCATATTGTTACTATTGTGCCCCATAGAAGCCCACTATTGTTATTATTGTGCCCTTACATTATTATTGTTATGTCGGCTCTGATTATGTTATAACCCCTTAGACTCCTATATATAGAAAGGAGGTCTTTTCATTTGTATCTTCGAAGAATTGTTCATTTATGTAATGTAAAGAAGGTTGCCCCTTCGAAGAGGCTGAATTCTAAGGCGTTGATCTATCTTTTCTATCTTTTCTTGAGCTGGTTTCATAACACATCATGACATCAATCTTTCATCAAGGGTTATAGTCAAATATCTAATAAGAGTAAACTTCAAGAATCATGATCACGACATTACTTCTTTGTCACGTAACTCAATCCATCAAGTCAGGGCATTCAATATTACCATGTGCCATAATTACTAAGCACATCAGAACATAACCATGGTCAACAAAAGATCTTCAATCTCATTGTTATAATTCTATCATCATGGCTACCATGCTTTTCACAAACAATAACAATAGTGCCAGTTACCATCAAGGTGCTAGCCTTCTTCATGGGATCAAGATATCCAAAATGATAGATGTTAGCCAAACATCAATATTAAGGAGCTTCATAGAATCAAGAAAATCATCATGTTTAAGAAGTAAGATACTCGTTGCACCATTTCATCATAAGAATCATGAATCCAAATCATTTTCATATGCATAAGCCATTTGCGAAGGAGACATTCTCATCATACATTAGGGCTTACCTTGTCATCAATATTCCAGTTGAAACATAACACCATACATACCTTGAAGCGTTTAGATACTTGTGCATCTTCTTAGCTAGTATCACTTTGTCACCTTTTCATTAGGTGCCTCTTTATTTTTACAACACTAGTTCTTATCTTCCTGCACTAGCCATGATCCTCAAGAGAGATCCACTTCTCACAACTCATCAAGAGGTTAGAAGCATCCAAATACTCAAATATACATGCAGGAAGCATAAGTAGTAATCAAAACAATAATTAGATCCATAAGTCAAAAATAAAGATATAAAGGAGAATCTTAAGTCGGAAAGTAATTATCTTCATTGAGAGGTGATCATCTCTCTCTTGAACCAGCCTTCAAGAGTCATCATTGTCCATTGTCTACTTGATGCCTTCAATATATATTCATCAACTTTATCAACAACCAAGCCTAATAAAGACTATCCCATCTAAGGCTTCATCAAATTTGACAACTGCTTGAACATCTTCATTTTGACCATGCTAGGTTTCTAGATTGCCTATATCAAATCTTTGCCATAAACCAGGGTTTTTCTCAAACCCTAACCTCATAATATCCACCAAACCCTAATAACCAAATTGCATAAGGTTTTCTTCAAACCCTAGAATTCTTTTAGGTCTCCTCCATCCTTTCTTGCATCCTTGAATGGTGTCATTCAAGGGGTGATCTCTAAGTTGCAGGAAACGTGGGGGGAGGGGTCGTTTCAGGCAGGAAACGGAAACGAAACTAGGAAACGCGTACGGTATGGCATGGAAACGCGTTTCCGGCCGTACTGCCACGTTTCCTGAAACGGAAACGTGGCAGTGCGGCCGGAAACACGTTTCCAGGCCGTACAAGCCACCTTTCCCAGTTGTAATGTGTTGTTTTTTAATTTTTTTTTTTTATTTGTTTTTAAATTTTTTTTAGGTTTCCGGTAATTGTGCTACTTCTATTTTTGATGAGGATTGTTATGATGAGGATTAGTCTTTTGTGACTTGTCTCTATAGTTCTTGCGGCCTTATAGTCTTTATTGTACTTGCAGCCTCATATACTAATATAAATAAAGGCTGATTTTGGATTTTCCTATATTTTTATTTTCATTATGTGATCATTCATGACTCATGAGTAAATGTGATGTAAATTTAATCTTAATGTTTAAATGTAATAAATTATAATCATATAATGTAAATGTATCATTAATGCTTTATGATTGCACATATATATAATAATAATTTTTAAATATTTTTAATATATATATATATATTATTATTATTATTATTATATATATATTCGCGTTTCCCCGTTTCCAAAATTTGGGGAGGTCGCGTTTCGTATCGCTTCCCGTTTTGGAAACTCGTTTCCGTTTCCCCGTTTTGTGCAACTTAGAATTCCACAAATGTCTATCGATGTAAGGTGGATGAAGGATCCTCTACAAGTATTATATCCTCCTTGGCTTGGAAAGATTTGGGTTCTCGAAAGTTGTTGGCAGTTGATAGTCAGTTGTTAGCCTATGATAAAAGACCTAGTGAATCTATGGGTGTTCTTCCTCAATTTCCTATTACTTTAGGTGGGAAGATTGTCTTAATCGATATGGTGGTGGTTGATCGCCCTTTAGACTTTAATATGCTACTTGGGCATGATTATGTCTATGTTATGAATGTTGTGGTGTCTTCACTCTTTCGAGTGATGTATTTTCCTCACAACAGAAGTATTGTCACTATTGATCAACTTGCATATGATAATCACCATCCTAATTTGAACTTAGTTCAAAATACCCCTTGGTATGTTCCAAGTGTTCAAGTAGACTCTGCCCCACCACGTGTGAACTATGTGGCATTATATCCTCAATGCTCAATTGCTTCTGAGAAGGATCCTTTGAATTATTATTTTCCTTCTCAGGACTTGGTCCCAGTGTTTGATCGAGTGATTTCTCCTTATGGGAACTTGGGACTCCTTACTTCCCACTTTTGATCCTTCTAGTTCTCATGATTTCTTGGATGTTGAGTTGCCTTCGCAAGAGGATATTTTTGAAGCAATGAGTTTTAGCTACCAAAGGAGTCCTTAGCCTAAGTCTCACAAGGGGCTTGTCTTGAAGAACTGTTATATGTAAGTCATTAGGCTGTGTGGTTCCCTGTAAGGTTGTACCATATAATCAATTAATGAATTGAATTACAATGAGCAATGAAGCTCAAATAAATAATACAAAATGTATTTACAGAAACAGCAAGTTTCTACTAAGAAATAAAAACAACGAGTTTCTACTAAGAAATAGAAACAGCAAGTTTCTAATAAGAAACTGCTAATAAGATCACAGATGATCTTATCCGAATAAAATACATAAATGAGCATTAAACACTAAAATAGCATTATTCTAATACCCTCCCTTAATGCTCAATCTATTTACAACACCTATAGACCCCCTAAATTTTACAAACTTATCAAGCCCAAGGGGCTTGGTGAAGATGTCTGTTGGCTGCTCTGTCGTGGGAACATACAGCAACTGAATGGATCTGTCTTCAACAAGCTATCGAATGTAGTGACAATGGGTTTCCACATGCTTTGTTCATTCATGGAAGACTGGATTCTTGGAGAGTTTGAGCACTCCCTGATTATCACAGAACAAGGGAGTAGGACCTGCCTGGGAAACATGCATATCCGCAAGCATACGTCGAAGCCAAACTGCCTCACAAGATGCCTTAACTGCTCCCCGATACTCTGCTTCTATCGAGGAGAGAGCCACTACCTGCTGCTTCTTACTAGTCCATATGACAGCATCGGATCCCACAAACTGAACACATACCTAGTTGTAGATTTACGGTCATTAACCAAACCTGCCCAGTCGGAATCCGTGTAACCACTGAGTGTAGGATCTGAACTCCGAGTGTACAGAAGTCCATAATTAGGAGTGTCACTCACATAACGCAGCACACGCTTCGCTGCTATCCAATAACCATCCTTAGGAGCTGTCATGAAGTCGTGGCAGGTTTGCAATCTTGCATTCTGAACCTGTCCACAAGACTTCTGGCATACTTCGACTGAGAGAGAAAGATGTTGTTCTCAGTCTGCCAGACTTCAACCCCCAAACAGTAATGAAGAAGTCCCAAATCTGTCATATCAAAAGTGTTTCACAAATCCTGTTTGATCCCATGGATCAAATGTGCTGAACTACCAATAATGATAAGGTCATCCACATAGACAACCACAAACAAAAGATCATCACCAGTATGCTTGATATACAGGTTTGCATCAGATGGACTCCTCTGAAAGCCATGATCTGTTAGGTACTTATCAATTTTCATGTACCAAGCCCGAGGGGCTTGTTTCAGACCATAGAGTGCTTTGACTAATCTACAAACTTTTTGTTCTTGACTGGCAACCTTGAATCTTGACTGGCAACCTTGAATCCTGGAGGCTGCGTCATGTAGACTTCTTCCTGTAAGTCACCATTCAGAAAAGCACTCTTTACATCCATCTGATGGACTTTCCAACTGACGAGCTGTATGGTACTCATCTTGGCAAGGACGAGCCGTATGGTACTCATCTTGGCTATAGGAGCAAAGGTCTCCTCATAGTCTATGCCTTCCTTCTGTGAGAACCCTCGAGCAACAAGGTGAGCCTTATACTTGTCTAGGGATCCGTCAGCTTTGTATTTTACTTTATACACCCATTTGCAGCTAATGGGCTTTTTCGCTGTAGGAAGATCAGAAAGGGTCCAAGTGTGATTCTTCTAAAGACTCTGGAATTCAGCTTCCATAGCATGTTCCCACTTAGGTATACCCTTAGCCTCTGAATAGGTTTGAGGCTCAAAAACATTGTGTAGGTTAGCCATAAGAGCAAAATTTACTGTAGGTTGTTGTTTGCTCTTATTTCTGAAAGTTCTACCTTCAAGGAGCTCATTATCCCGGAGATCACCAATAGTTTTAGCCCACCATTTAGGCCGGAGAATAGAAGAAACAATATCTGGAGTCGGTGGAGGAGGCTCAGGAACAACAGGAGCAGCAAGAGGAGGATTATTTTCCGGAGGGAACTCAGGCAGTGCATCATCAAACACTGATGTTGCATCATCCCTCCCATCAGGTGGACCTAACGAAAGAACACTTGAGGTTGATCCTCAGAACACTGCTCAGAAGGAGAAGACTGAAAGAAACCTCTGTCTTCATCAAATACTACGTCTTGATTGAAAATAAGACGATCAATGTCTATATCTATCAGCCTATAGGCCTTATGGTGATCACTGCACCCTGTCATCATGAGTTTCTGGCTTTTGGAATCCAATTTAGAGCGCTTAGCAGTTGGAATCCAAACATATGCAACCGAGCCAAACACTTTGAGGTGACCAATCTTAGGCTTACAGTCAGACCAAACCTCTTCTGGAGTCTTCCCCTTAACATCCTGAGTAGGTGATCGGTTAAGAAGATAGACAGCAGTAAACACTGCTTCAGCCCAAAATTTGTTCGGAACACTCCTGTGTTGTAACATGGAACGAGCCATTTCAACAATCGTATGGTTGCGACGTTCGACAACATTGTTCTGCCGAAGAGTGTAAGGTGTAGTTAAATGGCGTTTGATGCCTGGGTATCACAGAAGTTGGAGAAAGCAGAAGAACAAAATTCCCCCCCGTTATCTGTCCTAAGAGTTATGGTATTACAGCCAGACTCTTTTTCAACTAAGGATTTAAACTTCTGAAAGATGCTAAATACATCATATTTATGTTTTAGAAAGTACACCCACATGTTTCTACTGAAATCATCTACAATAAGCAAAAAATATTTGCAACCAGTAACTGAAGATGTATTCATAGGACCACAAATATCAGCATGAATTAACTGGAGTACCTTAGATGCGCGCCAAGATTCTCCATCCTTGAATGAAGACCGATGTTGCTTGCCAGCTTGACAGGCGCCACACACTCCCAAATGCTGAGTCTGAATATCAGGTAACCCTGACACAAGTCCCTCCCGAGATAGCTGAGAGAGATACTGAATGTTTAGATGCCCATATCTCTGATGCCATAGAGTGCTGATGGGAGAAACACGAGCTGCTAGAGCCACTTCTGGAGAATCACCAGTGTCAAGAAGCCTGTATAGGCCATGATCCTCTAGGCCAACAAAAATCATAAGACGAGTTTCCTTGTCAATAATGGAGCACTTGTGCGCACTGAACACCACATCGAGCTGAGGAGAGTTCCTCATAATCTGGCTGACAGACAGCAGATTAATTTCCATACCAGGAACATAGTACACATTCAGGAAGATGAGTGTGCGCCCATCAGACTGGATCTGAACTGTACCTCTGCCAACCACTGTGTACTCCTCACCTCCGTCGAATACCACAGAATCACTGAAAGATGAGAAGTCAGTAAACCAATCACGCCTGTGAGAGAAATGACGTGATGCACCATAGTCAATGTACCAGGCAGAAGACGGTGCATGATCTGAGGACCTCTTAGCCATAAAGGCATAAAAGGAAGATTCCTTCTACTCGAAATGTTCTGCAACATTCGCTGTCTGATGAGACCCTCCCTGCTTCTTCTATTCAGAAGCAATCCTCTGTCAGCAATCTTTCTTCATGTGGCCGAACTTGTGACAGTAATTACACTGCACATTTTTCTTCTTAGCAGGATCAGAAGGCTGAGAAGAACCTTTCTACTGAAAGGACTGAGAGGATTGATATTTGGCAGCAAAGGCATTTTCTGAGGAGGTTGATGAAGCACCACTACCAAACTGTTGTTTCCTATGATCCTGCTGCAAGAGTTTGGTGCATAACTCTGGAAACTTCAGATCAACATTAGTGGAGGTAATGTTGAGTGTTTCTATGAACTGCTCATAAGGTTTTGGTAGACTTTTCAGAGTGATGACTACCATATCTTCTTCCTCCATGGTTCGACCAATAGCTTCGAGTTGATCGCGAATGTCTTTAATCTTGTTAAGATGTTCCTGTAAAGACATACATTCGTCCATCATGATGGAGGACAACCGATTCTTCAGAAAGAAAGCTCTGCTCTTGTCGGATGTCTCGTGCAATTCCTTCAAATGTTGCCAGATTTCAGCAGCTATCTTGCCGGAAGGAATCTGTGGTAACTAATCATCAGTCACAGAGAGTTTGAGAAGCATAACAGCCTCTCGATTTCGATCATCAAACTTATCTTGATTTGCACCAGGTGTACCAAGACTGAGCTCTTTGCCCAAAATAAGCTGGTCAAGACGCCTATATTCAAAAATGGTCAACATTCTCTGTTTCCAGATGTTACAATTGATGCCATTAAAGCACTGACTGCCTTCCAACATCAGAATGGTTAGCAAGGCCATCTGCACGTTTCCCAAGACACAAAAAACAACAAAGGAGTCCAACACGGATTTCAATGCAGAGGTCGGCTAATCTGGACAAAATCTGACAGGTGTTGGTGCAATATGAAATAGAACCAGAAATCGTAATATTTATGGACAGATGATACCCTGCGCAGAAGGTATGCTTGGATCTCAGCTTCAAAAGGTTGAAGGTTGTTGTATACACACATCATAAAAAAGATAAATGCATGCATTCAGCTCACTATATCACGCCAAACAAAAAAAAAGCAGAAAAGCCCACGGCGCCGAACGTGCGGCCCCTCCTCGGTTCGCTCAACAATTGCTTTCTTCAACCTGGCAAATGACGTGCACTGCCTTCTCATTGAAAAACGCACTATGGAAGCATGCAATCATAGAACATAATGAGACCCTGCGTTAGTCAGGAACATCTATATCGGCTGGAAAGTTGTTGCACGTACGCTGAGGAAGATTCAGAGGTTCGGTGCAATAATGACAATAAGTATAAACAGGCTGGAGTACGCTTGTTGCTTTATAGATGGCAAACGTTAACGGCTGGCCTAAGCGTCATCTCCTTAAAGGGGGTTCAGTTTGAAATAGAATTTGACCTTTCAACCACAGTGAAATCGGCTCAGCAGAATGAGAAACACGTCCCTTCGAATATTCAACAGTTCGATTTTCTAATGATCAAACTCGTCCAATTGGGAGGGAATAAGGGGTTTGACAAGCTCGTCCCTTGTCGTCACAAATTCTTCAACCAATTTGCAGTTGGTTCCTTCTATTATGTGACGGCCCTTTTAAAAAAAACTACGACTCAGAAATTGTGACGCCCAAAAAAAAATTTCAGACCCCTAGAGAGCCAATTCGAAATGAAGCACGAAATTTTTCAAACAATGAAAAATTATTTCGAAAAAAATACCCTAGCTCTGATACCATAATCAATGAATGAATTGAATTACAATGAGCAATGAAGCTCAAATAAATAATACAAAATGTATTTATAGGAACAGCAAGTTTCTACTAAGAAATAGAAACAGCAAGTTTCTAATAAGAAACTGCTAATAAGATCACAGACGATCTTATCCAAATAAAATACATAAATGAGCATTAAACACTAAAATAGCATTATTCTGATACCATATTGTATATATAAGGTATGCATTTTCAAGTTTTGTATTCTATAACACAAGCTTTTATCTTAAGTTTATATATGGGATGTATTAACTTCTTGCCTAGTGTTCCTAATTATGTCTACAGAACTTTGAAGACTTCTCCTTTGGGTATTTTCATGGTTGATCTGCTCTGACAGGTATTGGTTCTTGAAACTGGCATATAGGTTAGGTTTTCCACCTGCATTGTGCATTATCAGTTTCCTTTTCCGTTTTGGCCTTAGGATCGACCCCACCAAGATGTGACATGGAACCTTCTCACTGCTTAGAAGTGTCATAACTTGTGTGGTAAGAGCCTACGTTACCATGGGTGCCCTGGATAGTACCTTGATGTCACTTTGCACCCACGCTAAAATTTTGTTCTTAGGTTCGGGAGTCCTCTTTAGTCCCGCCATAACTTTACGTTGAAGCCTCATTCTTCTTCTTCTTTGCTATTATTCTGGCTTTATACCCTAGAGGCCCCCATAACCTTGTTCTTGAGTCAGTCCTCCACCGGCTGGTTATCTCTTCCAATCATATGGAGAGTTTGTTAATGCCTCCCATAAAGTCACATCAAGTCGTGATTTTGTTCAAGGGAAGTAAACTTGTTGTCAACCATTCTGCAGTGTCTCGACTCGTTTCTGTCAGTCATACCTAGTCTGTCAAGTTATTCTCAACATCACATCAATGACATGGTCCTTTACTCATGTTGGTTAAAAAGGTCCCCACTGACTTCTTACTGGCGGATCTACTCTTATCGAATCTAACAAATTGCTCTAAGAGTAGACCCAGAGTTGCACCCTGGCCCTATTTACATCATTGATAGGTGGCCTTATGCTAAGCATCGATCAGCATTATGGGTCATTGACTGAGTGGTTTCCCTTATGTTTGACATCAACTTACATTATCACACATTGGGATTCGTGCAATCCCTTGGTTTCCATTTGACCCTATTGGTGGATTCCTCACCTCTGTGTCAGCTTTCATTATTGGTTGGTTCAAAGGATTTTTGTCATGCGCTACCTACATCTTATGTACGTCGAAAATGTACTTTGGAATGGTTACTTCATCTCTCTTCATTCGAGTTCTCCCAAATTATTCGCATATGGGTTACACTCGCGCTTCTTGATGTGGGATGCCTTAATGCCTTCCTTCCAGCGGATCTTTTCCCATTGACTCCAACTCATTGCTCTAGGAACCAGGTCTAGAGTTCTTTTTTTCAATACCTTAGAGTTTGCAGTCATCAATGACAGACTCCTTTGCTATCAATAGTGAGAATACATCAATGCCCCTTGATTGATAGATTCTTTCAAGTGTTCGACTTCAACACATCTAATCACACTTGTTATATTGTACTAGGGTACCTTGACACTGATTATCATTATTAGTGAGTTGTCTCACATTCGTTAACAGTATACATCAATGATCAGTAATCAAACGATTTCTCACATGGTTGACTTCAACTCATTTATTCCAAGAGTGTAGAAATGTACCATCTATGGTCGATGAAGACCTCGGGTTGTGTCAGCATCTTAGTTCACTTAACAGCGCCTTCAGTTTCTACCAGTGACACGTCTCAGCTTTATATGTTGCGGTCTTTCACATCAACATCTTATATGTTGGCACCCGATTTTATTCAATACCACTATTCCACCTATATGACTTGGTACTTTTATGAGGATCAATTATGCAACATCATTGATTAGACATTCTTCTATATGTGATATTGAGACATAGCTTCATTGTGTTCTTTCGCGGCTATGATCTAATGATCCACTATGTATACTTCAGTTCTTTCTGTACACTTATGTATACACTCTGGATCTGATATATACATGATCAACGGACATGCTTTATTACTTTTGAGCATGGGTATGCCTACCTCAAACATGAGTTTTCTTTCTGACTCCTTCCACAGGTATTCTATGGGCTGGAATCTAGTGATCTCCTCCCGGGTTTTCAAATGACTCCTCTCTCTATACTTAATATATTTCAACCATCATGTTCCCCTTCTGACCTCATATATTAGGGGGCATCTGTTATAGCATCATTCAACACTCCTATAGACCTGATGCTCTTTTATGGCCCTGGGTAGTCCCTTTTCCTATGCAGACTTGACTTTATACTAAAAAACAGTATCTCAAATTCCATACGCGACTCTACCCATACTAAATCGTGTACATACGTGGGTCCCATAACACTATACCCGCGTATACCTTTTAAAATATGGAAAAATAAAATAAATGTTATTTTTCGAGCAAGGTTTACGGGCTTCACCAAGGGCCCACCTACAGGAGCCTGTGGCCTAAATGAAATAAGCAATTTGAGGTGGTATATATACACCCCTTGGGTAGGCCTAATTCATACAAGAAGGATATCGAGATTATACTCCCGGTCTCTAGGAAACCCTGGCTTCCTTTGCATAGATGCGAAGCATCCTTATCTAGCATCTACTTGCACCTATTAGAGAGGTTGTCTTTGTGGCTCAGGCTGGACGAATCCGAAGGAAGGCTTCGTCGATACCTTTGGCCTAGATTAGGTTGTATCTTTCTTATACTTACTGTTGTTAATCAATAGAGAAGCTCATATCTTATCCCGCTATATGTTGTCATCTTATGAATGATAGTTTATATGTTTATATGTTTATATACTATGTTGCCATGAAACGTGGGCTCAGGGACAGGGTTGGATATGTCATTTCTTGAAACAAGTTGCAAGATGAAGAACTACCTACCTGAAATATTAGGGGAAGCCCATTAAATTAATTAAAAATTTAAAAATAAAAACTAAAATGAACACCAAAGAACCCAATTTTGGGGTTCCAGGTACCCATCATCAGGGTTCTCCATACCCATCAAGACAAAAGAACCCAAATTTGTTTAATGGAGAACCTGGTTCTTCATAGGAGAACCCAGTTCTTCATAGGAGAACCTGGTTCTCATGTGTTCTTCTTAGAAGAACCTGTACCTGAATCCGATACTTGGGGACGAGAACCCAAGACTAGTTCGAGAACCCCACCCCCGAGTTCGCGAACCTGTGCAACATAGTTTGTATATGATGATCTAACATATTAATATGTATGCACATTGAATTGTTTATTATGCATATGCTTTTGTGATTGATTTGCAGGTCCGCACATCTTGGAGGAAGCAAAGGCTTTCGACCCTATGGGAACATCTTCAAATGTAGGATCTCCGGGTATGTCTCCAAATCCTAGTTCGATAATCTGTATGTTTGGCATGCTTGTTTGAGTGTTATTTGTTGATTATCTTATCCTACTCTGTTGAGGCTTTCAACCCTTGCCATATGGAACTTTTCCCGCCAACACACACTTAGACACTTAGGCATGTGCTACCTTCCCGAGCTACAAACATCAACACTCCCTCTTAGCGAGCGAGGTACTTCTGCAACCTAGAACTAACTTTGATCCTGGAATGCATCTGTAGCCATGGCTACTCCCTCTAATAAACTAGAAGTCTTCCCTGCCATTTAGTCTGGAAACATCCTCGAAGTCCCACTCCCCTTGGCCTGGTTCCTAGAAGCTTCCTACTCCTGAACATCCTACAAGGTCTTCTCATACCAAGAGACCTTCCTGACAGATTGGGAGGAATCTGTCGGCTACTGCTCCCCTCTTGAACCTAAAGTCTGACTCCCTTTGAACCACTCAACCTTCGAAGCTTCTCATTGTTGAAATTGTAACTAGGTTCAATCTTCATAATGTATATTTTAATGATTTTGTAAAGAGTCAAAGAATTTATTTGAGTCAAAAGAAAAATGATTTTTGTCATGTCCCATTTGGACATTTAAAAGAAAAGGAAAAATTAAATTTTTTATGTGTCTTTTGGTCAAATCCCAACTTTCAAGTCAACCCTCCAAATAACAAGTCAGTTCAGCCTTTAGAGGCACCTTTTTGAATATGGAAACCATTATATATTGACATCATTACTCCAGAGTGGTCAACACACCATTTGGAACTCATTTGTATCTCTTGTTTTGGAGGAAAAATTGTGATGTATATATGGAAATACATCTCTATGGTAGCTGAGATATCTATGGCACATCTTTGTGGTGTCTAAGTTATCTATGGCACTACATCTCTATGGTATCTGGTTATATGTGGCACTACATCTCTATGGTATCTGGTTATATGTGGCACTACATCTCTATGGTATCCAAGTTATATATGGAACTACATCTCTATGGTGTGTGAGCTATCGATGGCACTACATCTTTGTGGTATTCGAGTTATCTGTGGTATCTAAGCTATCTATGGCACTTCATCTGTGGTGAATTTCAGAGTTGTCGAAGCATTATTCTTCTGTGGAATGCAAGTTCCTGAGGCTACATCATCTTGTAGTTATGTGAGTTTTCTAAGGCTCTTTATCTCTGTGATGTGGCATCTAAGGCCAGGCATGTATGATCAGACTTGTTGACTATCTTGTGGACAAAGTATGGCAAAGATTGGACTACTGGTGGAGGGCTCACTTGACACTTAGGTAATTGGTCTATTGGTCAGTTTATCTATGACTTAGATACCTCTCATGTTGACAATGATTCTATAAGTTAAGGATTGTTGGGGTTTTCCCCATTGTGGGTTTTCCAAGGTAAACTTGTGTTGCTTCTTTGTGCATGGTGATCTCTACTTTCTTTATACTTGCATAATTGAATGTATAATTGCTTGATGACATAATTGAATGAAGTGAACGCTAAGATGAAAACATATATATCAGTGACAAGTAATTATCATGATTAGAAATTCTAGCTTGCACTCAAATTTCAACACCCAATCCTTGTTCTCTGCCACTACTCTGCTTCATGCCATCACTCAAATAGGCTAGCCCTTTAGCTTATACAAGTTGACTCTCTAACTCCATTGACATGTCCCTCATCAGAGTTAGATTCTTCAAGTCTAATCATTACTTGTTCATCCTAGAACACTACACAGAACCCTTTCTTCTCCATCATGCGAAATAAGTGCAGGCTCCACTTGAGTTGCAACACCCATAACACGTCTTTCACTTCTAGCCTACCTCTTGAGTCCTAACTCTAGCTGGAATACCACTATTCCAACCCCCTTCACTACATGTCTGGAATCAACTTCAAACTCTACATGTAGTTTTGAGTCCCACTCAGTCAAGTTGTTAAACAACTCACATGCCCCTGTGATATACCTTATTGCTCCATTGTCTAGCAACCACACACCCACTGATAATGTGCTTGATGTAAGGTAGGATATAAGTGTGAACTTAGTTTCAAACTTCTTGGCAAACTCCACTTGAATTGCTATTGACGCAACTATATTTGGATGTGTACCCTTTCCACCCTTCTTCGGTAGACACTATGAAGCAAGTGTCCCATCCCTATGACAGGCAAAACACTGGACCTTAGTCAAGTCCTTCTTCTTGGGCTATGAGGTTCACTCCTCACCCCTACTACTCAAACCTTTGCTCCTCATTGCTCGACTAGCAAGAGCAAGACTTTCATCATCCCCACTCTTCTGCTATCCCCCAAATAATGATTTCTCCCAAATCGCCTTTTAGGTGAAGTCATCCCACATTTTGTTCCAATCTGATAACTTTTCTCTTGCTAGAACACTTATCACAAAGGTATCCCAAGGCTTTGAGAACCCACTTAGTGTTGTCTTTAAAGCTCATCCTCTAGCAAAGCTACCCCAACAACTCCAAGCTCATCTCAAACTTGTTGAATCCTAATGAGGTATGATGCCACAGTGTCTAATTCAATCATCTCGGTGTTCCTGAGCTTCTCCCTCAACACCATTTTCTGATTCTGATTGTCACTCTGATATAGGTTCATCAGAGCAGTCCACATCTCATGGGCACTATTCTTCCCTAATATGTGAGGGATCACGTGATCCTTCACCCCATCCATTATGATACATCTGACCTTCACATCTTTCAGGTCATGGGCTACCAAGGCTATAACGTCTAAAGGAGTTGTAACCTAGCCATTTACAAACTCCCATAGGCAGTTCTCCTTGAGAACCAATGCTATCCTCTTCTTCCATGGAATGAAACTGTAAGTGCCATCCAACTTATCCTTGAACCTCAAACCAATTGATGCCATCTTGAACTGGGAGTATCAATAGAAAAGTGACTATCACACCCTGATTGGTATGATCTCCATGAGGATTGACCTCTGCCAATCTCTGGGTCTTGATAACACTGTCTTGGCTCAACTACACTTACAAACTTGGGTAGTTATTCCTATAGAATACACGTACTGCCTGGGCTAAGACAACCCCACTCGCATCCCTATATTAACCCTACTACCTACGACCATTGTTGTCTTCTACAGCCAATAGGCCTGAAACCACTCTGTGTTCCACTCCTTGTTAAATGTGCCACCCCTCCCCCAACTCAAGGTGCTTTGGCAGTTTCTACATTGTTCCTAGCATGAACGTGTCTCCTATGCAGTTACTCCTACCTATGTTATGACCCAACCTCCCCTTTGTTTGCATTTGCTAGCACTATGTCGCCTCTTCTTCCCATGGCCATGGGCTTCTCCCTATTCTTCCATGTTTGTTGCTTGACGATGAGCTGTTGACCCGTCTGTTTTCTGAGTTCTCCAAGTCGCGACAGTTTTTGTCCCAGTTAACCCAATCTCTCGACCCCAAGTGCGATGTTCTGACGTTGCTGCAATCGCAGCTAGCATACAGCCATCCCAGTCTGCACTACAACTTATTCACTTTTCTCTTGGCCTAGTCTCCACTTTGCCTAACGACCGTGCCATCTGAGATTTCTACAACCACAAAGTCCCATCACATACTGCTCCATAAATTGGATGATCACTGGTTGTTTCTTGTTTAATGACTACTCCCTACGGCTACTCGAACCTCTGCTACCCCAAACTATCGTTGTCACCTCCACTGACCCATCGACTATCTAGTCATCCAAGCCTTCACCATCCACAATCTTGACTTTCTTGGCCCCTACACATTGTCTCGGTCAATGTTGTTGGCAATTAGGTGGTTGTGAACCATCAACCGTCACTTCATTTTTTTTTATTTTTTTTTTCTTAAATTTCTTGTAGAACAAAAAAATTTGGCCTTATTTTGCTTGTGTTGTTGTATGGTGTGTCCTCTCCTTCCTCGGCAATCCTATACAAACCTAGCACCTATGTTTCAAAGACTGGTACTTTACAGTTTTGGCTCTGATATCATGTTATAATTCCTGCAAACCTAGCACTCAACACTTAGTTCACAGTAGATTACAAATCTACTAATATTACACAGTTAGGTTCATTAATATCATAAATTCAGCATAAGCAAAATATAGCAATCTCAATCACAATGACAAAATAGATTCTACCGAGTTACAATTCTTCATTAATTTTCAAAACTTACCTCGACTCTCGTCCTAGTAAAATGGCACAACTGGGACTTATAGATTACAAAAAGTGCCTTGGATTTGATCCAATAGATCAAGCCCTAGATCAATGCTTAATCCCTTTGGTTGATTTGGATCTCCAAGCTCTCCTTGTGCATTCCCTTGGACCCGGCACACTAAAGTATCACACTCCCCACTGAGATGCCTCTCTCAATCTTGTGTTGTTGTATGGTCTGTCCTCATCTTCTCCTTAGCCTTGCTTTTATAACTTTTCATTGAGCTAAATCCCTAAGCCTAATCTCCAAAGTGATTGATAGCTGAGATTACATCTCGTCTCACTTGAGATCAAGGGTTGATATTAAAACATAATCATTAAAATAATTATTCACTTTTCCTAAGTTTACTTTAGTTCAATTAGCCAACATAGGTATTATGTGTTTTCCTAATTCTAGTTTAGGCTAAGTTACATTAGCAACTTGTTCACGCTAGAGCAAGTGTCTAAGGAGACCTTGGGCGACTTCTGCACGCCTAGACACCTAGGCCTATGCAAAAGTACTTTCCCAAGCTACAAACATCAACATTGTAGATATCTTAACCAAGCCCCTAGCAAAAGGGAAGTTCAAAATGTCAGGAAGAGGCTTGGAGTGGCGGAGAACACTTTCTTCACTATGATGGAGTGGTAAGCTTACCTATCTGTAGCTTGAATAGTGTTCCAACCATAGTTAACAATTCGATTGAATCAAGCCAATAAATATGGAAATTAATAAGTTGGTTCAACAGCTGAATTATATAGTATAATATGGTTCGCCCAATTAATCCAATTCTTAGGCAGGCCAAGCAGTCAACCTCTCCTTCCTATCTGCATTCCAGTAGTTCAATCTTTGGCCACCCGATCAACGTGATAAAAAGCAGGGTTATTCCACTTTTCCCAGATTCTCATTGTGTAATTCCATGTGTGGTGACAGAATCAAAAAAATTGATTTGAATGTATTTGGATAGGGAAGACAGATCAAATCCATTCCTCAACTTAGACACCCCTTCCTCAACCTTACACACCAAATGGTAAAATGAAAATATCTCGATGGATAAAAGTATTTCTACAAATTTTGATAGATTTTCAATTCCTTGGTAAATAGAATAAAGGGCATCGACATTGTTATTTCTGTTGTGGGTGGCTCAGAAAATACAGAGCAGCTCAAGATTGTGGACACTATGATTGGAGTGTTAAGCTTACCTATCTGTAGCTTGAATAGTGTTCCAACCATAGTTAACAATTCAATTGAATCGAGCCAATAAATATGGAAATTAATAAGTTAGTTCAACAGCTGAATTATATAGTATAATATGGTTCGCTCAATTAATCCAATTCTTTGGCAGGCCAAGCGGTCAACCTCTCCTTCCTATCTGCATTCCAGTAGTTCAAATTTGGCCACCCGATCAAAGTGATAAAAAGCTGGGTTATTCCACTTTTCCCAGATTCTCATTGTGTAATTCCATGTGTGGTGACAGAATCAAAGAAATTGATTTGAATGTATTTGGATAGGGAAGACAGATCAAATCCATTCCTCAACTTTTGACACCCTTCCTCAACCTTACACACCAAATGGTAAAATTAAAACATCTCGATGGATAAAAGTATTTCTACAAATTTTGATAGATTTTCAATTCCTTGGTAAATAGAATAAAGGGCATCGACATTGTTATTTCTGTCGTGGGTGGCTCAGAAAATATCGAGTAGCTCAAGATTGTAGACACTATTAAATAAGTTCACGCAGTTAAGGTCAGTGTATCAATGATTATTTAGTTGAATAATAACAAGTGAGGTTTTTAACTTTTTGCCAATACTTTGCATTACAGATATTGAGTATTCTTCTGTGTTCATATAAGTTCAAGATATTTGAAAGAATGTACTTTTAGTTTTTCTAATAAGAAATACATCAAACTTCTAAGTACTGTGCACTTTGTGTGCATTTTGCTGGCAGTTCAGTTTGAAGCGTTATTTATCATAGAATAGAATTACATCTGTATGCATTATCTATGGAACTGAGTAAAAAGTTACCATAAAATATTACAAAATTTCCTATCCTTAGCTAACCTTTATTTCAAACCACAACTACTTGGTAAATACTGGTAAAAAAATTTCAAACTGAAAAAAAATCACTTGAATTTTTCATATCATAACGAATTCAAATTCAAACTAGATAACTATGGTTCGAACTACAACATTCTTACCCTTCCAGTAGAGCAGCATACAGCAAAGTTCCATACAACAGTCAGCAGTCCTCCTTTCAGCAGTTCATAAGGTAGTTATGAGAGCACACTAGCATCTCTAGAGAAGAGAGAGATAGGGAGCATATGCACACCAAAAGAATGCATGTGCCACCCTCAGCCGAGTTCCAGTTTTAAATGTCTTTTCTATATTCAACAGTTCAGTACTAAAAATGTTTTTGCTTTATTCAGGTTTGCATGCAAAATTAGATGATGCATTTCCCTAAGTTAGTAGGGGTGCTCATGCATGTGGACTCTGGGCCTGATAAAAAGGCACGTTTCTAGGAAGGCACACCTTAAGTTGGCTCGGTTATCCATGCGAGAAAGGCACACCAGCATTAAAGTTCACACTGCCAGTTAAGGAACTGTTGTGCATGCATCCAGATTCATCATATCTCTCTTCTTACTAGTCTATAAAAGAGAAGCAAGGTGGACCACTTTATGGTTTGAGAATTTAGTTTTGAGCTGTAGCTTTAGCTTTCTGTTTTCAGATGTAAAGATTAGTGTGTTTGCTGTTTTAATTATCAGCAGTATGCCTTTGTAGGTTAAAGTATTCTATAGAAGAAATTTTGATTAGCACTTACAGTTTTAGCAATATATAGTTTCAGGTTAGTTGAGTGCAAAATCTGCTCAACATGATCTGCTTTTATGACATATCTGTGGTGCGTGATTGGTTCTATTTTAGAATCCAAACTCACACCCCTGTTATTTGTGAATAAACTGATATGTTAAGGCATGCTTGTGAAAGAGATCATTAAATCATCCATCAAAAGCATCATGTACAGAAGAAGAAAATACTCGGCTGAAAAACCACCCTGTAGCAATCTGGGTTGAGGACTTTTGGCAGTAGGCTCTTGCTTTGAGAAGACAAGTCGCAAAAGGACAAGGAATTAAGACTTCACAGTTTCATTTTTTTAAGAGAAAGATGTTACATAAAATTGCTCACCCCTGGGAAATGTCAGAACAGCAATTCTGAAGAAATTCTGCCTAGTATCTGACAATTTCCTGTTGAAATAAATATCAGTGGATTTTGATGGCTCCAGATCCAAGCTGCTGATAGATCATAATTGTAAACAAGCTGGCTATTTGAGTTGCCTGAGAGAGTTAGGATAAGGTTAGATCATTTTAGCTTGTACTTAATCCATCTTGTATTGAGTTTATTGAGGAGTCACCTTAAGAACAGACAATTATGAATTTATGGGGAAGCGCTGACCCTTTGCAAAATTCATAATGTTGCATTAGTTAGCATCACGCCACTTTGTAGTCTGTCTAAATGATGTGGGACATCAATTTGAGGTCAACTTGACCAGACAAAGTTTCCAACAGGTGTTGATCATTCTTTCAATCTTCTTAAAACAAACCTTTGAGGATCACAATGACTCCAACTAGATTTGTCAACAACTCCCTAAAAGTATTTCAATCTGAACTATGATAGGACCTCTAAAGATAATCCTATTAAAGCAGGTGAAGAGTGAAAAATCAAGGACCAATCAGGGTCTGATAGTCTCTTTGTCTGTTGATTTTCCCATTTCAAGATGGCATCAACCGGTTTGAGGCTAGAGGACAAGTTGGATGGCACTTACAATTTCAGTCCATGGAAGAAGAAAATCAGCATTGTTTGGATTGATAACTGACCTTGAACCCTGTCCTAAATTAGGCCAAAGGAATGTTATATTTGAAGGGAACTCTATGCTCCCAAGAAGTAATATCTCAACCATAGAAGATCTATTAAAACTATACAAAGACTTGATTTCAAGAATGGCCTCAGTTGATTCAAAAAAATTAAGAATAACAAGATTGCTGACCAATGTTTCAATTAATCTAGCTTCAAGTAATCAAAATCATAGAAAATCTCCACTCAGTCAAGAATGAAGATTTACTCAGTTGTAAGTGGAGGTTCTATAGTCTGAGTACAACCAACTTGCTTTATAATTGAATAGAAAGGACCTGGCTCAAGAAGACAAGACAACCAAATTTGTATTGAAGATTAGGGACAGAAAAGGACACTCCATGCACTGCCCTGTCTTGCTGTTTCATCTGCTGCTTCATTCCATCTCAAAGTCTTATCTGCAATGGCAAAGCCAAAGGTCAAGGATCTCAAAGGAGCATATGGGAAAAAGGATGAGTTTTTGGCGGAACAGTGTAAAGCAACCCTTCATCCTAATGGAATTTACTGTTCCTAACTGCATTTACTGTCTGAGAGAAGAACCCACAGCACTGCCAAGGCCAAGGCCAACAATGGAGAAGACCCATCTTCTTCCAGCAGAAGGAAGAAGAACTGAAACTCTGTAAAATAGAAACTTTGAAGGCCATGAAGAATGTCTGCATAGTAGTCTCATATATGCCAGAAAATGTCAAGGATTTTCTAACTGGATTGGGAAAAATACTTTACATAATGGCATCACTGCACACGTGAACAAATTGCAGACAGTCAGAGGACAACTTCACAACTTACAGGAGCTTTATGGCTTTCAAATGAGAAAATAGAGATTAGAGGCAACAAGTCAGATAACATTATTGTTGCTACAAGTGCAAGGAAGAATCTGGACCAAACTGGCGAGGGCATTATAGCCCTGAAAATCTTAACAAGGGGGCGGATTTTGCAGATGCAATGCAAGCAATAAACCCTGAAAGCAAACTCCCAAGGCCCACTGAGAAGGGACAATTTCAGGTGAGAATAGCCTGGGATTTGATGCATATTCTTGCTGTTTAAGAAGGTATAGAAATCAGTGGTATTTTCCTGGTTTATCTTTACATATTGATTGGTACAGTCTATGCCATAGGTATTCTGGTTAATGGTGTCATCTATCCATAGTACCTATATAGCTTGCCTCCATTATTCAGCTCATAGTCCAGTCCAGAATCATAAAATGCTAGTCAGCGAGATGTAGGAGTTTGGGGACAATATGTCCTTGCCTTGTGAAGGTCCTCTGTACATGCAAATTGTTATTGGCCCCAAGCCAATGGTGGGACACCAATTATTTATCTGTTTTGTAAATTAATGACATTTCCTTCTGGAAAAAAAAAAGAGAAAAAAAGGGCTATTCTGGCCAGCTGAGGCTGCATCAACAGGGTGAAGATTCTAACTACCACGAATTTAGTGCCATAGACTATTTAGGAAAGCATTCAATAAGTGCATATATTCTGACCTTTTTACAAGTGTTGCAATCCTTCCAACCATCTTCTTCCAAGTGAAATGCCTCACAAAATCTCAATTGATCATATGCAGACCTGTGCATTAAAATCATCATGTAACAATATGATTTCAAATTTCAATCAACAGTTATTAATGAAAAATAAAAGAAAAGAAGATGTGTAAAAGTATGTTCCAAGATCATTCTGTTTAAAAGGTTTTGAGCTTCATATCTACAAGCCCATATAAAAAAATTTTAAATCTGAGTTTTATAGAACGTGTGAGATAACAAACAGTCCTTTGGCATCTTCAAGGATGCTAAATCCCACATAACTCATGAATGAATGTGAAAACTGGAGGTTAGAATAGCAGACAAAAAGAACTGTATCATTTGAGCCATATAAACCCAACCTTTTGAACAAATTGACAACAGAACATCAAGGACATCCGGTGAATACAATGTGAATACAACAAATATTGAATATCCCACTAAAATTAGCATTTTATGGAAAACTTCATCAGCAGCAGACATACAAAATGCCCACAAGAAATATCGCTAATGTTAATGTAATTAAAAAGGCAATCTGAAGTTTACATTGTCTCCTAAAAATTCAACCTTCAAATAACCATGGCAATAGCAACCACATAAGATGATTTTTTGTATAATTCACCTGTCCTAGTTAAAATAACATAATCCAACCTCTTTTTTTGTTTGAATTTCAAATAGACTTGGTGATCCCCGACAAGAAGAGCAGTTGAGGACGCCATGAGAATTTCCAAACCCTAGGGTCTGAAACCTGCAAACCCTGACAAGTACAGTAGGAGTGGCAAAACAGAAAACTGATAGCAAGAAAGACATGCCAGAAGCAGATGGGGGGGGAGAGATCCCCTCCTACCAGAATGCAACGGCTGGAGAGTCAAGCCGGAAAACCAATAATCAGCCAAGTTCCCAAGAAGCGGCAAGTCCGACCAATGGCCCAGTCCTCAGAGCAAGATGGCAGGCAAGAAGCAGAGGGCAGTGCCTGCCATGTGCAACAAAGAAACCCAGATTTGTAATCCCAATGAACAAACTGGAAAGATACCGTAGCTACATGAAGGACCATGCGATGATCTGCAAGTTCGTAGGAGTCTGGCCAACGGAGAAAGACCTAATCAAGTGGATCCAGCAGAAATGGCAACTCAAAGGCCATATAGAACTCAAACTGGGAGCCAGAGGTTCCTTCACAATAATCTTCTCAAATCTGCAAGATAAGGAAAGAGTATTTGAAAACGGCCCATATTTTCATTATAATGCAGGATTGTTCATGAGATATTGGGAAGAATGCTGCAACACAGATAAAGAGAAATTCCTAGCAGCCCCAGTCTGGGTTCGACTCTTCGGGCTCTCAATGGATTTCTGGGATCTGGAAATATTGGAAGGAATTGGGAACACAATAGGAAAATTTGTCAAAATAGCTGAAACCACAAAAAGGGGCCGATATACTTCATATGCTAGAATCTATGTGTATATGAATATATCTGAGCCCATCCCTGAATCAGTCGAGCTAGAATATCATGAAGACATTTGGCAACAGACCTTGGACTATGAGCATATCTCGTTCAAATGCCGAAGGTGCCATGAATATGGCCACTTATTTAAAGAATGCCCGTTGAATCAAGAAGGACCGGATCTAAAAGAAAAACAAATGAAACCCCCACAGGAGGGGAATGAGGGGTTCCAAGAAGTGAAGCACAAGAGAAGGAATCCAAAAGGATCCCATAACCCAGAAACCATCAATCAAACACAACCGAGCAGTAAAAACAGATATGAGGTATTGCAAGAGGAAGAAGAAATAGAAAATGAAGCACAACTCATGGATTACCAAGAAAAAGAAAGTAGCCCAAGTCAATAAAAAACAACACCAAAGAGGAAAGCTCAAATAGATCTCACAGACAAAGAAGAGCAGGTAGGAATGGATCTCACAGACAAAGAAGAACAGGTAGGAATGGATCTCACAACAATGGAAATAGACCCAGGCAAGGGGGAGGAGTTAAGCATGGAAGAGGAAGTCCTAAAGAAACTGTTAAATGAATGGAGACACTTGGATGAAATATTTATCCCAGAGGATCAAAAGAAACTGTACAAGGAAACCTTCCAACAATACAAGGCCAACCAAGGACAGAGACAAGTAGAGATCGCAGAGCAACTGGGCATGCAACAAGAAAACCCCCAGGAATATCAAAACAGAACAAAAGGAGGAAAGAAAAGAGGAAGGAGGAATCTACAGGAATCGATCCAGATTATGGGAGAAATGTTGGTAAACACTGGAAGGGTAGTACCGCTATCAGCAGTATTCCAACAACTCAACAAAGTTACCCAATGATAGTACTATCCTAGAACATAAGGGGCCTAAACAGCCAGGGAAAACAGAGATACCTACTAGATCGATTGAAAAAGGAAAAGCCTCAAATAATGCTTCTCCAGGAAACAAAGATAACAGGAGAGAAATTAGAAGAGATTCTAAGGAGGATGAAACCAAGATATGAGGTAGTTGCAGTGGACACGAAAGGAAGTGCAGGGGGCATAGCAATCATCTGGAACCCAGTAGAGGTAAAGGCAGATTACTGGATAGGAATGCAGAGAATCCTCACAGGTCGCTTCCAGAATATAGGGACCAAAGAATGGTTTATGATCTCAGCAGTCTATGGGCCGCATATTCCAGCTGAAAAGGAAAACTTTATACAACGCATAAGGACCCTAAACCAAATGCGCGATGAAAAACTTTCGCTGATTACAAGGGACTTCAATATGATAACTACTCTAAAGGAAAAGAAAGGAGGGATTAGAAGAGAGGAACCTGAAATGGAACAATTTAGGGATCTACAAGAAGAGCTCCACAGTGTTCCACGGGGACTCGCCCCCCCTCCTAGGGGTCTAGTTTCCTCGCTCCCCCGCGCTCCGGGGACTTGGGGACGAGTAGGGGACGTTTCCCCACGCTCCCAAAATGGAGGAAACTCGGGGGGACTTGCCAGGGAAACGTTTCCCTTCCCTGAGGGGACGTTTCCCCACGCTCCCAAAAAAATGGCCTTGCTTATAGTTTATGATTTAATAGACCTAAAGTGGTACAAAGCTACTCATGTTCTGTATGGGGATAACGTCTTATGCTGTCTTTTGGTTTCAACAAGCGGTATTTTAGAGGGTCAGTATCATGGAAATTTGCTGGACCATATAGCACGTACATGAATTTTCCCTTTTAAAACTTCTCCTTTTTTTCTCAAGTGATGGCTGGATTACAGTGGGGAGATAACTGGAGTGACAAGCAAAGAATATGACATTCAGTTTGTCTTTTTAATTTGCATGACATTTGACATACAAACTATGGAAGCAGCACCTATGTCATGTGGGAAATAGTTGGGTGGACTATAGACTAACATGTGTTTATTGCAAGCATGACAAAATACTATGGGCAACAAGAAATCTTAGGAACTATCATTATATATGAATTTATACAGTTACAAAATTTACACAGAGCACAGTGGCTCAGCTTGAATTCTCAGGTCTGAAAATTATTTTCACCCCTGAAATACACTGCTAGTTTGAAGTTTGAACTGCATGGCATTGCTCTAATAAGGTAGACAAATTATCCATGCCATCGTTGGTCGCCCAAGTTGGTTCGCAGATGGTCATCCTGCAGTCAATGTCATTTGGTAGTAAACTATCAGAAACTCTTTCATGTGATCTTCTCATCTCTCCTAGAACTAAAACTCTTCTTTCAGCATATGGTGTACTGTCTATATTATATATAATATAACAAACTTTCTAGCTGTTGGATCCAATACAGCTGGACAACCCATTGTAGTTGCCCCTTCTACTGCCAATGCAGTGTTCCTGATCTGTTCATTTACCTTTTCACAGAATTCAGTGGCTACCTTATCAAGCTGAAGCTCTCCCTCTGTCTGACCAAAATCTAAATTAGAATTTGACCAAGCTGAATTAGAATTTTAAATTTATTATTTTATATGATATTATAAATTTGGATAATGTCAAATGATATTCATATCAATGATCATGCTTTGCAGCTTTTCAATTCAAACCAAATTGTCATAGTGGACTCAATTAATAAATTATATTTTATATTTATAAATTTTTAAGACCCTGACGCTCCCCCACGTTTCCTAAAAAATGGTAGGGAGCTTTTGCATAGGCCGCTCCCGCGCCCCCTCGCTCCTTCGCCCCCTCGTCCCGGAACCTTGGTGGAACATTGGAGCTCCACCTAGTAGATATACCTACAATCAATGGAATGTACATCTGGAATAACCGAAGAGGAGGAAGCCGCCAAATAGCGTCACAATTAGACAGATTCTTGGCAACTGAAAATTTAATTAGCAGAGATGTATACTACGAGGCATCCATCATGCCATGCATGGGATCTTACCACTAGCCGATTAGACTAGAAGTGGACTTGAAACAAGGGCAGACCAAGAGACCCTTCAGGTTTGAAGCATTCTGGTTGAGAGACCCGACCCTCCAAGGAAAGATGAAGGAATGGTGGAAAGCAAGTAAGAAACAAGGAAGAAACAAAATACATACATTCCAACTCCAACTCAAAGAAATCAAATATAAAATCAAAAAATGGAACAAGGAAGAACTTGGTAACATGCAACAAGAGCAGGACCTGCTACAGGAAAGGATGAAAAAGGTGCAACAACAAATAATAACAAATGGTCACACTGAACCCCTGGTGGAGGAAGGACAATTGTTGAAAAGGTTGGAGGAGGCAATAGGAAGAGATTCTATGGAAACAAAAATCAAGAATTCAATGGTTGAGAGAGGGGGAAAGGAACACTAGATTCTTTCACAAAGCGATGATCCAACATTACCAGCATAAGAGGATCTTCTCCCTAGTAGACCAGGATGGAAATCGCCTTATTCAAAAGGAAGGAATGGAGAACCTGTTGGTCCAACACTTTCAAAATTTATTGACTGAACCTAATCTAGATAGGACAGAAGATATAAATAAGGTTACTCGACATATCCCTCAATTGGTTGGTAGGGATAAGAACCTAGCTCTTATGAGGGAAATAAGAGCTACTAAAAAATGAGTGAGGTGGAAGAAGTGACCAAAGGACTAGCGAAGAACAAAAGCTCCGGGCCCGGATGGCTTTACAGCAGAATTTTTCCATGAAACCTGGACGATTCTAGGAGAAGGTATCTTAGCAGTAGTGGAGGAGTCAAGACGAACTAAAAGGATGCACCCAGCCTTGAACTCCACCTTCCTAGCTCTTATCCCCAAAACGGACCATTCAGAAGAGCCTCAAGGGTTTATACCTATAGCTCTATGCAATGTAATATACAAAATTCTGGCTACAATAATGGTAAACTGCCTCAAACCAATCCTTCCTGGATTAATCTCTCAAGAGGAGATTGGTTTTGTAAAAGGAAGGCAAATTGTGGATGGGATTGTCACGGCTCAAGAGGCAATTCACTCTCTCAAGAACCCAAAAGCTAAAGGTATGATGATAAAACTAGATCTATCAAAAGCATACGACTGGCTAAGCTGGTCTTACCTCCAAGGAATCCTGAAAGCCTTTGGCTTCGATCCCAGATGGATAAAATGGATCTATTCTATGATATCAACCCCTGTGTTTTCAATCCTTCTAAATGGAGCTCCGACTAAGGCATTTAATGCAACAAGGGGGCTAAGACAAGGCGACCCGATGTCCCCTTTCTTGTTCATATTGGTTGTTGAAGGACTAGGAAGATATGTAAAAGCAAAGGTGTAAGGAGGTCAATTTAAAGGCCTGTGAATGTGGGGTAATGACCTGCCATTAACACATCAACAGTTTGTCGATGACATAATGATGTTCGGGCAAGCAACCCTCAAGGAAGCCAGAGCCCTGATAGACATCTTGCACGACTTCACGAGTGCTTCAGGAACAAATATCAACAAAGAGAAGTCGGATATCTTCTTCTTCAATACAACAGCTCAATCCCAAGCTTTCCTAGCAAGAACAATGGGTTTTCGTATAGGAAACCTCCCCTCGAAATATCTGGGGATCTCGCTAAGTCTACACCCGATTAGAGTGGCAAACTGGAAAGCACTACTGGCAAAAATCCAAGGGAGGCTGCAGAACTGGACTTTCAGGACTCTGAATATGGCGAGTAGAGTCATACTGTTAAAGGCAGTGCTTCAGTCAATCCCGATATACCAATTATCAAGCCAAGCTATCCCTAAAACTGTATGCCATGGAATGATTGACATCTTCAAGAAATTCCTGTGGCAAGGGCCACACACAGTCAAAAAATGGGCACTGCTATCTTGGAATTGGCTAAGTAAACCAAACAAAGCAGGAGGGTTGGGACTCCGAGACCCGTATATTCTAAACCAGGTCATGGGGGCTAAGTTATGGTGGAGATGGATTCAGGGAGGAACAAACCTATGGAAAGAAATATGGGGGAGAAAATATGGAATGCCAAGATCGACAGAAGGAAGATTAAGAGTCCAGGAAAACATAAAGGGGTCGTCCATATGGAATCTAGCATCTGAAAACAGAGAATTGATAAGAAATCATAGTTTCTAGGAAATCAAGGGAGGAGACAAAGCTATATTTTGACAAGAGGCGTGGCAGTAGAGAGAAAAAATTATACAATAGGTCAAATCTAGTGGACATATTCGAATATACAAACAACCCAGCAAATCAGCGGGTGAAAAACTATTGGGGAACAATGGAGAAAATGGAAGAGGAAACAAGATTGGTCAGGTGCAGTAGAGTCGATTCAATCGACAACCTATGAGAAGGAGATGGAGTCCCGAAGAATAGCGATATCAGAAGGACCATACATAATAAGGTGGGGATATAAAATAAAAGGGGTGTTCACATTCCAAGAAGGGTACCACCTACAAGCAACACATCACCAACAGCAAGGGTTACCCATATGGGAATGAATCTGGAAGGACAAACTGTGGCCCAAAATAGCCTTCTTCCTATGGGTTGTCCTGCATGGCAGAGCACTAACATGGGATCAATTACAGGTAAGGGGGATGCAAGGACCATCGGTCTGCTGCATATGTGAAAGACAAACAGAATCGATGGAACACTTATTAAATGCTTGCAGTTACAGTGAATTTCTATGGCAATATCACGAGAAACTTTTCGGCCATAGAGACAAGGATCAATCAAGCACGAAAATAACAATGGAAAAATGGGGAAGGAATCCTTACCAAAATCCCATCTTGAATTGAGCCTGGCAGATATCCCTTGGATTCCTGCTCTGGGCAGTGTGGAAGGAAAGGAACCAAAGAATTTTTAAAGGGGAAAAGAGAACAACAGTAGAATTATGGGGAATGATAGTTCAGAACATTCAAGAAATAATTGTTGCAGTAAACTAGTACCCAGATGACTGGGAAGCCACACCATAGGAAGGTCGTATATTGGAAAGGTTAAGCCTGAATCCAAGTATGCTAATGGCCAATTCATGGAAACAAAAACCTACTCCCTGTGATTCCCCAACCCTTTTCGTGTTTCCCCAGGAAGAGTTCATAAAACTAAACTTCAACAGAGCAGCTAAAGGGAATCTGGGGGCTGCAGGCTTAGGAGGGGTGTTCCGAGACCATCAAGGTAACACCATTCGCCTGTATGCCATGGATTGTGGAATAGTGAGCAACAATGAAGCAAAGCTTTATGTGCTAAAGTGGGGGCTAGAAATAGCTTGGAGAGAAAAGTTCCAGAGATTAGACGTGGAAGGAGACACGAGACTAATAAAAGACATAGTGAAAAAACTCCAGCAAGGAACCAAATGGGAGAAGATAAGCCAAAGTTGGAGGACGGTAAGGCTAGTTCAGGAAATAGCAAATCTCATACAAAGGATAGACTACATTATTCTGACACATGTTCGCAGATTGGGGAACGTGGCAACAGATTGCTTAGCCAACTAGGGATGTGGACAAACTGGCAACAACCTTGATATAAGGGGTGATGATTTAAGTTGAACGAAAGGAATGAGCAGTCTTGTGAAAATCCTAAGAATAGATAACAAAAAAGGAGAGAACCCCCGATAGGAGGGCAAAGGCAAGTGAGGTTGGACAAATGGCAAGGGAGTTGGCAAGTGGACGCGGAGAACTGGGAAACATAGGATGGCAAGAGCAGCCGGAAGTGGGAAGGCATTTATGATGGACAGTAATTGGAAGGTAAGTAGGTGCTCATTTCGAGACACACACGCGAAGGGAAGGGAGGCGAATTTCGATTATAGGAGGAACATTGATGAGTTTTGTAGAAGATTGTTGGTTAATTATTATGGTTTCCCCAGTTGAAAAACGAAATGAAGCATTTTGGATCCCTTGGGTTGTTGGCCTATCAACCTGGGGTGAGATAGACCTAATAGCCATCCGAGGAGGGGAGGAAGGGAAATTTGAACCTCGTCTAATGGTAGCAAGGCCCTGGGGCAGAAGGAGATTGTCGGGCCAATCGACTCAGACCAACTAAGGAAGACTTCTTATGGCAGCTAAGGAAGGGTATCTAGATTGGGGGCCAAGAAACAAAGGGAACTACGAGAGGCCTAGAGTGAAACCAGACCTTGACGCAACCTCTGGCCCGATTGTCTGGGTGCACTCCCCCAGAACAAGGTTGAAGCAAGACCTGAAACAGGATGGTAGAAGCTGGAGCATCAGCTGGCCCCGCGACCGAGGAGGGGCGAAAGCCTAAACCCGGCTTGGGCTAAGCCTCATCGGGGGGATATCCTGGTGAAGGTTAGGAATCTCATGGCCTGGTGACAGAATTGTAGACCAGGGGGAAAGGTTAAAGAAATTTCTTGCTCTCTGGGGTGGAGAAAACCAGGAGAGAAAGCCTTCTAGGAATCCCGTTGGCAGGGTTGGTAGCATAGGCGGCTGGAGACTCAAGGGGGTCTTGAGGGATTCGGGCAGGGGGGCAAACAGAATGCTCAAGGGCAGCAACCCGGAAGATGGAGGTTTATTTCTCTGGCAAACCTTTGAGGGTAGAGAGGGGCACCTGGGAGTCGTTTGGGGAATGAGTAGTAAAAAGGGCATGGAGTGGATGAAAGACACTGCACCGGAGCAGTTTCAACCTGAAATTGTGGGGAAGAATGCAGGGAATTCGGGAAGGAACATGGCCAATTCTCAGTCCATGAATCAAAGAATGAACACAAGGAATTTTGACAAAACAAAGACCAAAACCCAGATCATAAATTATTATGTGTATACTATGGATAATTTCATTCTGGTTTGTAATGTCTCAATTCTAGTTTTTATTATAGCTAGCACAAACACCAGTGTTCAGAAGGCTCCAACGGCACAGCACTTGCACCACGCCAGTGCTTACCAAGCCCCGGTCTAGGTGTGTCGTTCGAGCAGGGAAGAAAGGAGCAGCGAGAAGACATAGATGGCTAAGAAAGGCAAACAACAGGGAAGGAAACGGAACAGAAGAACGGGAAAGACAAAGAAAAAAATGAAAGACCTAGAGCCATCCACAAGCAAACCTCCGAGGAAAAGAGGAAGGAAAACAAGACAGGAAAGTATGCAGAATCTCATCAACGCCTACTATGTTGGAACCTCGGCCGAGGTGAAAGCCATTATTTCTTAATGGTAAAGAGAGCTAAATGCCAACATCGAGCATGAACAGATTCAGGCAGAAGAATGAGAGATAATCATTAAGGATCTAGGCAATACCCGCGACCGCCAAACATTGTTTCGGCAGACCATCCAACAATATTGGGTTATGAAAAATATCCTGGCTAAAGCAATGACCACCTACAAAGAAAGAGAAGAACCGAAAGAGGACAGACTAGTAGAACCTTCAACCAAGCCTAAAGGATCTCCAGAAGGAGATTCAGTCAATCCAAATGCCGCTGTATCATAACAATCTCTGCCTGAATAGAGTCGAATAGCAGCTCCAGACTATGATGCAAAGTGAAGTACCCGAGTCAAGTGCGAAAGCCCTGGCACCAGTTGATTCTTCAAATGAATAAAGCAGTCCAGTTAGTTAAATTTTGTTTTTATGACCGTTAGCATTTACTTTTCAGGCATGAAGCATATAGAAGATAAAGCAGCCAAAGCATGGATGATTAGAATTATTTTGTTTAAATTTTGGACAGCATTTGATGCAAATAGGTGGCCAACAAACCTGAATTCCTGCGGGCAAGTTGAGGCCACCAGCAGAATTTTGAAACCAAAGACAATATGTTTATGAAATATTAATAGAAAAGGGAGATCTACCAAGCTTACACATAAAAAACATAATCCAACCTAAACATAAGCTAACAATGAACAGTCGACTCTTTTAAACACTAGCCCAGACACATCTAAACACAAAAAAGACATGCACTTTGAAGTTGCGAAGCTCATGTCCAATATTTGTTAACCAAATATGTGTGAACTCTCAAGATTCTTGAGATTTGCAACCTCAAAGTGCATATCAGACTTGGGTTTAGATGGGCCTTTGCTAGTGTTCATAACCAATACACACAATATGTCATCTAGATTCGATACACCATTACCCACATGTGTAAAGAGTAGATGGATGACCGCCATCCCTGCCCAGTCCATAGAATGCACCTCGCTTCTCTCAGTTCAAAAATCATAGCAACGACTTAAACCAGAACTGCTTAAATCCCAACAAATATATATTTTAGAAAAATAATCAGCTTCAGCAGTGTAACTAAAAGCTTTCTCACATAAGCCATTGGAATAGATAATAGAACATAATTGACCTATTAGCTTCGGCCATACCCTCACAAGCAAAAACACAGAGGCAATTCAACAGTGAACTATCTATTTGAAACATCAACCAAACAGGACATTAGTTTGTAGTTTACCGACAAAGAATTTGTCAGAGGTGATCTCGAGTTCCATTCTAGCTAGTGCCTTTAACCAGGCCCAGTATCAGTTGGATCCCAAACTGGGCAGTAGTCATATCAATGTGGAACGAAATCCTCCACGAGGGAGATGTTATGCCACTGTCGTTTAGTGAGCTTACATTTGAAAATAGCATCACAAAGGCAACAACCAAGGTTGAATTCGTGCGCCTGTTACTGAAAATTGTTATAATCACACTTATCAGATTTTGTTGCAATAGCATATACTGGTGCTGTATAATGTATTGAATAAAATTCATCTTTTTAAAAAGAAATAGATTCAAAAACCACCGTAACGAACAAGAATGCATACGTACACAGAATTATGGCCTTGAAATATAAGTCACACAAACAATCGAATCATGAAATGCTGACACAAAGCCCCCATTCCAATTACAGAACCATATTTAACAACACAATGTCCAAAACTTTATTTAAAAATAAATAAATAAATAAAAAGAAAACCACCATATCAGAAACTGAACAGAGCTATGGAATCCTGAGCTAACAACGCAAAAATTTACTGGTTTGAACATGCGGATGACCTAAATCTTACTTAAAAAATAATTTGCCCCAAAATTTTCACGAACACCACAAACTTTACACAAATATTTAATTTACGGACATTTTTCTAAGCCACGAAACCGCCATGAACGACGTAAAAGCGTGAGAGAAAGCTTAATTTATTCATACCCGCAGGAGTCACAGAGATCGGCAAAGCATCCCGAACGTAAAATCCACCCTGTCCTCCACACGGCCGAAGCCACGGCCCGGCACTTGGAATTCCAGCAGAGTTTCTCCATAGCACAAAATCCACCCTAATCCACGTCGATTTTGCACGATTTCTCTTAAAGCTTCACGAAACCTCGGCCGCAACGGTCGCTGGTTCGATCCCGAGGAAAATCAAACCCGATTACAATTCCTTCAACAAAATTGCTGAAATTTAAGGAAAAGGAACCGGAAAAGAGAGTAAATTCAAACGATTCTCAGCTGCTCAACACTACATCCAGTTGCCTTCCGCTTTACTCCTCGTTTTTGAGTGTTTATCAGGTAACCTCCACTAAATTATCTATTCTGGGTTTTCCTCGACATGGCGACGTCTAGGCTCCAAGCATCCGCCATTTCAGCGGCGCCAGGTGCTGAATAACGCCAAATTATCGGCTCCGCTCGTCCCTGCGGTGTCTTGTGTCGTTTTTATCGTTTCGGGGCCGTTTCTGCGCTGTTCACCACCATTCATGATCCGTTCACCGCCATTTACGCCCGCGGCTCCGAGAAAGGTTGTCGCCGGACGTTCGTATTCTTCAAAACCCGACCTCGCTCGCTTCGAATTCGTCTCGCTGCTCACGCTACCTTGCATTTAACGGCCATGCACGAGCTGTACTGCATGCGATCCGCCGGAGGGGGCTGCAAATATTTTTCGCGAACTGCTAAGGTCGACATCCCTGAAACGGTCCGTCCGTATGCGTACGTACATGCAAGCGTATAAAAGGCGCTGGCTAGGCGTATAAAGACACGTCTGCGCGCTTGTACACGTGGTTATCCAGGACCACGTGGGATTAAAGAGTCAAAGCTAATGGAAGACGAGTTACGTAACTTCCCCGGCGTTTCGGGCTTTAGGTCTAGTATTTTTCCTGGTCTGTGCGTCGTGGCTAATTATTCCTTCCTAACGATGTGGACCCCACGTCCAGGATGATGTACTAAATTCCCTTACTCACGCCTTCGTCGTGTGGTGGTTTGACCCTTAAATCAGTGGGAGTTTACCACACAAGAGTGGATTTTTTCCCGTTTATTAATCTCAGTATCTAGTTACAAAGAATTAATATTCTGTATGTTGTGTTTACGTTGTAAATTTTAAATAATTTTAAAAATAATAATATAAAATATTTAAAATATAATATATATATTTTTATGGTTTAAATGTTTAGATATGAATTATTATTTGTTTTTTAGTTTTTGATTTTTTTTTGGATGGATGGAGTGTTTACTTGAAATATTGTATAAGAGAATTTCTACATAATGCATATCTTATATGGAAAATTTTACACAATACATATCCCAAAAATTGGCCGTATTAAAATTGGCGGTATTAATAATTGTAAAAAAAAAATCAATTTTCATATTAATAAATGTTTAATGTATTAGAAAACAATTTTAATATTTAATGGACAAATATTATTCACTATTATTAGAAAATCTCATTATCTATGACTCAAGTTTAATCCGTAACTATTTTATTTATCTCATTAAAATGAAAATTAAATATTTAGTCATCCAACGTGCATGAGAAGATGCTTTTATGATTTTTCCAATTGGTTTTCAACAATTTTTTCATTCTTATTTTTAAGATTTTAGGAAGTACATTAAGTTATGTGAAAACATATCATTTTTATGAAGATTTTAAGTAACACGATATTGCCAAGTTCTAGAATATTATGTGGCATATATTTAAGGGGTTGACTTTTAGGGTGAACACTTCTCCATTGTGACAAACAACTTAAAAGTTGTTTTGAAGATGGGTGAAATGTTCACCCAAAATGTTGAACACTTTAAAGGTGCCACATAATATTCTAGAAATTCACAATACCTTTTACAGGTCGAAAAACTAGGCCACCTAGAATAACCCATTGGTGGTGTGTAAGGAGGCAGAGTTTCACTCCTGTTAGATGTCTCTCGGTCTTGGGCAAGGCAGTTACCTTGTTTCCTTATGCGAAGGGCATTTAAGGTCCTCTCTCGTGGACCTTAAAATATCACTTTGGGAAGAAGGCAGAAGAAAGAGATAAGCGTGCTAAAGGGCAAGCAAGTTTTAGACCTAAACATTCCACAGTTGATCATTGCATAACTTTAAGGCGCATCATTGAAATAGTTTGGGAGAAAAAGGAAGAAGTCTTTTGTTGCTTTGTTGATTTCAGAAAAACGTTTGACTCGGTTCCTAAGGATAAACTTTGGCAGAGAATGGAAGAACTTGGGGTTCCTAAACATTTGAGAGCAATTGTGCATAGGCTATATGAAGAGGTGAAAGTCAAAATTAGAACTTGAGTAGGCATTTCTGAAAGTTTTATAAGCGATATCGGGGTCAAACAAGGTTGCCCATTGTCTCCTACCCTTTTTGGTTTATATATCGACAAGCTTGAAAGTGGTTAAATTCACAAGGGGGTGATGGTATCTATTTGTGCAAGTTTGTTATAAGGCTTCTTTTGTATGCAGATGACCTTATTCTGATTGTTAAATCAATTCTTGGTTTGCAAGAGCACTTACTATCCCTTGAGCATTTTTATAAAAGTGTGGGGATGCAAGTCAATATCACCAAAACGAAAGTAGTGGTCTTCTCTAAGAAAAGAAAACATCACCAACATAAGTTCTACTTTCAAGGCAACATTCTCGAAGAAGTTGCAGATTACAAATACCTCGGAATTGACTTCAACAAAAGATATAAACTGGAATGGTTGTAGAAAGAAAAGAACTTTGGGGGGTTGAAAAGCATTTTATGCTTTTCAAAATAGGTGTAGGGAGGCAGAGTTATGGGACTGAAAGACCACTCAAACTCTTTTTGGGCTTCTAGTGATTCTCTATGGTTGTGAATTGTGGGCTAGCAGTACCTCTGACATGCAGTGGAGACAAATTGAGAAAATTCAGAAGCGTTTGATTACAAACAAATTTAAGATTAAAAGTGCAGCTCCTTATGATATCTTGTTAAGTGAAACAGGGACTGCTCCTATTGAAGCAATTGCTATGGTGCGAGTCATAAGGTATCTTAAAAAATTGAGCAAATGGAAGAGGCTAGATGGCCTAATGTTGTCTTTAATGATAGATTGTGCAAGAGCAAAAAAACTTGGATGCAACGAAATAACAAATGGTTTAGTAAATGGGGTATTTGCTTGAACACGTGTCCCATAAACAACAAAGAGATAAAAGCTTTTGTTATGGAAAAGTTCCACAAACGTACTTGGGATAAGGAGCTGGGAAGAAAGAAAAATTACTATATTGAAGTGTTTAATCCCACTCATAATCATCGACCAAAAGCATACATAGAGGCCAATATCTCTTGGAGAGCCAAAATTCTTATTGCTCAGTTAAGGACTAATTCTCATCAACTCCGTTGTGAAAAAGGGCACTGGAAAAGGGCAAAGGAAGTGTGGGAGGAAATGGTATGCATTTTTTGTTCTTCCGAAAAAGTAGAAACAGAAAAATATTTCATTTTAGAATGTGAGGCCTTCAAAGACAACAGGGAAAGTTATGCAAATATGCTGGCAGCTAGCTCTTGGGATAATATATTTAGCGAGGGGTTTGTCGAGAAGCTGGGAGTATTTATTATGAAGCTTCACAGAAAAAGGGCCGAATACATCAAGCAGATGAAGAAGCAATCCATCCCATAGGCTATCTTTAGCCTCATGGACATTAAAATTATTTCTTTATTTCTTTATTTCTTTCTTACGTCTAAGGAAGTCGAGCTCTTAGCCAAACAGAAGCAGTTTTAGGACATACTCAAGGCCACAAAAATTCATAATATGATATGAGTTTGTAATTTTTATTTTAATTAAATAAAATTATAAAAAAACCAATATATAATTTATGATTAAAATAATATATTATTAATAACCAGGAATATCAATAAAAATAAGAACCTTATAAAATTTACTAATATTGATCAATTCATCCATCACAAATTAGATAATTATATTAATTATATAATATTTGTATTTTTTTTAAAATCAAATTAATAAAATCTAATATTTATGTTTTAAAATTTTATTTTATTAATAAGATATTTATAAATGTTTATCGACTACAAGTTACTTTTTATGTTATATGTTACATTACTATAAGATATCTAAAAATGTTTGCTAACTATAAGTTATGTTATTATATTATCAAGTTTAATATGGAAGAGATAGTGTAAGGTTATGTTATATTAAGTTATGTGATGTGATGTAAACATTTTGACATTGTCAAATTACATGAAAATAAAAGTAAATAAATAACTATAATTATTAATTATTAATAATTAAATTAGCCTAGATTGATTTTAATTTAGAATTAATTAAGTATTAAGAGGAATCAAATCTTTCGAAGTACAAATCATTCTTCAAATTTTATTCTTAAAAATAAAAATGCACTTTAAAAACTTTGATATCTCTAAATACTTAATAGGTCTTAAGTTACAATAGATCTATACTTGTTATGTAATATTTATCTTTTCAAAATTTCTTTTATTAATAAAATTTTTAAATATTATTTCTTTTAATAAAAATATTTTTTATTAAAAAAAATCAACATTATTGTAAAATTTGTAATAATGCATAAATTAAAATTTAATAATGTGTAAATTAAATATATATAGAAAGAGAGATTTATATAAAATAAACCTTAAATTTTTTATTATTAATATTTTAATAAATTTGATTTATTTAAATATATCAAAAACAAATATTTTGAGACTAATAAAATCACTTAAATTGATAGACAGATTATTAGTATGGTATGGGAAGGTCAAATTTTATTTTATTAATAAGATTTTTAATATTATTTTTTAATAAAAAAAAATTATTAAAAAAATTAACATTGGTGTAAAATTTGTAAATTTGTAATAATGCATAAATTAAATTCAATAATGTATAAATTAATTATGTATAAAGAGAGATTTATATAAAATAAATTTTAAATTTTTTATTATTAATATTTTAATAAATTTGATTGTTGAATTTAGACTTCTGTGATCCATATTAGGTTAAGAGAGATTTTTGGGCGTAAATCACAAGATAATTCATTTGTCAACGCGTTTCAAACCAACAAGTGTGGTTCATCGTCAACTTGTCCTAACGATGAACCACAAGTGTGGTTCATAGTCAACTTGTCCTAACAATGAACCACACTTGTTGGTTCGAAACGCGTCGACAAATAAATTATCTTGTGATTTACGCCCAAAAATCTCTCTTAACCTAATAAATTTGATTTTTTTAAATATTTAAAAACAAATATTTTAGACTAATAAAATCACTTAAATTAATATACAAATTATTAATATGGTGTGGGAAGGATTTTAGATTTCCTTCTCGTTAGATATTTATGAGTTTTCAAAGCCAAAACGAAAAGATAGTTTCAATGTAGATAGTATAAAAGAAAATATCTCTATATTTTAATATAATTTACCTAAAGTAAATATATTTAGATTTTATTGTAAAAAATATTTAAGAAAGTGAAGATCCTTTGTGATCATTATTGTAACCAAATGTTACCTAATATAAAAGTATATACATGTTTGTTAAGAATATTAACTTTAATCCTATAGTAAACTTAAAGTCTGCTCCTAAAATTTAATCATGTAATTTAAACTACACTTTATTTTTAATTTAATTTAAATTTATATAATTTATATTAATTTTATTTAGTATTTATTATTTTTAATATTTTATTTTTTAATTTGTGGAAATTTATTATAATTAAAATATTAAAATAAATTAAATAGGTGATAAATGTTATAGACTTTAAAGTATTTAATTTATTAATATCTTATAGTGTGAAAATTAAAAACAAATCATAAAAATTAATTAATTATAATATTATTATTATTATATAAATTAAATATATATACATTCAAAAATAATAATAACAAAATTTTTAACCATGGAGATTTTTAAGCTATAAATAGGCTCTGTTGCAATACTATGGCTTAGTAATATCACATATTAACTGTGGGTAACTCCACAGTTAAGCGCGCTTGAGCTAGAGGAGATCTGGGATGGGTGACCTCTCGGGAAGTCCTAGTTACCAGGTGCAAGCCCCGGAAGTGATGATTGACGCTATGTGATTTATTTCACCAGTTTCAATCCCACTTCTTCACCCCTGTGAGCATCACTCGATGCAATGAGTGCTAAGTGAACTATTCAAATCATGAGAAATTAGTCACTTCCGACTACCTCTCATGGAAATGGTCATACGTGAATGACTTACTTAACGCAGTTGAATCCCAAAAAATCTAAACCTAATTCATGTTGATATGACATTTTTATAATTATTTTTGAGATAAAACTCAACCTTTGATTTGTGACTACTACTAAGAATATTCTAGATATTACATGAAAGTGAAATCATTTTTTGTATAAATATTTCCATAGTCATTAACTTGATGTAGATCAAACCTTCTGGTGTACTATGTGTTATCATTTATTTATTGTGTGTTATCATTTAACACTTCGCCCATCTTCAGGAAAAAGCTTCATATCCATGAAGATGGGTGAAGTTTTACGTTTAGGGTGAAGTTTTACTCATCTTCGGGGAAAAGATTAATATCCCTGAAGATGGGTGTGTAGAAATTTTGAATAATTTAACGCATATTCAATGGAGATTATCTTGATCATGTACTATTGCGGAATACATACACAATACATAAGCTCCTCTACGTTGATCATCAATATAGCAGCATCAATAACAATAAAACATCAAGAGCATTCACACATTAACACAGTATGTAACCCGGGGAAAGCATCTCGCTAAAAACCCCAACTATCTGTATATTAATGATTGAGACCATGTAACATTACAAAGTACAATGCTTATCAAAACCAATCCAGTACCAGCTCCACCTGTTACACACAATACAACTAAGATTTGATCTCCAAATATATTCCACTGCTTGCCTGCCTCCACTGCTCAATACCTGCTCAAGAGTGAATGAGAATGGTTTACCAAACTCGTATTTCACCTCCAAAGAATCACTCACACTGTGTTAGATGTGAGCAGAGGCTATAATACTGGGCAAATACATGAACAAACTCATTGGCATACTCAATCCCTTGATTGTGCAAATCCTCATGCACAACTATAGTCACAACTGATAGCAATCTGATTCTCTAACACGTGTCCCTGTTGAACTGAACATGCACTGACATGCAACTGAGTTAACTGATGTATTCTATAGTTGTATTATGAGTCAATAATTAGTTTAACAACTCATCATTAGTCTATTTGCAGTTAGACTAACTACAACTAGTTTAATCAAGTCAAACTGAACACAACTCCATCAACTCCACAATCAACTCCACCAAACTCAACTGATTGAGTTCTAACTGAAGTCATGCATGCAACAACTCAACTGACTCATAAGAAAAGCATACTTCCTTCTGACAATTGCATGGGCCACATCTGTAGCTCAAACTGAAGTGCTCCAAGAGAATAAGATCAAGTTTATAGTCCAAATATTATTATGAGACAATAATATTTGACTTTTCTATTTTGGACAGCCAGTCTGAAAATAGACTTTGATCACTCCTGCTGTGATCACTCCTGCTGTGGTCACTCATACTGTGATCACTCCTGCTCTGGTCACTCCTGCTCTGGTCACTCCTGCTCTGGTCACTCCTGCTGTGATCATCCCTGCTATGGTCACTCCTGTTGTGATCATCCCTGCTGGGATCCAAAAATAGAACTTGCGCCATAATTTTCTTGCGCGCCCACTTAGTGAAGGCGACTCTTTTCACTAAGCTCCATCATCTTGTTGCAATCTCAACAATCCCTCTCGACAAGATATGGATTATCAGCAACCCTTATCCTGCCTCGGTGGTATTCGAATTTGCCCCTGGTGAGAGCCTTCGTCAGAATATCAGCATCCTGATCCTCCGTTGGAATGTATGAAAGCAACATGATCCTCCGCTGCACACAATCTCTGATATGATGGTACCTGATGTCGTCCATTGAGCTCCCTGCCCAATCTGCATCCTCCTGTCTGTACCAATATCCATATCCTGATGTGCCTCTCAAGTAGCGCAATACATACTTGCCCGCCTTCCAGAAGAGCTTGGTAGGCTTAACCATAGCTTGTGAAAGCTAGTTAACTGCATAGCATATATCAGGTCGTGTATTGACCAAATACATCAGCAACCCCACCAACTGTCGATAAACAGTGGCATCCACTTCTTCTCCTGAAGTGACATCCTCCTTCCTCCAACCTCCAGGAAGAGGAGTATCAACAGGCTTGCAGCCATGCATGTTGAACTTCTCCAGTATCTCCCGAGCATACTTGCCCTGAGAAACAAACAGTCCACCACTGCGCTGCCATATTTCCAATCCTAGGAAATAGTGAAGGAGGCCCAAGTCCTTCATCTCAAACTCTGTAGCAAGATCCTTCTTGCATGACAGTATCAACAACTCATCACCCGTTAGAACCAAATCATCAACATACAGTACAATGATAAGCAACTTACCCTCCACCACAATCTGGTATAGGTTAGGATCCGCCTTGCTCTTGGATAATCCAAGTCCTGTGAAATAGTTGTCTATCCGTGTGTACCAAGCACGTGGTGCTTGCTTCAACCCATACAGCGCTCTCTTGAGCCTGCACACATGCGACTCGCTGCTGAAGACCTCAAAGCCTTCGGGTTGCTCAATGTACACCTCCTCCTCAATGACTCCATTGAGGAACGCAATCTTCACATCCATCTAATGAATGTGCCACCCCATCTGCGCTAAGAGAGCAAGAATCGTCTGTATGGAAGAATACCTTGCGACAGGTGCAAAGGTCTCCTCATAATCGATCCCCTCTATCTGTGAAAAGCCTCAGGCAACAAATCTTGCCTTGTACTTCTCTACACTATCGTCAGCTGCCTGCTTAACTTTGTAGATCCATCTCGAACCCACCACTGATTTCCCTTCCGATCTAGGAACAATCTCCCATGCACTGTTTCTGACAATAGAATCATACTCTTCCACCATGGCGTCTACCCATGCGGGATCCTCCACAGCTTCCTCGAAAGAGGATGGCTCAGTCACAACACACTTGCTCATAAGAGCCATGTATCCAGTGTACCGATCAGGTGATTGTCTCTGCCTGCATTGGGCTGTAGGTGGTCCTACAATTTTCTCTGCATCTTGAGCCAGTCGCTCAGCTTCTGTCAAGCGCTTTCGCCCTCTGATGGTTGGCGTTTCATGAGTGGTCTCTTCCACTCCATGAACCTCGTCCTGTGGCTGATCCACGTCCTGAAGCTCATCCTTAGGAACTAATAGCTCCTCATTTGCATGCAAGTGTAGCTCCCTCTCAAGCGAACACTTCATGGCTTTCTCCTCCTGAAATTTTATATCCCGTCGCACAACAGTTTTACCACTGTTTGGCAAATACACACGATAGTTATGGGGCGTATCAGTGTACCCCACAAATATCCCAACCTTTGCGGTCGGCTCCAACTTCTTCCTGGCATCCTTCGTCACATGCATGTAAACGTTAGCACCAAAAATCCTCAAATGAGAAAGATCAGGCTTCTTACCAGAATAAGCCTCCTCGGGTGTACTCATGCCAAGTATCCTATGAGGACAACGGTTCTGCACATAAACTGCTGTATTGCATGCTTTCGCCCACAAGTGAAGGGGTAGGCCCTGATCATGCAACATTGCCCGTGCAGCACCCACAATCGTTATGTTCTTCCGCTCAGCTACCCCATTCTGCTATGGGTTATGGGGAGCTATGAGCTCTCTACGAATCTCTTCTGCCTTGCAGAAATCCTTGAACTCGTCCGAGATGTATTCACCACCATTATCGCTCCTAAGAGCCTTCACCTTCTTCCCTGACTCCTTCTCGACCAGCACTTTGAATTCACAGAACTTTGAATATGTCTCGCCCTTCTTCTACATTAAGAAGATCCAGCACTTACGAGAGAAATCATCAACAAAAATCACATAATACCTGTGTTTTGCTGTCGAAGCAACTGAGAAAGGTCCACACACATTTGTGTGAATTCTCTCAAGGATCATCGTGGCGCGACTATCCTTCTCGTGAAAGGTGGATTTCACAAACTTCCCCAAAGTACACCCCTTGCACTGATCTGACTGCGCAAGTGTGCCTTTAGGAAGCCCTGTAGTGATCTGCTGCAGTATCTTCAAGGCTCCATGGTGAAGGTGACCCAATCTCTTGTGCCACAACTCGCCATCATCCCGGCTCACCAATCCTTCTGCCTTGCCTGCCATTGTTGCGCATCCATCTACATGCAACTGATAAAGGTTCCTCACTCGAACCCCTATCTTCCGGGTCTCACCAGTTGTCTTGCTGCGCAGGAAGGCCTTTCCCTCGCTGAAAACAACATCATACCCCTTGTCTTCTAACATTGCCACTGAGATGAGATTCTTCTTCAATCCTAGAACATGCATGACTTCCTTTAATACGAAGGGTTTACCAGACTCCCTCTCAAAGGAAATGGTACCGATACCGGTCGCACCGTATCTACCATCATCGCCCATCTCGATGTGCACTCCAAGATCTTTGTCCTCCAGATTAGAGAACAAATCTCTATCTCCCGTCATGTGAAAAGACGCACCACTGTCCAAGAACCACAATGATCCCATCACACTTGAAACCAAGCATGCGATCAATGAAAAATCAAGCTCAGACTGCGAGGCTAGAGCCTCTCCTGCTGCTGATCCAGCATCCTGCTTGTTCTTCTCCTTCCGCAGACAATTAGTGGCATAGTGTTCGTGCTGGTGACAATGAAAACACTTCACCTTGGACATAACCTGCTTCTTACCTTTCGCACCAGACTGAGAAGCTTTCTTGTTCTTCCCCTTCTTTGCTTTGGCAGCCAAAGCGCAATTCTCTTCATCAGATACCTTTAATGAAGATCCATTCTCACCTTTATTGTTTATGAGTTTATCCTTGAGCGCCAGGTCGCTCTTGCTTTGGAATAACATTTGCAATCCGTTGAAAGACATTTCAACAATACCGCTGCAAATTCGATTTCCACCAGCTCCAAACTCAACCACCTCGGATCTAAGATTCGAGAGAACACAATATTTCTCGTACAGAGATTGACTGTATGGGCATTCACCGGATATCTCACCTTCCAAAAGAAGGATGAATCTAGAGGCTACCTAGCCCGATTACAGACTCTGCCTGAAGAAATAGAATGTAAACACTTCCTGAATAGCAGATCTGATGATCAATCCTCGCTTGATATCCTGTAAAAATCTCTTCTACAAATCAAGCAGCTCTGATACCATGTAGAACTTCTTCTACAAATCAGCTCGCTCTGATACCATGTAGAACTTCTTCTACAAATTAGACAGCTCTGATACCATGTAGAAATTTTGAATAATTTAACACATATTCAATGGAGATTATCCTGATCATGTACTATTGCGGAATACATACACAATACATAAGCTCCTCTATGTTGATCATCAATATAACAGCATCAATAACAATAAAACATCAAGAGCATTCACACATTAACACAGTATGTAACCCGGGGAAAGCATCTTGCTAGAAACCCCAACTATCTGTATATTAATGATTAAGACCATGTAACATTACAAAGTACAATGCTTATCAAAACCAATCCAGTACCAGCTCCACCTGTTACACACAATACAACTAAGATCTGATCTCCAAATATATTCCACTGCTTGCCTGCCTCCACTGCTCAATACCTGCTCAAGAATGAATGAGAATGGTTTACCAAACTCGTATTTCACCTCCAAAGAATCACTCACACTGTGTTAGACGTGAGCAGAGGCTATAATACTGGGAAAATACATGAGCAAACTCATTGGCATACTCAATCCCTTGATTATGCAAATCCTCATGCATAGCTATAGTCACAACTGATAGCAATCTGATTCTCTAACACCTGTCCCTGTTGAACTGAACATGCATTGACATGCAACTGAGTTAATTGATGTATTCTATAGTTGTATTATGAGTTAATAATTAGTTTAACAACTCATCATTAGTCTATTTGCAGTTAGACTAACTACAACTAGTTTAACCAAGTCAAACTGAACACAACTCCATCAACTCCACCAAACTCAACTGATTGAGTTCTAACTGAAGTCATGCATGCAACAACTCAATTGACTCATAAGAAAAGCGTACTTCCTTCTGACAGCTGCATGGGCCACATCTGTAGCTCAAACTGAAGTGCTCCAAGAGAATAAGATCAAGTTTATAGTCCAAATATTATTATGAGACAATAATATTTGACTTTTCTATTTTGGACAGCCAGTCTAAAAATAGACTTTGATCACTCCTGCTGTGATCATTCCTGCTGTGGTCACTCATACTGTAATCATTCCTGTTGTGGTCACTCCTGCTGTGGTCACTTCTGCTGTGATCATCCCTGCTGGGATCCAAAAATAGAACTTGCGCCATAATTTGCCTGCGGGTCCACTTAGTGAAGGCGACTCTTTTCACTAAGTTCCATCATCTTGTTGCAATCTCAACAAGGTGAACCCTGAAGATGGGTGAAGTGTTCACCCAAATCGTGAGGTAGATAAATGACAACACACAATACACTAGACGGTTTGATCTACATCAAGCTAAATCTTTATCATCCACCTAATAATTATTGATAATTAAATTAAATTTTTAAAATTCATATTCCAAAATAGAGAGGCATATCACCTATCAACATAATTAAAATCCCATAAGCCCTATTCCATGATAGAAATGCCTATTAGCATAATTAGTCGAAATTTTTACCTTTATTTAAAATTTACTAAAATAATATGATTTATGGCTCAACTTTTTCAAAGTCCAAAAAGGGTTTTGTGTTTATCTTTACATTGATAGGAAAAGTTTTTTTAATTATAAATATTATGTCTATGTTTAAAAGATAATAATTTTTTGTGGGAGTTTAATGAAATCCTTTCATTAAATTTTGCGTTTATCTTTACATTGATAGGAAAAGTTTTTTAATTATAAATATTATGTCTATGTTTAAAAAATCATATTTTATTGTGGGAGTTTAATGAAATCCTTTCATTAAATTTATTAAGTTACTTGCATTTTATAAATAGGGATTTGTGATCTTTAGCCTTTCAACCCTAAAATTTGAATTCTCGCAAACTTTGTTGCCATATGGTTGAGCTAGTTTTAATGTTTTACTTTTAAATGGTGGTACATTGAATTTTACCATAACCAATGCATTATTTGTAACGTTTGCCCTCTTAATTAAAAAAATTTAGTTCAATTCTCTCATATTAAAAAATACTAGTGAATTAAATGATCTCATATATACAAAAAGGAATGCATAAGTGAGCAAATTTAGTTTTTACTTTTACTTTTTCCTTCTTTATTTTTCCTTGAATAGATAAATTTTCATCATCATCTAGTTATTTTTCAAAATTTTGAAGATGTGGGTAGTTTTAAAATAGGTCAAAACCTTTTAAGGGTAAATTTATGTGATTATAGTTAGTTCTCATCAATTAAGTGGAACAATAATTTCTAGAAAAATCTTTCTAAATTACAGAAAGAACTTAAGCGGAAAAAAAATATTGAATTTATTTAGTCTGGCAAAGTCCTACTAGTTCTCATCAATTAAGTGGAATTATAATTTCTAGAAAATTCCTTATTATAAAAAGAACTTAAGCTGGGGAAAAAATGTTGAATTTATTTAGTTTGGCAAAATCCTGCTAGATTTCAGAAAGAATTTTAGCCTAGAAAAAGTTGAGTTTATTCACTCATTAATTTACTCTTAATAAAATGTGTATTTATGCTTCATATGGACCCATCAAACTCATGTAGCTTAAAAGCCAAGGCCCATGTCCGCTATAGTTTAAACTAAGTTATTAACTAGTTGCATGTGAACTTTAACCACTAGATCATAATTCGATGCATTTACTAACAAAAAGGTTCACTAGCGCATAAAATGACATATTTCTTTAAGTTGCATTCTTCATATATTTAATATCCCCTGTTGTGCCTTTCATCTAGTGTGGATCATGAAAGTGTGGAAGATTGAGTGAGTTAAGTTGCTTACCAGTAAGTTATACTCCAATTCATGATGAACACCCCTAAATGGATCAACAAAGAATTATGGGTTGCAACCTCCAACTTTGGGAAAAGCCACACTTTGATGTGCCACAAACTTAATAAAACAAAACCTCTTACTCATGGATATGGATCCTTAACCTAAAAACCAAATTGGGTTTTGTTGAAAGTGTCTCTTAGTTGACCTTCCTGTTACACCAATTTAATAATCAAACATAGGACATATGACTTCAATATGTCTATCATGTTAAGGCCACGCTTCGATAAGGGTTTTTAACTCAAGCGTACTTTGACAATAAATTAACTATCAAACTTAAGGTTTGTCACTTTAATGTTTTCATTGTGTTTAAAATTTAAAGGTTAGGAATTGAACAAAAGACTTGCCTAATCAAGAACTTACACCTATCTTGTAAACTACATGTCCATGCATGACAAGAACCATTAACTATTCAACATTAAAGTGTGAATTGATGCATTCAACATCCTACTTAATTCACTAAATTGTGTTTACCATGTTAAAAAGTGAAATGTTTTTCTCCAACTCTCCTTCAAGCCACTACTATGTTTACCAAGGAGAAATTGAATAAATTAGATATCAAACCCAAGACTTCCTCCCTAGTGGAAATATGTTCTACTATGAATTTTATATTATTCAAAACAAACACCCTTAACAAACCAATCAACATAAAAATGTAGATCATTATCTTTAGTGGTAAAAGTTACTCCATCATGAACTACATGCCCATTCAAGGCAAGGATCCTTGTCAATTCAAGATAGATGTGTAGATTGTTATCTCCAACATCCCCCTTTATCCATATTATTTTGTTTACCTCCAAAAAAGTTGGGCATCGCTATTCCAACATCTTGCTCAAGCCACACTACTCTCTTTACCACATTGAAAACCAAGTAGGCTAGGAATTCAACCTGGGACTTTCCTTTAGTTCGTAATCGACTCCATTATGAACTATGTACTTATTCCCAACAAGCATTAACAATTAAACATAAAAGAGTATATTTGTATCCCTAATGTCCCTCAAATTCCACTTTTCTTTTTTTACCATGTTGAAATTGAACATATTGAGAGTGAAACCTAGTTCTTGCTCCTAGTTTGAAAGTTGCTCTACCATAAAGTGCATGCCCATTCATAATAGGCACTCTTAATGATGCAATGTAAAGTGTAGACTAGTATCTATAACGCACTTGAGGCTTACCCTTGATTGGTGCACTTCTCTCATTGCATGCTTATTCATGCAATAACCCTTAATGATTCAACCTAAATGTTTGGACCATTATTTCCAACACCCCGCTTAACCTAGACTTCCAAGTAAGCCATCCTAGTGAACCTTTCTTTGATACCATGTTGTTAAATCAACAAGGAAGGAACCAACCCCAATATCCAGTTGTGGATGACATATTGCTCTATTATGAGCTATGAGTTTCTAGAAAGCACATTTATATGCTTCGACCAAGAACTGTGGGTTATTATCTCCAAGAACTCCCTAAAGTCGCACTTCATTTAATCCCTTCTAATGAGCCTCACTCTTATAACATATTATAAAGTAAATAGGCTAATAATCAAACCCATGATATACCCCTAATTTAGGGGTTTCTCGACCATAATCCATACTCTCATTCTTAATAAACAATGTTAAATGGTATGACCTAAATGCATGCATTGATATTTGCACACCCATTTAAAGTTACACTTTGGCTAATGATTCATAGTCAACTTCACTTCGACTTCTATTAAATTATAGACAATGTATGAACAAATACAAGAACTACCTCAATTTGTAGGCTACTTTACTATGAGCTACTTACCCATCACCTTACTTTACCAGCAACCTTGACAATTTGACCTAAAAGCACGAATTACCATCTACAATTCCCTCACCGAGCTAGAGTTTGGTCCTCATAACTAACTTTTCCATGACAATAGGTTAAAAATTTAATAAGCTAGGACTAAACCCCATTATCTACACCTATTGAGTGAGTTACTCTATGATAAGCTACACCCAAATCATTGCAAACACCCTTATCAATTTGACCTAAAAAAGTGGCATGTTATATCTAATAGCCCCTTCAAGTGACACTTTAATTAGGGTCTCCCTATCAACGTCGTGTTGATAACATGTAAAACTAATAGTAAAACTAGGAATTGAACTGATTTGTTCCTAATTGATACGTCACTCTGCCACAAAAGACATATCCATTCATGGTAGACATCATTAATGATTTCAACTAGATTCTCTACCATGATCAATATGTCCATTCATGACAAGATTCTTCAACTAATTTGACCAAAAAGTGTGGATTGGTATCTCCAACACCCTCTCAAATCACACTTGCATTGAGGCATCCTAAACAACCTCACAGTAATAAAACAACAAAAAGCATACATGTAAATGATTAAGCCCAAGACCTAACTAAATGAGAGAGACTCTTCTCTCACGAGTGACGTCCATTCATTACAAGAAAAATATTTTAACATCTTACTCTTATCACAATGTACAAGCACACCCTTTCCCATTATATAGGTATTGTAATTATGTATAGTCAACTTCCATCATTCAATAAAAAAAATGTTTTTTTTAACATATAGTAAATAAAATTGATTTTTTTAATCAAAATCATCCAAAATTTATAATATTTGACTTGAAATACATGAAACGACCAATTTACACAAACAAAACAACTCAAAAAAAAATCTCCAAAAACAAATTAAATCTTAATATAAAAATATCACTCCCTAACTTAAGACCAAAGCCTAATAACCATAAATATTCAAGTACTCTCCTCATAAATAAATGACTCATCTCAAATCATTGAAAAACTCCATCTTTGCATCATGACCAAAAGTAGAAAACCCATAACTTTGATCGTACCACTTAGGTATAAATCAACTTGTTATACATCAATGTATCCCTATGAAATATAGAAATCATCAAACATATACAAACCATCAAAGGAGGACAAAGAAGTTGAAATAAATAGCCTGACCTATCACTATAAGGGTCAATTCTTTCAAATCATCACCATAACTATTATAACACTCCAACTCTTATGTAATCCAATCCATTGCATGTAAATAAAGGACCTTACAACCATCTTTGTAAACAATGAGTACTAGAGAATATCAAGGCATTTGTCTTAAAATTAGTACTTACAACACCAATTATGCCCTGTCATATCTATATACAGATTTTCTCGAATAGAACAAAACTTTCTATGTTTTTGGGTTTTTGTTATTTATGTCTCTCTACTTAATGTTGTCCTCGTGTTGGCTCTGGCATGGAGGATGACTGAATTTAAATATCATATTTAAGTTTAGGTAAGTCATTTAAGTATTGAGACATTGGTGAATACATTAAGGAAAAACATTTAAGTATTGAGACATTGGTGAATACATTAAGGAAAAACCCAATTTGGTAAATAGTTTAAAATTTTGTTTAAAGTATGAGTAACATTATTAGTGGGTGATTACTTTACACACCACACCAAAGTTTGTAGGATCATTATTGGGATTATTCTATGTACCAAGGTCGTAAGGAGTACCATGAGGTTATGGTCACCATTGAGAAAAAACCTAAATTTTTAAAAGTAATGCAATGTTGTATTATTTATTTTTAAATAATTTGTTATATTTCTTTTTAATTATCTGAGAGCGTTCAGATAATTGTTAATATATATAATGGGGTATAGTGATTATTAAAATATAATTAGAAAACAATTAGTTTGTTTTAGTTACTAACAATATTGGTTGATTTTATGAAGTGATTTAGCAAATATCTATGTTGTGGTTTGATTTTCTATTGATGGATGTTGATGTATTTGGTCTAGTGTCATTTGAGATTATGGGTTTATTATAATGGATGTGATAAAGTTTCTTTGTGCGGGGTCGATTTGATCTTAGTTTATTATCAATGAAGGCATTTAACAACATTCTTAAGGTTATCTCTATTGCATTGCAATTATTTTTTCAAGTTATGTTTTAATTGACATTACTTGATTGACATTGGTATCCATCCTATCTATTTCATGTCAACAAAACTATATTCCACTTTTTATGAGATAACTAATTTTTCTTTCTTAAGGTCCTGACTATCTTTGATAATGTGAAATAATGGAACAACTTTGTTTCCTTTTGCCAAGGAAAACCTTGCTAGATCCTACTCTTCCCCATACTATCTGGTTGGAGGGTGGCTCAACTACTAGTCATAATAGCAGCTTAAAACATCAAAGACACAATTAAATTTGAACCTATGAACTAGGACCTCCCCATCAACAATGTACCCTGAGCCAATGGTTCAATTCAAAGAGTTTACCCTTGGATTTAATACTTTGTGTGTGTGTGTTTTGTCTTCATTTTCATTTTTTGAACATATATTTTCAAAACATTATATTATAGATCAATGTGTGCTAGAATCTAATTAGTTATGTCATATATTATTCCAACAACAAGGCATTATAAGAATAAAGAAGCTCGAAATTTAGGATAGGGAACATAATAAGGTATGTCATTATCTCCAACTCAAAAGATTTTTTTGTTGGGAAAAATACTGAGAAAACCAGCGTATGTATGTGACTATGATGAAGGAAAACAATGTATATCCAGTTAACTAACTTTTCATATATTTCATCATTTGTTCTACATTAACCAATGTATCATTACTTCTTTAGCCTTTAATTAAACAGTAACCATGAGAAAAAGAACTGAATAAACCATCACACATAAGCAACACAATTGTTGGAAAATCAAAGGCATTACATTAGGGTTTGATTCTACGATCTTGATAATTACTTATGAGTGTGTTGGCTTCTTTTACTTCTTTATTATCTCATCTTTCATCAAGCAATTATACATACATGAAGATCACAAAACAAGAGACGTGAGATATAGGCACATGCCAGGGCAAAACCCCCCTCAAGGAGAAAACTCAGTCAAAGTAATTATTCCTTTCAATAGTATTCTTTGAGACTCTTCACCCTAGACCAAGACCATACTTTCCCTCCACACCATGTCAGCCTCCAAGATCTTCGACCTATTTCCAGCAACTTTGACTATGCAGTGGACCCTAGCAGCATGCGGTTTCCAGTAACAACAAAACCTTAGGAGACTTCGATCTCCTAAACCAGACCTCGAAATAGAGAGAGAGAGAGAGAGAGAGAGAGAGAGAGAGAGGTGTCAAAACTTCGATTTTTCTCTTCTCTAGAGACTCCCCCAAACTCGCACTTATGTCCTCCTTCTAGCAGCAGACTTTGCATCCCCGACACTTCCTGGCACATCCCAGAAGATATTGAATTTCTTGTGAGAGTGATGCTTCCAAATGACTTCGAATTCCTTCTTTATATAGCCTTCTAGTGGGTCCAATGAGGGTCTCTAAGCCGACTTAATCTTCCTTAGGCTGACATGATGTCGAGGACACATAATTCATATTTGCTTGATACAAAACCTTTTCATATGATCTGAAAGCCCAAGAAGGGTCTCTTCGAATGTACAATAATTCTATAGACCTAGAATAAATCCTAGAAGTCCTCCTCAAAGGGGACTTTGACCTAAAAACATGGTGACCCAAGCATGAAACCCATACTTTAATAAGTCACAATAATAATAATAATCATTATTTTCTTTATTATTTTAACAAGTACATTATATAATGACTCAAGTACATTATTAAAGATTGAACATAGTTACTTTTTCCAACACTCCCTCTTAACTAGGGAGGTATTCATAATGTACAAATACAATGGAAGATCTCAAACTATATGAAAATATTAAAAATCTTCAGGCACCGCAATGGCATGGACTAGATTCCTGACCTAGGAAATCTATCCAATTAGTCACTTCAAAATTTAGGCACCGCAATGCCATGGACTAGATTCCTTACTAGGGCAATCTATCCAACCAATCACTTCACAATTTAGGCATCGTAATGCCATGGACTAGATTCCTAACCAGGGAAATCTATCTAGGTGGGACTAAGGTAGACTCAATCTTTCAGCCCCTCAAGGTACTATCAGGCTTAATTGCTAACCACCAACCCAAACATATGGTGTGTATTCAAAACCTGAGCTCAATAAACAACACAACCTTCCTAGTTCTAGGATTCCTAACATCAAAACATAGTGTCGACTTGATGTCTCCCCAGGAATTCTTCACTCATAAAGCCTCAAAAAATCTCTTCCATTCCATTATCATCAATACAATCACCAATATCTACCAAACCTAGCAGGTTCCTTAGATATTCGAACTTCTTATTAGGAATAGCCTTTGTCAGCATGTCTACTACACATTCATTTGTCAGAACATATTCTAGCTTCATGATCCCATCCTACACCAATTTCCTAATCAAGTGGAACGTATTATTGATATGTTTCACCCTCGAATGAAACACAGGATCTCCAGATAGAGCCTTTGTCAGTATGTCTGCTACACATTCATCTGTCGGAACATATTCTAGCTTCATGATCCCATCCTACACCAATTTCCTAATAAAGTGGAACATATTATTGATATGTTTCACCCTCGAATGAAACATGGGATCTCCAGACATTCTAATACAACTTTGATTATCACAGTTAATCATAGTAAGACCCAGAGACTTTTCGAACAAGTCTGTGAAAAGCTTCCTTAGCCAAACAACTTATTTTCCTACTTCACATGCAACCACATATTCTACCTCAACACTACTTAAAGCAACAGGATCTTGCTTCTTACTCATCCATGAGATCATAGCAGCTCCCAAACTAAAGCATCCTCTGGTATTTCTCTTTCCGTCGGTCTCATTGCCACCCCCGTCAGAGTCTATGAAGCCAATCAGCTTGACTTCCTTACTATCATACTTTAGACAGTGATGTATAGTGCCACAAAGATACCTCAATATATGTTTGGCAACTATCCAATGATCATTACGAGGCTCCAACTGAAACTAACTAAGAATTTTTACTGCAAAACATATATTTGGCCTACTATTTACCAGATACACCGGGAAACCCACAAATTGTCAATATAAGGTGGGATCCATGAGACTCGAGTCAAAGCATCTCGAATTCTTAAGATTGGTGATCATAGGAGTAACAATCAGCTTGGATTCCATCATCCCAAATTTTTGCAATAACTTAATGATGTACTTTCCCTGCCCCAAATATATCTCCCCAGGTCTCTAGCATACTTCTAGACCTAGGTAATAGTGCATTAGTCCTAGATCCTTTATCTCAAATTATGCTGCCAACATCTTCTTGCATTCTTGAATTCTTCATTCTACACCAGTGATGAATAGATCGTCCACATATAGCAGAATAATGACTGGCTCATTATTAACGACCTTGATATATAAATTCAGATTAGCAGTACTCTTCACAAACCCAATCCTGAGAAGATATGCATCCAATCTTGCATGCCATGCACTAGGTGCTTGCTTCAAGCCATATAGAGCCTTCTTGAATCTGCAAACATGAGAGTCCCTGATATTCACTTCAAATCCTTCAGGTTGTTCAAACTACACTTCCTCATCAATGGTCCCATTTAGAAAATCGGTGTTAACATCCATTTGATGGATATTCCACCCCATTGTAACAACTAGTGAAACCAATGATCTAATTGTAGTGTACCTAGCAGCAGGTGCAAATGTTTCTTCATAGTCAATGTCTTCCTTTTGAGAGAAACCCCTTGCAACAAACCTTGCCTTGTACTTGTATATACTTCCATCAACAACACGTTTAATATTATAGATCCACTTTGATGTGACAATCGATTTGTCACTATGTCTAGGAACAATTTTCCAAACCCCATTCATCATGATGAATTGATATTCTTCCTACATACCTTTCTTCGAGACCTCTACATGCTCAACTTCCTGAAATGTAGATGGCTGGACTTCATTCAACTTTGTCATATATGCAGCATAACTAGAATACCTTTTTGGTTTCTTACTTTCCCTGGAGGACCCTTTCGCAGCTTCATGTTCTTCAACATCTTCTAATGTATATCTCAACCAATATGGCCTTTTCCTTGTGGTTGGGACAACCATCGATTGAATAGGCTCACTTGGTCCTTCTTCTTCATCATTTGGAGTAGAGTTCTTATGAACTCCATCTTCTTCATATACATGAACTTCTTTGTCATCAAAATCAATAGGGATATCCTTTTATTTCTTGTAAGCTTGATTCTCATCAAATATGACATCCCTCCTTAATTCAATGTATCTTCCCTCCTTTATGTAGATTCTATAAGATTTTGAGGACAGACTGTAGCCAATGAATATTCCCTTGATACTTGTCGAGTCCAACTTATTTTTCTTAGCCTTTGGAACATGGACATACGTTAGACTTCCAAATATGCGGAAATGATCCACACTCAACTTCTTTCCTGTAAATACTTCTTCAGGTGTACTATTATGAAGCCTCTTATGAGGACTTCTATTTTGAACATACATGGAAGTCATCGTTGCTTCACCCCATACTAAACTTCGTTAGATCTTGATCAAGGAGCATAGTTCTAATACATTCTTCAATTGACTTATTCTTTCTTTCATCCAATCCATTCTACTCGGGATAGTAGGAAATAATGAGCTCCCTCTAAATACATGCATCCTTACAATATGAAATTAACTCTTAGAGGTGTATTCCCCACCATTGTCAAACCTTAGAGTCTTTATCTTCTTTCCAGTGAGGATTTCCACCTCAGCCCTAAACTCCTTGAACTTATCAAATACTTCATCTTTGGTTTTGAGTAGATAGAGCCATGTCTTCCTTGAATGGTTATCAATGAAAGTTACATAGTAGAGATGACCTCCAAGTTTCTTGTCAGACATGGGCCCGCACACATCATAATGGATGAGATTTAATATTTCTTTAGATCTAGATTCACTATGATGAAATGGCTTTGTAGTATGCTTCCCCAAAGAGCATCCCTTGCACTCACCTTCATGATCTAACTTCATATCAGGAATGTCATTAACCAATTGACTAAGGGTAGGGATGACCCTATAATGAAGATGAGCATACCTTCGATGCCATAGTTCAAAGGGACTTATTTCCATATGAACAAGAGCTTGAGGAGATGGAGTGATAACCTAGTAAAGACTTCCTTCTCGAACTCCAATAACCCTAGCTTTGTCAATACTAGATTTCTTTCCCCAAACCAATACTTTCCCATCAACAAAAGCAATTATTTCCCCTTTATCTTCTAAATAAAAAGATAGAAAGTAAATTCTTTTTCAAACCTGAAACATAGAGAATGTTCTTGGGATGTAGCTTCGATCCATTGTCTAGCTTTAATGATGTAGATCCAGGCGTCTAACAACATAGATCTTGTTGTCACCCAATTCCGTTGCATGGGAGGATGATTCCTTTGATAGTGTGTGTAGTTGCCTACTTTAACATGTCATATGTCTCGATGCTCCACTGTCAATTATCCATGCATTGTCATCAGCAAGAGATCTTGTAAGAGCAACCAAGAATCCATGACTCTTGACTTTGTTGTATAGGTAGTAGATGATCTTCTTGATCCATATTCCAGCAAATTTGAAATCCAATCTTGTGTATTTCACCATAGAGGGAGAATACATGCCAAAAAAGCGATCTTCGACTTCTCTAGACCTTAGCTATGGTAACATGTTGGAAAATCAAAGATATTATATTAGGGTTTGATTCTCTAATCTTGATAATTACTTATGAGCATGTTGGCTTCTTTTACTTCTTTACTATCTTATCATTCATCAAGCAATTATACATACATGAAGATCACAAAACAAGAGACACAAGATATAGGCACATGCCATGGAAAAACCCCCCTCGAGGGGAAAGCCCAGTCAAAGTAATTATTCCTTTCAATAGTATTCTTTTAGATTCTTCACCCTATACCAATACCAGAATTTCCCTCCACACCATGTCAGCCTCCAAGATCCTCAACCTCTTTCCATCAACTTCGACTATGCAACAGACCCCGATAGCATGCAGCTTCCGACAGCAGCAAAACCTTAGGATACTTCAATCTCCTAAACCAAACCTTGAAATAGAGAGAGAGAGGTGTTGAAACTTCAATTTTTATCTTCTCTAGAGACTCCCGCAAACTTGCACTTATTTCCTTCTTCCAACAATAGACTTCACACCCCTGACACTTCCTGACACATCCTAGAAGATATCAAATTGCTTTTGAGAGTGATGCTTCCAAATGACTTCAACTTCCTTCTTTATATAACCTTCTAGTGGGTCCAATGAGGGTCTCTAGGATGACTTGATCTTCCTTAGGCCGATATGATGTGGAGGACACATAATTCATATTTTGCTTGATACAAAACTTTTTACATGATCTGTAAGCCCAAGAAGAATCTCTTCAAATCTACAATAATTATATAGACCTAGAATAAATCCTAGAAGTTATCAAAGGGGAATTTGACCTAAAACATGGTGAGCCAAGCATGAAATCCATGCTCTAATAACTCACAATAATAATAAAATAATTTATTTTCTTTATTCTTTTGACAAGTACATTACATAATGACTCAAGTACATTATTGAAGACCAAACATAGTTACTTTTTCAACAACAACAACACATGAGAACACCATGATTTTATGTGGAAACCCAATGTGGGAAAAAACCGTCATTGTCGTCGTCTTTGTCTTCATCTTTTAATATAAAGGAAAACATCTTACAATATTTTACTAGCACAGAATCATACCAGTATGCATGCACCTACCTGCAGAAGGCTACAACATTCTCTCATTCTCCAGCTTCCACTAGAAGGGAGCTCCAACCCCCTGATCTCATTTACCGACACCCACTAGAAGGGAGCTCTAACTCCCTCAACAAATTTACCAACTATCACCAGAAGGAATCTTTGACTCCCTCACTAAAGGATCCAACCCTCAGAACCTTTGTGGACCACGTTTCATAATATTTCATATTGGATCCACCTAAATCATAACATCAAACCTGTAGGCCACTTTTCATCATATTTTCGTATTGGACCCACTACCGTCATTTAAGCCCAATACCAAATAACAATACTGAAATCAATCATTGTATCAAATCACTTAATCACTAAACCAACTTAATCATCAAATCAATCACTGAGTCTCAATCAACTATTGCAACCATATCAAACTAAACCAGAACATATCATATCAATGCACAATTACTTATCAATATACCAAGCCAAACACTGTTACCCATCACATAAACCAACTATTTTCACTACAAACCTTGATTAAGCATACATCATATTGTATATGCTACTATTATGAGTCATACTCACATATGTATGCACTTTCCCCGAAGAATGCCTGCGTACAGATCTTGCAATACGAATAACTAAATCTACATTACTATACCACTGAATCACTCACTCAATCACACACACACCACGGATTACTGAGCCAAATACAAATCACCATACAATAATATCATTGCAAGTCAACATTTCATTCCACAATAAGTTCAACACAAACAACACTATCAAACACAGATTATCATAAGAGAGACTTCATCGACAGACAACAACAAACATAAGGTAACTGATAAAACATCATTAACAGCTCATACTGCAAAATCTTAGAAGATGTACATAACTCTTATAAATCACTTCCGCATATGTACACTCTTTTCATACTTGACACCTGTGTATAGATTCTGAACTTTTTCGCAAAATGTATATGCCACCACTGAGAGGCAGATCCACGTATGTACGCGACTTCTCAATGGAAAACCGAGGAATAGATCTGTAATCATTGAGTCATACCTTTGTTGCACAACACAACATTTTTCAAACCCAAATCAGCATACAAACTATTACAGACACACATCATAGTACCATCATCACAGTTCTATCAAACCATAAATAGATTATTCAATATGTATTCATTTTAGATCTAACATATATGATCCATCTCCATGCTCCCTGGTGCACACCTATTTCAGATCAAGTCATTTATAAATAATCCATCACATGCACATCCTAACACATGATCTCCATATCCTTGTATAGTACAAGCCTTAGTCAATACCATGATAAAGACTCTTGGCATTCCAATTACCATGCTATGGAATATGTAAGTGACTTTGCTTCACCATACCTGTGTATGTACATGACCTTTCTTCATAGGACCTGTGTATACTTTCCTAAACTTCACCTTTATCATCCCTCTGGCTCTGAACTGATATTACTTTGTTCATTCTCTTTGTCACATCTGTACCAACTTGTATAATCATATTTTTACCATAATTTTGACATCTTGATCAAGTAGGTTGCCATCAAGGACAACACTTTAGTCATAATGCCAACAATATCCCCCTTTGGACATGATGGAAACCACTTTGGTGTTTGGTCACCATCACCTTTAAATACCTGTAAAGAAATTTGTAAGCACACCAAGCTTCACTCCAGGTAGCCTTTTCAAACACCAAGCTACTCTTTCCCTTTGACATCAAGGGCAAAGGGTAGACCAATGATGAATGAAGACTCTTCTCTTCCTTTGGAAAGAAGAGCATTGTAGATCTGATCTACTGGATATGAACATTGTATATTGACCATGCTCCCCCTGAGCATATGTTGAATCTTCTGGAAGATATACAAAGAAGTACATGACATTATGACTCAATGTTTCTGGGAAAACTAGTGTCTTTTTGATCGACTAGCCCTCTAGGTTTGGTAGCTACCCTAGAAACAAATAGTTTAAAGAAATTTTTGATTTCTTCTATGTATGATAGATAAGAGAGAGGCAAAGGAACCAACCTGGATCTTCCGCTAGACTCCTTGCTTGATCTCTCTCCCCTTGACAGAGCTTGCAACTCCTCTCCGTACTTATCCCACTTGAAGAGTACCTGTAGAGACATAGTAACAAAGAACCATCAAAGCATCTTGATCTATTATATCATAAGCATTGCAGAATCAGAAATACAATGAACATACAATAGCATTTACAAATAATAACATTCACAATTGCACAATTGTATGGAAGAAAACTCGAAGAACTTTATTAAATAAGAGGGAGAATTACAACCCAGCTGTCTGATCCAGCATCATCCTCCCAGCATTAAAGCCCTCTTCACCTCATGAAAAGCAAGATCACACCAACAATATGATGCTCCTTCTCAGATACAAACTATCAGCACTTCCTTACAAATTACAAAATTCCAGCCTCTAGATCTCTCAGTTGAGGGATCCATTTATAAATGTGTGCAAGGGTGTGAGTCATCTCTGGGTTTTTGATTAGTGTCATTCCACTTGTTGCATTTGGTTCCACTTGGAGATTTCTTGGATCTCTTACTCATCCCTGGGCAAATTCAAAGAGGCGAGTGTCATAGGAGAAGTTTCTAGAAGATTCCATGAGCATCCACTTAGAAAACTGTCTCGGACATTTGTCCATTGTCGCTCATCGCACCCTATAGAAGGCCTCATCAGTATGCATCGTGCCTGGCTAGTGTAGAAGTCAGTATGCATCGCACCTTGACAGTGGAGCAGTTAGTATGGTCCAGTTTAGGCCAATTCTGGATGGTTTTTCAGGTGGAACTTTTGGGGAATGATGTAATTAGTTGACCATGATCTTTTAGGGTATGAAACAACTTTTTTAGGGGTTAAAGAGCCCTAGTTTATCGACATATAAGATTGGGGTTGAAGTGCCCAAATATGTCTATAAAACTCAACCTAATATGGCCTTTCTTATCATCAAAGAATCATACTTACATCAACCACCCAACACATTGGGGTTACATATTTGAGTCAACATTACCTCAAATTCCCAAAATGTAATTACATACATAATTGAATTTACCCCCAATATTTCGAACATGACTGAATATTACAATTATTACATCATGGGTCTTTACATGACCTTTACATCAAGAGACATATATGACATTTATTACCAAAACCAAAGACCTCAATATGAGGTAGAAATACCATGATAGTCACGAGCGATCACCATACACCATATAGGAACCTGCAACATGAAAATATTTATCATCATCATGAAGTGAGATAGGACAATGTAGCATCAATATTCAACATCATCAATATGTGACTAAACATGCAATATCTCTAAGCATCACCCAACAGTCGTAGCAGTAGTGTATCAATAACCATCCTCTTGTCTTCATGTAACTTGCCTTTTCCTCATATATGAAGGGTTATAATTCATAGGCAACGATATCATCCTCATGCAAGAAGAATTATCACATCATAAACAACTTCACCAATATGCAGCTCAAGTAATCATCCATAGGATTCATGCATCGTCACCATGTAACATATGTGACAACCAAGACCAACAACATAGCAACTTTTCACATACACACGCACACACACACACACATATATATATGACAACGACATATAAGTAGTGAGTGAAACTCATCATCATCAACCAATGTTAATAATGACCATGGCATGCATATCCTCTTCATATAGAATTAACTCCACTAAGTGCAACTTTAACCAATATAATCCAAAACTTCATCATCACTAATGATAGAATAAAAGCAACTTACGTGTCTTTAGCAGCAAAAAATACACATCATCAAAGATTATATACTTATCATGAACATCATCACACAACAAGGAATGCTCAAGAAATTATAATGCTAACAATGCATTATTAGAAGCATAGCAAATTCTCCCCCTGAACCTGTGCCAACTATTCATTATCAGGTCTAATCATATCCATCTTCATCAAAATCCATCAAAGCAATAATGATACATTGCAACAATTCATAAACCATCGTAAGCCAATACCACTTCTAAGTAGTATATGAGCATCAATAGATTGTAAACAACCAATGTTAGAACCAGAAAGCCAAATAATAATTTCCTAAAGCATATCAGAACTTGTCCCTGAGTCTGTCCTACTGTTCCTTCATCTCAGAGAAACATATATGATTGTCTAGATAAAAACTTGTGTATATACGTGACTGCCCTTCATGAGATCCGTGTACAAAAAGTAAAATACTGAATTTTCATAACCACAACCCCCCCCCCCCCCCGAGCCTATACTATATGTTCATGTTCACTGTTACTACATCAGATGCACTGTTAGTGATATAAGAAACATGAGTATCAAAACAACATGGGAATCATCAACAAGATGTATAACCCCCCCTAAGATCATACATCATTGATCCTAATAACCTTCCCGTACTCTTCATGAGGTCATGTATCTCACATTAATTTTGCAGTCATTGTGAGAAGTATTCTTTTAAGAACAATGTACTGCAATAGAGACCATCTTCTTTTACTCTGAGTCTGAAGAAGAGGAACTATCCTCCTCATTTATACGAGAATTCATTTCTTTAAACATATATAATTTCTCTGGATTTATGTATCCTCTTGCTATGACCTTTCCAGTTTCTTCATCTATAGCCTTGCATTTGGTTGAAGTAAACACAATTACATTTCCTTTATCCACCATTTTACCTACATTTAGAATATTATTCTTTAGCCCTTGAACTAATAAGGTATAAGTTGCTCTTCTATACTTATTAATTTTGGCTCTACCTTTTCCCATAACTTTTGCTCAAGCATTATTTCCAAGAATTACCTTACCATCTTTGTTTTTCTTGAGAGACTCAAACTTGTCCTTATATCCGGTCCTATGATGAGAGCATCTGCTATTTATGTACCATTCATCTTTATCTTCAAATGAGCATAGAGCAAGACCACACCTTATATGTTCTTCTTCTTTCTGCTTATTATGAGAAAAGTTGATGGATCCATATTTCTAAGGTATTTGACATCAATATTCTTATCTGATTGCTTGCCATGTTGTATGTGGCGATCCACTGACTTGTTCCTACATTCTTTTGCTACATGCCCAAACTTGTTACAAGCATAACATCTTCTATGACTAGAAAAGGGAGTAGAAGATTTACAATATTTATGTGTGTATTCCTTCTGTTATCACAAAATCGTGTACTAAGGGCTGCTACTTAGCAAGATCTCATGCAACTATTTCAAACCAGGCTTTAGACTAAGGCTTAGCCTCCTTAGTCAGAGAGGGCTCTCTCACAGATTTTTGATATGGATTAATGACAAGAAAAGATGGCTAACTCTTCAAACAGTACATAATAGTAAGCTGGTTGGAACAACAAAATAACACCTCTTCCATTGGGCTCATGGAGTCAAACACCTCTGCAGTAAACTATCAACTACTCAATCATGGAAGCCAAGGCATATAATGTTTAAACACTCAGAAACATTTCTCAAAAAGAACCTCAACTCATAAACATACACAGGAAGTCTGAGCACTAGGTGAATTCAGAGTGATTGCATGTCTATTGAGATGTGAAACAGAAAGGATAAAGACAAAACCATATATATTCTGAGCCTTTGAACACAAGATGAATCTTGGGAAGAAAAAGTAATCTTTATATTACTGTCAAAAGTCTTTTACATTAGCCAATATAAAAACTCTGTTTTTTCATAAATCTCCAACCCTACTTACATCAGAGTTTTTTCTATATATAGGAAAATCAAACTAGAATTACCTCGAGTCTCCTCCTCCAGCATGAGGGGAGCTCGATCATCCATCATTAACTAACCTTATCTATTTTTAAACAAACTTATTAAATACATAAGGTATTGTGCTGTAAATACATAGAGTCCTAATCACATTGAAATTCTAACTCTATCTCCTCGTATGCATGATGCCTTTCTTGAGCTTTGACACCTGTACATTTTCTGTTGTGGGCGAGATATGTTGAAGGAGCATTCACTGAACGAGCTGGCCTCGGATACTAGCTGTGTAGATGGCTCATTAATTAGTAAAGAGGAGTGCCCTGTTGGCATTATGATTCAAGTGTTGTCCTTGATGGCAACTCACTCAGAGGATGGTACAGGTGCTCAGAGGTTGGTACAGGTGATGGCAACTTAATCAGAAGACAGATCTTAGTACAGCATGCCAAGGAAGTTCATATACGCATGTTCGTTAAGCCCAAGTCGCGTGTACACGCTAGTTGGATTCAGAAAAAGCGCGTGTATGTGGAAAAGTATCTTTGGTCCATGGTGGTTAGTCCTTGGAAGTTGTGCCTATGATTTCGGACCATTGTGTCTCGACGGGCGTGTCGATCCCTAGTTTTGAAGTTGATGGTATTATGTTACTATGGTTTTGGCTCTTGGTATTGAGCTAGGCCTAAGACTATATAAGGAGAAGAAGATCATTAGGCAAGATTATCTTTCGACAAGGCTTGAATATCTAAGAGAGAGAGAGATCTGATATGCAAGTTCTGGGTTGCTTGATCTAAGCCAAGGAGAGATCACATCGGTTGATGGAAGACTAGATCTAAGGATAGATCGGGATCTAATGGTTTGAAATGCACTATCATGATATGGTTGATTATGCGTATTTCTAGATCTGCATATTGTCGCAATGCTATGTTCTGGGTCTAACTAATGTCTGGTACAGTTGCAAATTGAGAAAGTTTATTTTTAGATCTGTACGCAGGTTGGCTTCGGTAAAAGCGGGTGTATACGCGGGTTTTGCTCATTGAAGTAGCGTATATCTTTTGAAGCTTGATTTTGGGTTTACAGTGGGGTCTGACTGTTATTGCAGAGTTTTGTAGTCTGCTCTGTGTTCTGGTAACTGGTGATTGACAGGGTTCAGTGGTTCAGTGATTCAGAGTTTGGTTGTTTTATGCTTCAATGATCTGTTGTGGAAATTGAATGAATTGTGGTCTTCAGATTGTAATGTTGTGCTTCAGGAATATCCAAGTCTGAAAATGTATGAAAAGTGATACCTGAAAGAAAGAAGATTGTAGGTCAACACCTACGTACTAGTATCTTGGCTAGTACAAGAGCAAAGGGGGTTGGAGCTCCCTTCCAAGGAAGTTTGGAGAACGAGAGAAGGTTGTAGCCTTCTGCAGGTTGTAGCCTACGTACTGGTATAAGGCTGCACCAGTACAAAATATTGTAAACTGAAGTTTCATATTAAAGAAAGATAGAGACAACTTGCAGCAGGTGGTTTTCACCCACATTGGGTTTCCACCTTATATCTTGGTGTTCATGTGTGTGGCTTTTGATATGTTCTGTTATACTGCACATGTTTACTGTTAATGTGGTGAATAATGTCCTGATGCACTTAACTGAAGAATAAGCTAACTAAATTGTGAGTTTTCTTCTTATACGCTGTTTTACTTAGTCACAGTAGCGTGTACACGCTGGTTCACTTAACTGAAGTAGCGTATATGTTTCTGAGCATTGAAAAGTTTGATTGATCTGATAATACTGATTCACCCCCCCTCTCAGTATTATTTCCAACATGCCCTGTTTTCATGGTCCCTGTCTTCCATTATTCTTTACCACTTATAGACCCCGCTCCAAGCTCTTTAATTCCTCAATAACAACGCATAACACCATATGTCTCATGATCTCGATGCCTTGTGGACTGAACAGGTGTGCAAACCCAAAATTCTGGTAACCCTACCAGAACCCTAGTATTTCGGTCATAAAGTACCTTTAAGAAGACTTTAGCAAAAAGCAAAATATTTCACCTTTTCTCCAAAACTTACACCTGTCACTGTTTGAATTGCTATGATATCCTTGTATGATCTCCCTCCTGTCCTCGAGGCATTCCTTTCAAAATTCGCTGACCTCATCATCAAATTCATTGTTTTTTTTTTATAAAACAGCATCTATAGCAGTTTCGTAGCGCGCGCTACGAAACTGCTGTTTTTATCAAAACGGAACACATTTATCTTGAAGCGCTTTCTGTTTAAACCCATGATTTCTTCAGACATTTTGTACAGGTGTTAGGGACCTAAATAGTTTCAAAATGATGGAGCTTAAACCAAAATTTATCAAAACTTGAAAAGCACCTTTCCTTTTAAATCAGTGAGCTAGTTTACCTAGCTTCTTCTTCAAACTGCTAACCTCTTTCTTCAAAGCCTTATTTTCTGATCTCAGGCTCATGTTCAGCTTTCTTATGAGTTTTGCTTGCTTAAGTGCTGGTACCGTCCATGAAAATACATCAGACCCCGAGTCAGCTTGACCCACTAGGCTTGTGCTGCCTTTTAATACAGCCCTTCTATAATTAGCATATCTCACTGCACGTTCTCTAGAAACATTCTTTATCTGGGCCACTTCTTCCTGGGTTGTTCCTGCCTGGTTCTTGATAGCTATGACATTTCCTCCTTGACTAATAATAACCTTTTTACTCTTGTCTTTATGCCTGGCTGCATGCACTGTTTTAGTCAAAACTTCAAGAAACTCTGTACTGGGCATTTTTACAGCTGCCTCCTCTTTATGCACTTTCTCGGCCTCTTTCATTTGTCTTCTTGTAATTGGCCTCCGTGGCTTGAACACATATTCTTCACTAGGCTCCTCAAACCGTAACCTTTTAGAAGCCTTTGATTTCTTCATACTTTCTGGTGAGGATTGGGTTAAGTCAATGTGCATTGGCTGCACTGGCTGGTCCTGTTCAAACTCTATTGGCTCAATCTGTAATGACTGATCTTGTTCAAGCTCAATTGCATCAAGTAAATCAGTTAAACTAGCTTTTGACACAGGACTTTCTTCAACAGTAATTGACTTACCTTTCTCCTTGCTTAACTGACCTCTGGTTTTTACTCTTGATACCCTTTCAACTTCACTTGGTCCAGGTGCATCCTTCTTCTGTTTGAGCTTCTCTTTTGATGATGATTGAGGTGTCTCCTTGACTACCAAGGGCTTCACTGGTTTCTTCAACTTGGTTTTGGACTTCTTCTGATCTTTCATCTCCTTTCTAAGGTCAGCAAGAGTAGGCTCCTCAATTGTTTCTTCTCTTTCCCTAACAGGTAATGGAGTGAGGCCTGTCTTGCTCTGAAAGCCAGCCATAAAAATAAAGGAGCTCCAATCTTTACCAATCTTCTGCAAACCATCTAACACTAACAGCTTTACCAAACCATGGTGAAACAGTGATGTTTCACAGTCATCTTTTTTCAATTGAATTTTATCACACATTTTACTAAGGCTTCTGAACAAGTAGAAAGGGATATCTATTGATGCTTTGCCTGTGAAATGTAACAAAAGTTTAAAATGATAGGAATAAACTTTGTTATACCTCCCTTCGCATGTTAAATATTTTTGGATGCATGTAAGGAGCAGTGCAAAATGTTCCTTCAAGTAACTCCTTGGCACAGCCTTGGTAAGATCCTCATTTACATAAGGCTCCTTCAAAAATTCCTTACAGGGGCTCATATCGAACTTGAAATTTTTGAACCATTCATGTCCCCCTCTAGGAATCTCGGTCACATTAGAAATGGCTTCTGGAGATACAGGGAATTCTAGCATTGACACCTTAGAGTTTAAACCAGTAAAATTCAATGCAAAAGCTTTTGTTACCTCTGCATGCCCTCCCTGCAACTTCTCACAAAACCTCCAGCAACCAGCATTTTTAAAAGCTCTTGCTACACCTTCATCCTTTAACGTAAGATCAATCCCCTCCGGTTCTGTTCTTTGACACCTACCGGATCGATGCTCCCTCTTTTCCATTTTACTTTGAAAACTTTCGGACAGAGAACTAACAGTAGCTTCAACTCAAAAGGCAACTTCGAACTTTGGAATGCAGGCTCGCTTGCAATCAGGTTCTTTTAAATGAAAACTCGGGCTCCTTTGCGCTTCAATAGTCTTGTCATACAAGCAAGTCAGTTTACGCACTAATAACAAATATCATGACACTACCATACATCATAAAATCACTTTGAATGATGTTTATGTGCGTGGTTCTGAACCTCATGGCGGAATGATGACCCATAATGACCTGGAGAGGACATCAACTGACAATATATGGACGGACCTAATGACTCATCCCCCCAGACTTGACATTTCAAGAAAACGCGCTGCAAAATCCCCGAATCCCCGATTTCGTAGCGCAGACAGTTATAAATTAACGAAATGCGCTACGAAATGGCTGATTATTGACACGCTACGAAAAGGTGGAAACATCATTGCGCTGCCAAATTGGCCAATCAGACTGCGCTGCAAAACTGCGCAAAGGACCAATGACGCAAACAAGACAAGACATGCCTTAAACAATTATGATGGAGGATGATAAACGGTTTTTGAAAATGACTCACATCAATACCTTTTTAAAACATGATCCCTAAGTAACACACATAAGAACATAACCACTAGACAACTCTTTTTTGAATATGAAATTTTTTGGACATCATTACATACATTGACTACAATTCTAAGTGATAACACCTTCTATTGCAACCAATGGATTTGTGACCAAATATGTTGCAAGCAAAACAATATCCTCTAAGGAAACCTGAGTCCCTAGGAGCTGATGTTCTTCTTGTGACATGAATGCTTTCTTGATATTGAAGCAATCTGCTTCTCCAATTGGCTATAACATGTCCATAATCATGACATATAAAGCATTCAACATTATTGATCAAAGGAGAGAATCGATTAATATTTCTATTATTCAGAGCATATGATTTCTTTAGAAAAATCATCTTCCTTGGATATTGATGTGGTTGAATTTTTATCTCTTTAACAAGAATTTCAAATTTTGTATCCTTCAAACTCCTTGCACAAGCCTGTGAACTAGATTCTCCTTTTATAGTGTCATGAAAACCAAGACCATATTTAATGGCAGGAGACCTTTGACTAATAAGAATATTATCCAAAATCTAAGTACTATCTTGAAATATCAAATTTGTATCCTTTTCTTCTAATTTACCTTTTATAATGTTTACCTCAACCTCCATTCTTTGGTATTGCTCTTCCTTTTCTAGATATTTCTTCTTCATTCCTTCTTCAACCTTTCTTCCTTCTTTCACTTGCTCCTTTAATTTGATAATATCTTCCTTCACCCCATTCTCTTATTCTTCAAATGCTTGAATTAGCTCTTCATTTCACTTTTCTGGTTTTTCAAGATCTACTCTTAGAGAGACGATCTCAACTTCAAGACTTTCACAATATTGTTTAGATTCTACTGCAGCATTTACCGATTTAACACGATCTTTGTTATCACATGTCTGCAACTTATCCTTAAGATTAGTGATCCTTTTCAAAGCAAGATTGAGTTGTCTTCTAAGATTAAGAACTTCCTCTATCATGTCTTCTTTTGAATGAGTAACTCCATATGAAATAACATACTCATATTTTGATGCATCATTATTTTCTTTAGAAATAAGGTTACCTGTTGGTTCTTTTGATGAAGAATCTTCCTTTGTTCTTCCTTCATGGATTTCTTGAAGATTATCCCATAGTTCCTTTGCAGTTTCATAACGCATAATCTTTCCTAAAGTTGAACCACGTATGTTACAAAAGATCACATTTACTGCCACATATTCTTTCGTAATTCTTCACCTGATGGAGGATTTTTAATGCAACCATTTCATACTAAATTCCAAACATCATATCTTAAGTGTTGGCATTATGTTTCTGGTATGGCTATATGTTACAAATGTTGTACTTGATGGCAACTCCCGTGGCAAGGCCCTCATTTTGTTGAAAATATAGAAGTACGCAAGAAATCAGATCATAAGGTGCGTACCCGCAGGTACACCATGCAGGGACCGCGTCCAGATACGCAGGCCAGCCATTCAGGAGGTGCGTCCCCCCAGTGCACACATTTCAAGGTAGAGAAAAGCACACCTGGGGTTTCTTATGTTTTACTCTTGGTATTTAGCCGACGGTTTTGGGTTATTATGGTGTCGGCTCGTGGTATTGTTCCATGATTTTAGGAGGAGCTTGCCTATATAAAGCAAAGGAGATCATTTGGCTTGAGCATGTTTTGTGTTGAATATCTTATGAGGGCTATACCTGGTCTAGATCTAAACAAGGCGAATCTACTGATGGACCGAGATCTCTTCGGCGCATGTTCAGATCTGTAGATCTGACTGTCTGGGTTATTTCTAAAGTCTTGAAATCATCTATGCCCGAAGGTACGCAGGTACAGTGAAAGAAAAGTGCGTACGTACGCAGGAGCGAAGCGTTTCAGGTGCGCCGGTACGCAGGTACAGTGAAAGAAAAGTGCGTACGTACGCAGGAGCGAAGCGTTTCAGGTGCGCCGGTACGCAGGCACAGAAGGGGTGCAGGTGCGGGGTACGCAGGCACAGAAGGGCTGCAGGTGCGTACATACGCAGGCAGTTCAATAGACTCAGAGCGAGGTACGCAGGCTAGCAGTTGAGCAGGGTGCGTCCGGGACGCAGGCTAGCAGTTGAGCAGGGTGAGTACAGTAAGCAGGCCAGCAGTTGAGCAGGGTGCTTACATAAGCAGGCAAGCAGTTGAGCAGGGTGCTTACTTCTCTTAAAATCTTTGCTTATCATTGTTGTGTTCTGGGTTTGGTCCTATTATTGTTGATCTAGTTACTACAGTTGATTGGGTGATTCTCTTACACTTGATGATCAATTGATGCTTATGGATCCAGTTTGAAAATTTATGAAAAGTGGTCCTTGTATGAAAAGAAGTAGGGGGTTGTAGCTCCCTTCCAGGAGAGACTGGAAAACGAGAGAGAGTTGTAGCTCTCTGCAGGTTGCAGGCTGCGTACTGGTAAAGGACTGCACCAGTACAAAACCATTGTAAAAGGAGTTTCTATTTTGAAAGAAGATAGAGACATATTGCAGCAGGTGGTTTTCACCCACATTGGGTTTCCACCTTACATCTTGTGTTCTTTGGTGTGACTATCTGTTTTCTTTTGTTCATGCTCATTATTTTATGGTACTGACATGCAAAAATAATTCAAAGAACAAATAAAGAAGATTTATTAAAAGAATTATATAATACTGATTCACCCCCCCTCTCAGTATTATTTCCAACAATTGGTATCAGAGCAGGTTCTTCAGAGAAGCTTGATCGCTTGAAGGTAGATCGTTCATCATGAGCAACTACGAGAGAGAAGCATCAATCAGGCCACCGGTTTTTGATGGGACAAACTTCAATTATTGGAAGGTAAGAGTTACTGCCTATCTTCAATCTCTTGGTACAGAAGTTTGGGACATCGTAGAGACAGGCTACGCTTTTCCTTCAGCTACTCCTACAGATGCAGCCGAGAAAAAGAAGTATGAAACAAATGCGAAAGCAGTCAGTACTCTATTAGGATGTATATCTCAATCAGAATTCATGAAGGTAATGCACTATAAATCCGCAAAAGAGATATGGGACAAAATTGTCACAAGCTATGAAGGAGATGAACAGGTAAAGCGTGCTAAACTTCAAACTCTCAGAATTCAGTATGAGACTCTCAAAATGTATAATGATGAAAGTGTGGCTAACTATTTTCTTCGGGTAGATGAGGTTGTTAATTGTATGAAAAATTTGGGTGAAGAAATAAAAGAGGCTATTGTGGTTGAAAAGGTTCTAAGATCATTGTCCCCCAAGTTTGAATCTAAAGGAAAATCTACGAATTCTTACTATGTCTCAGCTACATGGAATTCTAACTGCTTATGAAATGAGAAAGGGAGGTCCATCAGACAGAAGAGAAGCTGCTTTCAAGGCATCAGGCAAAGGAGATTATTATGAAGCAAGCCACGTCCCAGAAGAAGAGGAAGAAGAATCAAATTTTGTCAGAAATCTTCAAAGGGGTTCTGGAAGGTTCAGAGGTAAGTTACCTTTTAAATTCTTTGCTTGTGGAAGAGTAGGTCATTATGCTGCAAAATGTCCTTATAAGGATAAAGGAAAGGAACCTGCTAGATGGAACAAGAAACAGAACGCAAATAAGAAAAGCTACTACACTCATGAAGATAGTGATGGTCTATCAAACAGTGATGAAGATGAACAAGGTAATGAATATAAGTTGTTAATGGCATTTGAAGATGATGATTATATGGATGATGCAGATGTGGATAACCTTTATGATGAAATTACTAGACTCAAGAGATGTATAGAAGAAAAGAACATGATCATTGATACTCTACAATTTCAAATTGATGAAAAGGAAAAACATCTTGAAAAATTAGAAGGTGAAATTGTTGGTCTTAGAAAAGATATTGAGAAAACAAAAGCTATTAATCTCAAGTTTGTCAAAGGATCTGAAACTTTGGATGAGATTATCAATGTGCAGCAGTCTCCTCTAAACAAGACAAGTCTGGGCTATAATGGAGAAACTTCTCAAGCATCCACCTCAAAAATTTATCTTGATGCAGCAAGAAGAAATGAGCAAAAGAACAATGAAGATCAACAGGTAAAGCAGGAACGAATTATAAACAGAAACTATCAAGGGCAATCCATCTTAAGGGTGAACAAAAGCTACAACCAGCCACAGGTAAAATCTTCTCAATTTAGTTCAAGAATAGATGAAAATAGAAACTACAATCAGTTGGCTGGTAGATTCAATAACCGCAGAAGTTTCTTCAATGGACAATGTTTTTCTTGCCATAACTTTGGTCACAAAGCAGCTCAATGTGTTGCATATAAAACGATCATGACTAGAGAAGCTCAAAAGCAAAGAAGTATGGCAGGGATTACAAAGAGGACCTATAACAACTTTTCGGTTCTTGAAAATGAAGTTGAATGTTCTATTTGCAATAACTTTGGTCATGAAGACTCTGAATGCATGAGCAGGTTTCAGCAGGAAAAGGAACAAGCCTCAAGCACCAAAACATGGAGAATAAAGGAACCTAAAACAGAAAGATGTGGGATAGCATTTTATGCAGAGGGACAGGAAAATCTATGGTACATTGACAGTGGATGTTCGAAGCATATGACAGGTGATAAAGAAAAACTCGAGTCTTATTCTGCTCTAGAAAAGGGAAAGAAAGTCTCTTTTGGAAATGATACTCCTGCAACTATAAAAGGAAAGGGCATTGCTCAGTTAAAAGAAAAGGTCAAGGCTGGAAATGTTTTGTATGTTGATGGATTGAAGCATAATCTTCTAAGTGTCAGCCAGATGTGTGATCAAAGAACCGAGGTTATATTCAGATCAAATGGATGTCTTGTTCGTGATCTTGATACAGGTAAAACAATGATCAAAGGTAAAAAAACTCCAAATAATCTGTACATATTTGAAGAAGGACAACAACAATGCTATCTGAGCAAGGATGATGAGCACTGGTTATGGCATCGGAGGTTGGGGCATCTAAGCTTTTCACAAATAAGGAAAGCATGCAAATATCAGGCAGTTCGTGATCTTCCAGATATCAAAATTCCTGACAACACCATATGCAAATCATGTCAGTTTGGAAAACAAACCAGAACTAACTTTCCAGAGAAGGAAGGATCAGCTAGCATGCCTCTTGAGCTAGTTCATACAGATACATGCGGTCCATTCAGGAAAAGAACACCTAGAGGAGAAGAATACTTGATATTATTCATTGACGATTTCTCCAGGTTTGTCTGGCTAGGACTTATGAAGCACAAAGATGAAGCATTCAAAAAATTCAAATCCTTCAAAGCCTTGGTTGAAAATGAATCAGGTCACAAAATTAAGTGCCTCAGATTCGACAGAGGTGGGGAGTTTACCTCAAATGAATTTTTCGATTTCTGTGAAGAACATGGGATAAGAAGAGAATTCTCTACAGCTAGAACTCCTCAGCAAAATGGAGTTGTGGAAAGAATGAACAGAACAGTCCAACAAATGGCTCGTGCTATGCTTGATGAATCAGGAACTCCCGCAAATTTTTGGGGTGAAGCTGCACATGCTGCGGTTGTTATTCTCAACAAAACAAATGTCCGGGTGAACAGCACTCAAACTCCTCATGAGCTCTGGAGTGGTAAGACTCCTTCGGTAAAGCACTTCAAAATCTTTGGGAGCAAATGCTATATCAAGAATACTGATGAGCAGCTTGGCAAACTTGAACCTAGAGCAGATGAAGGCATTCTTCTTGGTTACTCTCCACATAGCAAAGCATACAAATGCTACAATAAAAGACTTGGCAGAATTGTTGACAACATTGATGTAGTGGTTGATGAGAAGGGATACATTCCTAGGCAAGTACATCATGAAGACATCGAAGAAGATGAAGGCTACCCTCAAAGACAGAATGATGAAGAAGAAGAATCTCAAGAAGAACCAGAGGAGCAGACAAGAATAGAAGAAAAGACTCCATCCAGATATGTTCAGAAGAATCATCCAGAATCTCAGATTATGGGGCAGAAAGAAGCAGGTGTACAAACAAGAAGAACAGTTGCAGAAGCTTCAAGCTATTTGGTGTTACTCTCCTCTACTGAACCACAAAGTGTGAAAGAGGCATGCAAAGATGAATGTTGGGTGAAAGCAATGGATGAAGAACTTGAGCAAATCGAAAAGAAAAACACTTGGGAGCTGGTTCCTAGACCAAAGGATAAGAATGTTATCGGAACAAAATGGGTCTTCAAAAACAAATTGAATGAAAATGGAGAAGTAATTAGAAACAAGGCCAGACTTGTTTGTAAAGGGTATGCGCAGCAAGAAGGAATAGACTTTGAAGAAACCTTTGCTCCTGTTGCAAGACTTGAGGCCATCCGAATGTTCCTTGCTCTCTCAAGTTTTCAAAACTTCAAAGTATTTCAAATGGACGTGAAATCAACCTTTCTGAATGGAGAGTTGGAAGAAGAAGCGTACATTGAACAGCCATATGGGTTCATTCTTGAAAATGATCCAAATCTTGTATGCAGATTGAAAAAGGCTCTCTATGGTCTCAAACAAACTCCAAGGGCTTGGTACTACCGTTTGGACAAATATCTTCATCAACAAGGTTTTTCAAAAGGATCAGCAGATAGCAATCTTTATATAAAAGTTGAAAATGACAAATTGCTAATACTTGTTGTGTATGTAGATGACATTATTTTTGGGAGCAATGAAGAAGCGATGAGTCAAAGCTTTGCCTCGGTCATGCAGAAAGAATTTGAAATGTCTTTGCTAGGAGAACTGACATATTTCCTTGGTTTGCAAATCCAACAAAAAGAAGGAGGAATCTTTTTATCTCAAACAGATTTTGAAGAAATATGGTATGGAAGATGCAAAACCAGTATGTACACCCATGGTCACAGGATGTAGCCTCAGTGCAAATGATGAATCTGCAGCAGTACATCAACCAACCTACAGATCTATGATTGGAAGTTTACTTTATTTGACAGGTACCCGACCGGACATCATGCATGCAGTTGGAATAGTTGGAAGATTTCAGGCAAATCCGAAGGAGACTCATCTTCAGGCAGTGAAGAGAATTTTCAAATATCTTCAAGGGACTCAAAATTATGGCTTATGGTATCCTAGAGATACAGATCTTACACTTCATGCTTATACAGATGCAGATTGGGCCGGAAGCGTGGATGACAGGAAAAGCACAAGTGGTGGTGCGTTCTTTATGGGTTCTAGACTGGTATCTTGGTTTAGCAAGAAACAGAGTTCGATTACCTTGTCTACAGCTGAAGCGGAATATGTTGCTGCTGCATCTTGTTGCACTCAACTCCTTTGGATGATGCAGACTTTGCAGGATTTTCAAATCACTTGTACACCACCTATCCCCATCTTATGTGATAACACAAGTGCAATCAGCATCTCAAAGAATCCGGTTATGCATTCAAAAACCAAGCACATACCAATCAAGTACCATTTTCTCCGGGAACAAGTACTTGAACAGAAGGTCAAGTTGGAGTATGTTCCTTCTAAGGAACAAGTTGTTGATATTCTCACCAAACCATTGCCCAGGGACATTTTTGAATACCTCAGGCAAAAGCTGGGGGTTGTTGATGCATCATCTTATTGTTGAACCTTTCTGATTGATGGTACAAGTTCAGGGGGAGCATATAATGCATTGTTGGCATTATGGAGGATGGTCAGAAGGAGATCTTGGAAATAGCTGCAATATGTCTCTATCTCTTTCATGGTGGATTATGGTTCTTTGCTGCAGATCTGGTTCATTTTCAGGGGGAGCATGATCGTAGGGGGAGCATACCCCTTTGCCCTTGATGTCAAAGGGGGAGAATGAAGCTGAGGTTTGTGAGGTTGCCATCAAGTCCAAAGGGGGAGATTGTTGGCATTATGTTTCTGGTATGGCTATATGTTACAAATGTTGTACTTGATGGCAACTCCCGTGGCAAGGCCCTCATTTTGTTGAAAATATAGAAGTACGCAGGAAATCAGATCATAAGGTGCGTACCCGCAGGTACACCATGCAGGGACCGCGTCCAGATACGCAGGCCAGCCGTTCAGGAGGTGCGTCCCCCCAGTGCACACATTTCAAGGCAGAGAAAAGCACACCTGGGGTTTCTTATGTTTTACTCTTGGTATTTAGCCGATGGTTTTGGGTTATTATGGTGTCGGCTCGTGGTATTGTTCCATGATTTTAGGAGGAGCTTGCCTATATAAAGCAAAGGAGATCATTTGGCTTGAGCATGTTTTGGGTTGAATATCTTATGAGGGCTAGATCTGGTCTAGATCTAAACAAGGCGAATCTACTGATGGACCGAGATCTCTTCGACGCATGTTCAGATCTGTAGATCTGACTGTCTGGGTTATTTCTAAAGTCTTGAAATCATCTATGCCCGAAGGTACGCAGGTACAGTGAAAGAAAAGTGCGTACGTACGCAGGAGCGAAGCGTTTCAGGTGCGCCGGTACGCAGGCACAGAAGGGGTGCAGGTGCGGGGTATGCAGGCACAGAAGGGCTGCAGGTGCGTACATACGCAGGTAGTTCAATAGACTCAGAGCGAGGTACGCAGACTAGCAGTTGAGCAGGGTGCGTCCGGGACGCAGGCTAGCAGTTGAGCAGGGTGCGTACTGTAAGCAGGCAAGCAGTTGAGCAGGGTGAGTACAGTAAGCAGGCCAACAGTTGAGCAGGGTGCTTACATAAGCAGGCAAGCAGTTGAGCAGGGTGCTTACTTCTCTTAAAATCTTTGCTTATCATTGTTGTGTTCTGGGTTTGGTCCTATTATTGTTGATCTAGTTACTACAGTTGATTGGGTGATTCTCTTACACTTGATGATCAATTGATGCTTATGGATCCAGTTTGAAAATTTATGAAAAGTGGTCCTTGTATGAAAAGAAGTAGGGGGTTGTAGCTCCCTTCCAGGAGAGACTGGAAAACGAGAGAGAGTTGTAGCTCTCTGCAGGTTGCAGTCTGCGTACTAGTAAAGGACTGCACCAGTACAAAACCATTGTAAAAGGAGTTTCTAATTTGAAAGAAGATAGAGACATATTGCAGCAGGTGGTTTTCACCCACATTGGGTTTCCACCTTACATCTTGTGTTCTTTGGTGTGACTATCTGTTTTCTTTTGTTCATGCTCATTATTTTATGGTACTGACATGCAAAAATAATTCAAAGAACAAATAAAGAAGATTTATTAAAAGAATTATATAATACTGATTCACCCCCCCTCTCAGTATTATTTCCAACATTAAGTTCATAACTTAGACTTCATTTATTCTTTCCTTTCCTGATAGTTATCATTACTTAGCATAAGCATACCTTTGATGTCCATTGTTCCTTATTCTTTTGCTTCTAGAGCCATCATTTTTTAATATGTTTTCTCTTTAGAAAGCTTACTTTCACTTTTACCCATGAGAGAAAGTTAAGATGGTTCACCATCATCTTCATTATCATTATTATTGCATAGACAAGGAAATGGACCACAATCATAGCAAAAGCCCATACTTGATAATTCTTTGTTATTTTCTTCTTCATTCTTAATCAATATAAAGTGGGGGATCCCAAAGTTGAATATTTGACGACGTTTATATCTGTCACTGCATCTGATATGTCACTGTCACTACCACAGTTTTCGAACTCCTTCCATTGAGTTATCTTCTTCTTTCCCATCACCCTTGATCCACTCCAAGCAGTTAAACTTCAACTAAAGTGACCTGCTCTGATACCAATTGTTGGGAAAAATAATAAGAGGCGGGGGAGGTGAATCAATATTTTAAAACTCACTTAAACCTTTAAATTTATTATTCAATTTTTTGAACGCTACTATCGTTAAGTAAACCAACATATGTATGTGACTATGATGAAGGAAAACAACATATATCCAGTTAACTAACTTTTCATATGTTTCATCATTTGTTCTACTTTAACCAATGTATCATCACTTCATTAGCCTTTAATTAAAAAGTAACCATGAGTGGTAATAACAGAATAAACCATCACACATAAGAAACACAACAACACATGAGGACGCCAAGATTTTTAGGTGGAAACCCAATGTGGGATAAAACCACCACCCTTGTCGTCTTTGTCTTCATCTTTTATTATAAAGGAAAACATCTTACAATCTTGTACTAGCACAAACTCATACCAGTACGTAGGCACCCACCTGCAGAAGGCTACAACCTTCTCTCGTTCTTAAGCAACCACTAAAAGGGAGCTCCAACCACTCGATCTTGACATGTTATTGAATTTTAGTTTTGTTGTGCTAATTTCTATTAAAGATTTATAAACACATACTTGTTCATTGCTTCCTATGCATAGGTTTCCTTAAGTTGTTTGGTGATTGGAACATGTAAATTTCATCAAGTTTAATGTGACATACATGAACAAAATAACTTCAAAAACAAGTACTGGATAGCAGACATTCAAAATACAGAAAACCATCAACAAGAGCATTTAACACAGTGTTTTGATGAAGGAGTTCACCCCTCCTGGGCTACATCTCCTTGGTCCAGCTTCCATGGCTTGGGCCTCTATATTAGCTCAATATGGAAAAAATGTTGTTTACAAAGCTCTACTACTCCTGATACCTACACCAATGTGTTCAAGATGTCGAAATTAGCTAGGAACACCTTTTCTTGAGCTCAATTTGGTTCAAGATTTCTCCAGTTATGGCTCAAACAGTTTTTCCCTACAATTCCTTCTCCAAATCTGGAAGAACTCCAGTTAGGGCCGCTAAATTTGGGGTTGGCGCCAAAAATGGTGGAGTCTGCTAAAAGTCCGTCGTTTTAAACTTAAGTTTAATTAAATGTTAAGCGGGTTTAATTACCCACTAATCTGAGATTAGTGTGATAACTTCGAGTTAGGCTAACCGTAACCGTCGGCGGATTATGCGGGGTCACATGTGGTGTAACCGTTGCATTTTTGTTGCGCTGGCTTCCAGGTCAACTGACCTCCATCGTAACCATTAGGAATATGTTCACATGGCGCGGTAACTGTCAAAGTGTTGGAGTTGTCGGGTCAACTATTTGGTGTAAGCATGGTTGCGTTCACATGGGATAGCACTAACCGTTTGGGGTGTGGTTTGTGGACCGTTTGCATTAACCCTTTGAGGTGACGTGGGCGTGGGCGCGTTCACATGGGGAGGGTTGGCCTAAGGCTCGCCCTCCCCTAACCGCCAACCCTCAACCTTGAAAAGTTTAAATATAACCATTATGCTATACAAGTTAAGAACCAACGATAGCGGAGATGGTAGAAGGCTTTAAATTGTGAAGGGGAGGTCGCGGGGTCGAACCCCGACTCCGCCACATGGCACTTCCCACCGGCCTAGGAAGAGGGTATAGTTCAACAATCCGGGCTTGCCACGTGGCATTCTCTCATTCCAAAACTAACCAATCAAATTGTGGTACGTCACCAATCTGAAAACCAATAATAACATGGCACTTGTCGCACTGTGATTAGATTTTGATTGTTCGTTGACCCTGCTTAGTCACTTGCCACGTCATTAGTACGAACTGCTGACTGTGCAGTGAATGGGCAATTTTTTTGCAAATTTTGCTTGTTTAGGAAAGCTAATAGAACTCAATAACTTCCTCATATGAACTCGGTTTTAAGTGAAACTAGTTGTGTTAGGATCATTTTTCTGAGACAGACGTGGTCGTTTAGGTTTCGAGCAATTTTGAGAACTTTGATTTTTAAGCTAAATACTGAGTGCCTGATCATTCCTCCCCACTAGAAACCTTTTGGACCCAAAAATATACTATCAATTGTTCAGCAGGTGAGAGTACAACCCCCTCACCTTCTCGATCTACAACTATTTGGCTTTAGAAGAATTTTATCCCTTGAGTCCCACTCTAAGGTATTCAACATCCCCTCTTTTCAAAGTCCTGGTTCTTCTGTCGAGTATGAGATCTTTGTTGAATTTAATCAAGATATTCTGGTGAGAAATCATCTATTGATGGCAGCTGAACATGCTCTCCTTGATCATCAATCAAAGGAGGCTCAAACAATCTCAAATTCTCAACATAAACAATAGTGTATATTTTCATATAAGGAGGCAAATCAAGCTTAAATGCATTGATACCAATCTTTTCCATAATTTTAAAAGGACAATAATGGATTTTCTTAAGCTTTTTACCTTTCCCTTGAAGTCTCTCTTTGCTAATATATAACCAGACTTCATCTCCAACTTGAAATTTGTGATCAATCCGATGTTTGTCATGCCTTGCCTTATAGTTGCTTTGACTTTTCTCAAGTTGTTCCTGCACTGTATGATGTATCAACTGAATTTGCTCTATGAACTTCCTTGCCTTATCGATGTCACCGTGATCATCTATGATGACATCTTTCTCAAAGATGAAGTCCAATGGTGATCTTAGCAAGTACCCATAACATGCCTCAAATGGCAATGCGTTTGTGGAAGAATGGTTTGCCCTGTTATATGCATGATGTATGTAATGCGACTGTTCATCCCACAACTTGGGATGTTTGCTACAATATCCTCTAAGAAGATGAATTATTGTTCTCTTGACCACCTTGGTTTGTCCATCTGTTTGCAGATGAAAGGTTGTACTCTTCTTCAACTTTGTGTCCATCATGTAACACAAATTTGACCAAAAATACCCAACAAATCAAGAATCTCGATCACTTATAATATAAGTAGGAAGACCAAAATGAACCCAAATGTTTTGGAAGAAAAGATGAGTTGTTTGTTCAACTGTAATTTTCTTTTTACATGGTGTTAATATGCACATTTTGCTGAACCTGTCTACAACTACATACAAGTAATGATGACCTTTCCTTGACAATGGAATACCTCCGACAAAATCCATTGAGATACTCTCCCATGGATGTGAAGGTACCAGAATTGGAGTGTACAATCCAAGTTTCCTATTGCTAGGCTTACTTGTTGCACACAAAGAACATCCTCTTATAAAATGAGAAGCATTATCAAACATGCGTGGACAATAACAATACCTTTGGAGATTCGCTATTGTCTTGCCTACACCAAAGTGTCCAGCAATCAATGAAGTGTGTGTCTCCCTTATGATATTGTTTCTTTCTCCCTGTGGAATACACAACTTGCCCAAATGATACAGAAAACTGTTATGTACATGATAATCCAACTCTTTAATTTGGTTTCCTTTACTCAAGCTTGCATACACATCTTGAAAGTCACTATCATTTGCATATTGCTCAATGTAACTTTCATGTAAAATAGAATTATGATTGAGTATAATCGATGATAACTAAATGAAACTGTTGTAGAAAACCCATCCATCTGAAATTTCATGACTGCTGCAACTTGGACTGTGATTGTAAGTACTGCAATGGTTTATGGTCAATATGGATAATGGTCGCCTTTCCCATCAAGTAATGTTTCCATTTCTTAACACTTTGTACCAATGTGTAAAGTTCTTTGTTATAAGTGGGATAGTTAGTTACAGCTCCATTAAAAATTTTAGAATGAAATGAAATTGGCTTACCGTGCTGCATAAGAACTACTCCCATGGCATAATCACTAGCATTTGTTTGAATCTCAAATGGTTTTCTAAGATCTGGAAGAGCCAATACCGATGTTGAACTGATCTTTTGCTTCAAAGCATCAAATTATTTATGATGTACATCTCCCCAATGTAAGACCTTCTTGGTACTTGTCAATGCATGTAATGGAGCTGCAATGGAAGAAAAATTAGCAATAAACTTTATCCAATATTGTGTTGGCCCTAAAAATATTCTTACCTTTGTAACTGTATTGGGCTTGGGCCAATTCAAAATGACCTAAAATTTAGAGAGGTCGATCTTCAACTCACCTCCTCCAACAATATGTCCCAAATACACTAAAGAAGTCTTGCCAAATTCACATTTTGACATATTTAAAAACAATTGTTCTTTTCTTAAGACATCAAGTTCTTTGTTCACATGCATGACATGTTCATCTCTGGATTTGTTGAATATGAGTATATCATCTAAGTACACAATGACAAAGTCATCTAGAAATGGTCTCAATACATCATTCATTACTCTCATGAAAGTAGCTGGAGCATTTGTAAGACTGAAAGGCTAACAAGCCACTCAAACAATCCTTGTTTAGTTTTAAATGCAATTTTCCAAATGTCCTCTTCAGCTATCCTAACTTGATGATAACCATTTCGTAAATCTAACTTAGTGAAATACTTTGAATACCTCAACTGATCAAGCAAATAATCGATTCTTGGGAGTGGATAATGATTCTTTACAATGATTTTATTCAGTGCACGAGAATCCACGCACATGCGCCAAGTTCCATCCTTCTTTGGCACCAAGACAATGGGAAAATCACATGGCGAAGTGGATGGGCGTATGATACCTTTGTTCAGGAATTCTTGAATTTGATTTTTGATTTCCATGCTCTCCATAATCAACATGCAATACATGCCAATGTTTGGAAGTGGAACATCCTGTTGCAACTGAATCTCATGCTGAATTCCCCTCTTGGGAGGTAACCCTTTTGGTTCCTGAAAAATCTTGCCATGCTTGCTTACCACATCAGAAAAATCAGATTTCAATTTGTCATCACAACCTTCAAAAGATTCATAATCAATATCATTATTTTTCTTGATCATGAGAAGCACAAAAATTTTACTTGCATTTACTAGTCTCTTCATCTGTCGTGCATTAATCAAAGAAATGTTCAATTTTTAGCGATGGGCTCTCACAATGTACTCGACCCAATTCTTGAGTAATAAGTATTTGTTTTCACGGCGATAAAATATTGCCTTCCTATTATACAAATAAGGACTACCCAAAATGATTCCTGAGATGTCAAGTGGAACTACATCTAACTCAACTTCATCAATGGACTTTTCAATAATGGCGAACTTGAACAAACACTTCCTTGTAACATACAAGTTTGCATTGTTAACTATCCAACCCAATGGATATGGCTTATGATGAGGTATAGTTTCAAGGTTGAGCTATTTTACCAAGTCTTCTGAAATTAAGTTTGATTGTGAATCACTATCAAATAATGCATCATCTTTGTATGATTTGAAATTACCCTTACATGAAACAAATATATCCTTGATTCTTCATTTGGATTGTTGTTTTGACTGCTTGAGGAACTAGTGCTTGCAAAAAATTCTTTCACTTTTGTGACCATGGCTGAAATCTTGGTCTCATCACCAGAATCTGAACCAAGGTCATGTTGTGTGGTAGCGGTCATCTTTTGTTTTCCCTTATTGTTTTGTTTCTTGGGCCTTAGTTCGGGATGTAATTTCCAACAATGGGATTCATCATGCCCAACTTTGGAACAATGTTGGCATATGGTTTTCTTCCCTTCTTTATTCACTCTTGCATTCTTCTTTCCCTTCCATTTTCCCCCCTTCACTTTCTCCTTACCCTTAAATGGATTTTTCTTGCTACCCTCTTCCTGAATGTTCTTTCCCCTTGCTTATAAATACGTGGATTACACACATACCTCATCCAAATTGCTTGGATTGAACATAAGGATAGTATGTTTCAAATAGGAACGTAAACCCCCAATATATTTCAACAGTGTATCTTGGGAATTCAAATTTACTCCTAACAACAACACCCTCTTTATAAACTCCTGGGTATAGTCTTGGATTGTTTGGACTTTAAGCTGCCTAAAATCCTGCCAACTCATAATGGCTTTTTGCATATAGGCTAAAGCGTAAAATTGTCTTTTAATTGCAAAAACAAATTCAACCCAAAAAATGGATATCTTATCATAATTCACATTTCCTCTTGAGTCTTTGCTTCCCACTAGACTAATGATGCTCCTTCTAGCCTTATTGAAGCCAACTGGATCTTTATTTCATCTTCTTCAAGGTTCTGAAATCTGCAGCTACTTCCAATTATCGAATCCAATTGTCTAACTTTTCTGCATTCACTTCACCATTGTACATGGAAAGTTCAAACTTAATATCCAATTTGAGTAAAGGAGTTTTTCCTTTTGGGCTATGGGAATGAGTATGGACAATTTTGGTGGTGGAAGTGGAAGACGTTTGAGATATTGAAGATGATGAGGATAAAGATGGTGTAGATGGATGTGGCTTTCCTCCATTACCCTTTTGAATCCTTCTTATCATCTTTTTTGTCTCCTGAGCTTCCATCTCCATATGGAGGTTTAGGACTTTCTCCAAACATTCTAGAGTTCCTCTCTTCATAGAGGACTTTAACCATCTCAGTTAAAGTGTAGAAATCTTTCTTGAATTCTTCCTCTTCTGAAGAAGGACCTTCAGGCTCTCTTTCTCCAGACATAATGGTTGTGGATTCAGGCTCAAAAATTGGTACTTCTTGTACCTCTTCAATCTCAATTGAAGGAAAAACTTGAGGAGTTTCAAGTGCAGTTGGAATTGGAAATTTGGGTGGTGGAGATTGTGCCCTTGTGGATCTCCTTCTTCTGGGCATAACCTTAGAAGTTGCAACCAATAGTTTCCCTTCTCCTCTTTGCAACTTTAACCTTGTAAGCATCACAATTTTTCAACCATTAAAACCCTAATTACACACAACTCAAGCAATCAAGAAAATCAACCTTTGCTCTGATACCAAATTGACTTGTTATTGAATGTTAGTTTTGTTGTGCTAATTTCAATTATAGATTTATAAACACATGCTTGTTCATTGCTTCTTGTGCATAGGTTTCCTTAGGTTGTTTGGTGATTGAAACAGGTAAATTTCATCAAGTTTAATGTGACAAGCATGAACAAAATAGCTTTAAAAACAAGTACTGAACAACAGACATTTAAAGTATAGCAAACCATCAACAACAACATTTAACACAATGTTTTGATGAAGGAGGTCACCCCTCCTAGGCTACATCTCCTTGGTCCAACTTCCATGGCTTGGGCCTATATATTAGCTCAATATAGAAAAAAATGTTGTTTACAAATCTCTACTACTCCTGATACCTACACCAATGTGTTCAAGATGTCGAAATTAGTTAGGAACACCTTTTCATGAGCTCAATTTGGTCAAAAATTGCTCCAGTTATGGCTCAAATAATTTTTCCCTACAATTTCTCCTCCAAATCTGGAAGAACTCCAGTTAGGGCCCCTAAATTTTGGGTTGGCGCAAAAATGGTGGAGTCTGCTAAAAGTCCATCGTTTTAAACTTTAGTTTAATTAAATGTTAAGTGGGTTTAATTACCCACTAATCTGAGATTAGTGCGATAACTCTGCAGTTAAGCTAACCGTAACTGTCGGTGGATTGTGCGAGGTCACATGTGGTGTAACTGTTGCGTTTTCGTTGCACTGGCCGCCAGGTCAACTGACATCCACCATAATCGTTGGGCATATGTTCACATGGCACGGTAACTGTCAGAGTGTTGGTCCCTCGGGTCAATTGTTTGGTGAAACCATGGTTGCATTCACATGGGATAGCACTTACCGTTTGCGGTGTGGTTTGTGGACTGTTTACATTAACCCTTTGCGGTGACCGTGGGCACATTCACATGGGAAGGGTTGGACCACCCCTAACTGCCAACCCTTAACCTTATAAAGTTTAAATATAACCATTGCGCTATATAGGTTAAGAACCAATGATAGAGGAGATGGTAGAAGGCTGTGGACTGCGGAGGGGAGGTCACGGGGTTGAACCCCAATGCCTCCACATAAATTTTGTTGAACTGCGACCTCTTCCTAGGCCGTTGGGAGGCGCCATGTGGTGGCCTCTGGGCTTTCCATGTGGCATTCTCTCATTGGTCCAAAACTAACCAATCAAACTACACCACGTCATCAATCTGAAACCCAATAAGAACACGACACTTATCGCACTATGATTAGATGTTGACTGTCTGTTGACCCTGCCTAGTCACTTGCCATGTCAGCAAAACGAACTGTTGACTATGCAGTGACCAGGCATTTTTTGTTGTTGCAAATTTCACCTGTTTAGCAAAGCGAACAGAACTCAATAACTTCCTCATACGAACTAGGTTTTCAGTGAAACAAGTTGCGTTAGGATTGTTTTTCCGAGACAGATGCGGTTATTCAGGTTTACGAGCCATTCTGATAACTTTGATATTTGAGCTGAATACTAATCACCTGATCAGATCTCATCTATCAACACCCACTGGAAGAGAGATCCAACCCCCTGAATAGATTTACCAACTACTACTGGAAGTTTCGACTCCCTCACTGAAGGCTCCAACCCTTTGCACCTTTGTGGAACACATTTCATAATATTTCATACTCGATCCACCTAACTCACAACATCAAACCTGTAGGCCACTTGTTATCATATTTTTAGACTGGACCCACTACCATCATTTAAGCTCAATACCAAATCACAATATTGAAGTCAATCACTATATCAAATCAATTAATCATTGAACCAACTGAATCATCAAATCTATCACTGATTCTCAATTGACTATTGCAACTAGATCAAACTAAACTAGCACATATGGTATCAATGCATAGTTACTTATCTATATACCAAGCCAAAAATGGTTACCCATCAGATAAACCAATTGTTGTCATTGCAAACCCTGATCAATCATACATCAGATTATATATACTATTATTATGAGTCATACTCGCATATGTACAGCTCTCAACATATGAAGAACTAAATCTGCATTATTGTACCACTGAATCAATCACCCAATCGCACACATAACATATTACTAAACCAAATACAGATCACCATACAACACTATCATCACAAGTCAACATTTCATTCCACAGTCAGTTCAACCCAACCAACACTATCAAACACAGATTATCATAAGAGAGACTTCATTAACGGATAGCAGAAAACATAACATAAATGATCAAACATCATTAACAACTCATACTGCAAAACCCTAGCAAATGTACACGACTATTATAAAGCACTTCTACTTATGTACACACTTTTGATACTTAACACCTGCGTATAGATTCTAAACTTTTTCACAGAATTTATACGCGACTATCCAAATCCAGATCCGCGTATGTACACAAATTCTCAATAGAAAACCAACGTATAAATTTGTAATTACTGAGTTATACCTTCATTACACAACAAAACATTTTTCAAACCCAAATCTCAGAATACAAACTGCTAGAGACACACATCATAATACCATCACCACAGTTCTATCGAACCATAAACAAATCATTCAATGTGTATTCATTTCAAATTAAACATATATGATCCATCTCCATGCTCCCTAGTGCAAAATTATTTCAGATCAAGTCATTCATAAATACTCCATCACATGCACATGCTAACACTTGATCTCCATATCCATATATAATATAAGCCTTAGTTAATACCTTAGCCAATCCCTTAGTAATTTTGATGGTATTCTTTGACGGGATCAAATATCCATTGTCATGTTATACTATGGGTCAATACCATGGTAAAGAGCCATGTTATTCCAATTACCATGGTGCGGAATATGTACGCAACTTTGCTTCACCATACCTACGTATGTATGCGACCTTTCTTCACAGGACCCACATATACTTTCCAAAACTTCAGCTTTATCATCCCTCTATCTCTGAACTGATATTACTTTGTTTATTCTCTTTCTCACATCTGTACCCACCTATATAATCATCTTGTTACCCTAATGTTGACATCTTGATCAAGTGAGTTTCCATCAAGGACAACACTTTAGTCATAATGCCGACATTTTTGTCCATATTACTTGGTGATTATGTATGTTCTATACTTGGGAATTTTCATATAGGCCTTTGAATCTCCCTTTTTGAATATGTGTGCAAACTTAGTCATTGATCTTGTAACTATTCATGGAATGATATTAGTTATGTCTTTGTTTGCACTTGGATGTTGTATATGTGAGTGCTTTATGTACTTAGCATTGAACATTTCATATTTATTTTATAAATCATATGTTGTTGTTAACTTACTTCTATAAATAAATGGAAGGACATGCATTTGTTGGCATTGTATCAACACCATATATTAGCATTGTTAGTTGTAAACCAAGATAAAATTCAAAATTTCTTTATCTTAAAGAGTTATCTTTAGCTCTATTATATATGCATTGAAAGAAATTCAAGTTATTACCACATGCTTGTTTGTGTTTGTCAATAATGTGTGTAAAGGATGTATTAAGGTTCATTTAATTGCCATTGTCTGGCCACGTGTTTGGGGATGATTTTTTTATGCGTCTAAACTTTAATCCAATATACTCCATTATTTCTTCCAAAATGTTGTGAAACTTGGTAGATATATACAAAAATATATTCAATGCGGGAAAACAGATTGTACACATACTTGCTTAAAGAAAAACTTAGTTGTATCTTCAATACCAATCTCACTTGTTCTAAAACCATTGATCTGAGTTGTACAAGGAATGAAATAAAAGGAAGGAAATGAAATGAAACGCACACACATAAATATAGCAGAGAACATAGTAATATAGTGAAAATATAACTTCTATTAATAAATAAAATAATAGAATATTGTAGGACACAAACCAACTAGATTGGTGGTAGTTATCCCCTGAGAGAGAAGGATAAGAGCTACACGCATTTGCAAAAAGCTAATAGAAGAGGCCGAAAGAATGGCCTTTTAATGTAAATAAAGAATCCTGGAGGTACAAAACCCTAACACTATAATATGAAGTGCCAAAAGGTTTGTGGGCCCTAAGGTGGTTAGTTGGTACATCGACTTTCTGGGGATGCAATTTTTGAATACAATACTTGTTTCTAGCACACAATGGATTCTTGGAAAGAACTTGTTGTAGAAGCTACAACCACCCTCCAAAATTTTTCCTTATCCTGCTTCGGAGCCTCCCTACCAACCTTACACAACACTTTGTCTTGCTTCGTCAAGTACTCAAGCTTCATGTGTTTTCCTCATATAAAGGCAGCCTGGCGATCATAGTTAATCCATTCCCCTCATAGGCTGCTCACCTGAACTTGGTCCAACTGCAAGCTAAGTAGCTTCCCTTGGAAAATTGCGGATTTCTAAAGGGCAACCAGCCTTCCCTCCAGGAATTGTGCATCCTGTCTGACAGCCTGCTGGCTCCAGGATTGCGCAATCCTACCAGCCAACCCTCCCAGCAGGATTTACGCAAAGTTTCCCAGCAGCAGGCTATTTAGCCAAGAATTTGAGTAAATCTGGGTAGCAGTTAGCTGCTATACCTAGAAATCATGCAAATCTCCTAGGCAGTCAGCCTAGCTCCCAGCCAGAAATGCGAGTTTTTCTCTAGCAATCGAGCAGTCTCTTGCATGTGTAGCTGAGTTGACCAGTTCCCTCCGGGACTGAGCAAAACATACTTGCATGCATGGGATACTTCTCCCAATGTAGTATGCAAAGGAATCCCTTGTTTCAGGGATCTATGTTTAGCAGTTGGAATCCAAGTGTCGCTTCCCCTAGATTCATGGCATGCGCGTCACAACCTCGATGCTATCAAAACTCATCAACTGGACACTGCAGAGCTCATTCCTCACATCAACTGCGCAACTCTAACATCTCACATCACATATAGGGGCAGTCGGCACACTCAGCTCAACGATTTTAGGGTAAGCCTTCTTCCCATGCCGTGTGCTGCATTTCTGTCGCTTTTTGTGTTTTCGCTTGTGGGAGAACTCTTTGCTTGATTTCTTTGAGCGCTTGTTGTCATTTACATATATGCTAGATTTTCGTAGCTCTACTTCATTTTTCGTTGCTATCTCACTGTTGTCACATTCATGAAACTATTTTGCATAGACATTCGCCCAACCAGTGAACTGCCTCACCCACATGCATGTTGATTTGTTTGATGAATCTTTCATTCATGTTTTGCATGCACTGTCAATCACTTCTGCTATCGCTTAGTGTCGCCATGCATTTACTGTCTTAGTTGCTTTCAGTTGCCCATTGGCGAGTCGGGCCAACCTTGGTCCGGACTCTACCTTCACTAAGGATGCATTGCGTAATCTGGGGAAGGAAGGCTCACCTTCCTCTCCAAATTTGCACATTCTTGCCCAGCACTAACCTCGAGGACTATTTTGTGCATTTATGGAGGACAGTGGCCGCTTGGCCCAAGAAATTGCACAAATTTGTCCCTGCGACATCAGTCCTTCCGAGATGGAATTGTGCATTGTGTTATTCCGACAGTCAGAAGCCAAACTAGACTGTGCAATGCGCAGTTCCAACAGTTAGGTAGTCTCCCAACAACCCAAATTGTGCCTTGAGCAGTCTTGGCAATCGGTCTCTCGACCTCCCGGCCGAAAATGCACAACCTTCATGATCATTTACCCAGGTATGTTGTAAGTTAGTTCTCATGTTCATTTTGGTTTTCCACTGACATATTGCTTGTTGTGATTATTTCCATGTCTCTAGGTATCGCAGTTATTCATCTTCCTCTCAGCAGTACAGGTACAATGGTTTCCAGGAGAGCAGAAACAAAGACACCATTCAGAGCATGCTTGGGGATGCAGTCGATCAAGTGTCTATGAGCTTGCCTACTCACGAAGACATCAAGTTGTTCGTAGACAAGGACATCAAGAACAACAGATGAAGGCAGCATACCGAATGTAGTGAACGTAGTGAATGCAACGAACACAATGAATGCAACGAATGCAAGAGGAAGGTTGTTGACAACACAAAGGTGGAACAAAGCTACAATATCAAGCAGATCCACTGATAATGAAGGTAACTTTGGAGACTCATGCTATGAGGCGACCGCGTGACATGAAGGTTGCGTGAATACAGAGAATGGAACGAAGAAGGAGTTGCATGTGCCGAAGCAGCAACTCAAGGAGGAACATGAAGTTGCACAGAGAGATGAATTAGTTGCAACAGGAAAAAGAACAGTAGTGGGTGCAACATGCACTCACGGATGAAATTGCGGTCGTACAAGTTAAGGATCCATCACAACAGATGACATAGAGAAGACATGGTGAGCAGTATTGTTGATCGCAAGCAAGGGATTTAGCAACTTGCATGTCGTTGAGTGCACACATGAAATCCAATCCATTCAACACACTCACCAAGGCGAAGATGAGAAGCAAGTCCAACTGGAGTGAACATGTACTTAGACAAGTTGATGTGCATGACCACCAACACACACTTGAAGGTCAACACGGACACTATGCATCAGTGTGTTGTTGGTTCAACCGTACCCAAGAAGACCATGCACATGTTAGCAGACGAGTTGGATGAAGGGGACGAGCCAATGCACCGGTTGCAATGGAGGCAAGACTTTGCTTCAACAAGATGTCACCATGAGGTGCATGCACACCATCATGGATGACCAAGATTGGCATCAGCGCACCACCTTCACCATCACAAGCATGTCAAAGAATTGTTCTCATCACAGTGTACTGAGTGTCATTGATATCTTGCAAGGCTTGCTCAAGCCATGTTGTCTCACATGAGTACATGTACATTGTAATGTTGAGTCATGTCAAGTGTAAGTCAAGTGTCAATGGTTGGATGTAACAGTCATAGAGTAGGTGAAGAGTCATGAGGGTAGTTGAATTGTCGCAAAGGGGAATGCCAAGGATCACCCCACCCCTTGCTATAAATAGCCCCTTATAACTCATTGTATAGGCTTTTGGTCAGCCAAGCTTCTACTAATACTATTTTGAAGAAGGCTTAGATAGTATTGTAACGCGCCTTGGCTTCTCCACTGCACGGAGCTAGTACATCTCTTTGGAGGAGCAAGCGGATGTGGCTGTAATGTTCCACTGTTGGGGCTAGCTAGTTTACATGGATGTATTGTATGATTGTGACTTACACTTCTTTATATAATAAGAGCCAACACATTTTCATGCATATGTTGTTATTGTGGTTGGACTGCTCCGATTACTTTAGTGATATGCGTTGTTTAACTTACGTACTTGTGTATGAACTGATTCACATGAAATTATATGAATCTTGTCGTTAATGTTCTGCATATGTTATTAATGTTGTCACCGTCCATGTCAACTGCTCTGTCGGACATCAGACAAACCTTTCACTTCAACCTTGCTATAACAACAGTCACACTTGTCTTAGATCGATCCATGATTGTTGTACATGTTATCTTACCTTGTATGATGTGACTTTCGCATCTGAGTGGACTGCTCTGCCGAAAGTTGTGCATGTCCTTTGTGTTGTGTGTTCCTAGCTGAGTTAGGATTGATCCCTTTCAACATGGAACACACCTTCACCTCCTTCCCCCTTCGAAGTGTTGGAACCTCTCATACACCTTCCTTGAATCACTGCATAAGTCACACCCTTGTTGCTGACAGAGTTATTCTACTTGCCACTGTGCAACACTGTGGTCAAGGCATTACCTTATGACCTACTGCTGGGACTCCTACACCAAACAGTCTGAGGTCTAATTGGGTCTTCTTAACGGGGAGATCCCCTTGACATGTTGGTGGGCCCAACACCATCAACATTTCTGGCGCTAAAAGGAGGGCCTAATGACAAGTTGTGTCCTCTCATCCAGTTTTGAACCTTTGCATATCTTTCATGGAGTCTTGCACTCTTCTTCCCTTGAGGTGTTTTTCGAATCATGAACATGTCTCCATCTCGGGGAAGCTTTTCGATCTCTTGTCCACTCACACATATGATGGTGAAGGTGAAGTGGCCTGGCCTGAGCACTTATATAACTTTCTTTTAATGATTTATGAGGAAGATGATTTTTCTAACAAACAGGTCGGTTTTCTACTTACATACACACTTCGTGAATCTCCATTTCATTGGGTGCTCAGCCTACTGGCTGACATCATGCACTCATTTGAGTACTTCTATGATTTCATTGAAGACATGTTCGATCATTTTGATCCAGACTATCTTGATCGGAAACTGTTACAACAATGGAGGGATCCACATGAATCCCTTATTGATTTTTGGCAGTGCTTTCGTGACTTCGAGTTTCAAGCTCCGAAGAGCCAGATGAAATTTGTGTATCTTTGGGACCGGTTCGAGTATTGCCTTAAGAAATCTGCCCATCCTAAATGGAAGCTTGATATCAAGCCTTGCTCAACATTCTTCACTGATGGAACTGCACAATCTCATGTGGGAGTGGGAACTATCTCAACTGACTGTCTGCCTCCCTCTCATTCAGCAGCGCCACCACTACCTAGTGATGTTGAGGACCATGCTCACACCCCTATTCATCATTCACACTCTCCCAACATTACTCCACTTGATTTTCACGTAGATTTGGTTGTGAGTCCTTCGAGTTCTCATATGCATTCTTTTCTTCAACCTCCCTCTTCGCACTCAGGTGTTCCTCCGGATGATGTTGTATTTTGTTCGTCCATTCCAGACTCTTCACTTGTTGTGAACAAGGAATAACCCACTGATGGAGTCGTTGTTGCACAACCAACATGCATTGTCATTCATGAAGAGTATGAGTGGGAGCTTGAACATCAACACTCGGCCAAGGATGACTCCCTTCTGTCGGAGTCCCCTCCGTTCTTTCCTAACCTCTTTGGTGAACCTGCCATTGATGATTTTGCATGTGTATCTTCATCCATGGATGCACCCATTGTTGATCACTCGTAGGACTCACCGAATGTTAGTCCATCATTCAAAAATGGAGAGCATAAGTTACTCATTGAAAATCCACTTGATGCTTCATCTGTCTTTTACGAAAGTATAGAGGATGAGTTTGTTCGCTTTTCATCTACCCCCCTATGTGATTCATTCAACCATGAGGATGCCGATCAACATCTTGAATTTTATGATCTTGGTTGTCGTGATATCTTCACCTCATCATACGATCACGATGTTGATTCACTCATTGTTAATCCATCTAAGCCACTGGTCTACGAATATCCATCTATCAACGAAGTCGAAACCCCACAGACTATCGAGGCACTTCAGCCCGAGCTAATGATTATGTCAGGCCCTTGTTGTCTTGAGGCTGGTTTCGCTTCCATTCAGGAAATTGTTCAAACACTCAAGGCTCCTGATCTCTCATCTATGTGCACTCAAGATCAATCTAACACTCATATTTTACTTCCTCCATTCAAACTACACGATCCCATTTCTCATGCATTGGAGGAGTCTTACATTGCAAGCACTCATGCGCAACGCAAGTTATCTTTGTTTCTTTCGTATGCTTGCATGTCACGCTCAAGAGTGTGCTTATGCTTCAAAGTTGCACTTAGTGTCACACAACACCATGATAAGTCTGCGGACTGCCTGTCATGAAAATGCACGCACTTATGTCCCGTGGGCACTTTGAATCACGAAGTGTGGTTGTCTCCATTGTTATATCTTTCTTGCTTGCTGGTTCGCACAACTAGGTTTCTCGCGGAAAAATCCTTCACCAACATGGGTCTACCAATGCGCTGGTGGCTACATTGGAAGTATCACTTCACGTGATCAGGCCCATGTACCATTAGTGTAGGAGTAGGAGTAGTGTTTTCTTTCAGTTGTTTTCTTGCATGCTTATTTGCTTATGTGCTTTGTTTGCTTGCTTGTTTGTTTGCTTGATTGTTCGTTTACTTTCTTTGCTTTCAGTTTTTCTTCTGCTCTTGCTTTTATTTGTTGATTGTATTTCATTCATTTGTTTTGTTCATAGGTTAGTTTTGCATGAAACCATGTATGACTATTGAAGCGAGTTGGGTAATGTACAATAGGACTTGTACAATTATCACTACTTGGTTATCTATCATCTTGCCTCTATATGATGAGCTTGTTACTTTTAGTCCATGATACGATGAAGGAGAATACGTATTGTTTGAAGTGAACCTTGGTGTAAACACAACACTTGCATGCTAACGAGTGTCACCTTCTCTAGTCAATTGTTTTTGGGTTAACCCTTGTCAACTCAGTAAAGTAGAGTAAGGTAAGGGGGAAAACCTTAATAGGCACGTCAGAGATACAATAAACTACTTCTCTACTGGAACAACCTCTTCTGCTCTCAATAAGTTAGGATCCCTCTTCCTCCTCTGAAATGAATAAGTGTTATGCACAGTGAAAAATGAAAAATGAATAAGGTGAAAGAAGAGAAAGGCTTCCTCCGCATGCAGGTGATGCAAGTAACTCCGCCGGGGTACTGACTAGGCTTGCTGGCAGCAGAACCATGCTTGTGTTCCTATGTGACTCCGCCAGGGTACTGTCCAGGTCTGTTGGCAGTGGAGCAACACCAGAGATGAAATTAAGACTCTAACGACTATATTGCTTGTGGACCTATATACCCCTCAACCCCAATAGGAAAAGTTGTGTTGCCTTGGCTTGGAATGTGTGTCAATTGACCAAGAGTCTGGCAGATGCTACATCTTACATAGAGCTAGTGTGAAGCCAAGATGAGCCGAGGGCTAAACAATGCTTCCGGAGGTGTTAGACTTGTTTTTCATGAACAAGGTCCATTCAGAGAGTTGGAGTTCTACCAGTGTGTCGCCAAGTGTTGTAGCGGCTATAACCACCCTCCAAAATTTTTCCTTAGCCTGTTTTGGAGCCTCCCTACCAACCTTACGCAGCACTTTGTCTTGCTTCATCAAGTACTCAAGCTTCATGTGTTTTCCTTGCACAAAGGCAGCCTGTCGATCACAGTTGATCCATTCCCCTCATAGGCTACTCACCCGGACTTGGTCTAGTTGTAAGATGAGCATCTTCCCCTTGAAAATTATGCATTTCTAGAGGGAAACTAGCCTTCCCTCCAGGAATTGCGCAATCCTCTCTGACAGCTTGCTGGGCTCCAGGATTGCGCAATCCTGCCAGCCAACCCTCCCAGCAGGATTTGCGCAAATTTTCCCAGCAACAGACTGTTCAGCCAAGAATTTGCACAAATCTAGGTAGTAATGAGCTGCTCTGCCCAGAAATTGCACAAATCTCCTGGGCAGCCAACCCAGCTCCTAGCCAGAAATGCACATTTTTCTGCAGCAGTCGAGCAGTCTCTTGCATGTGCAGCTGAGTTGACCGGTTCCCTCCAGGACTGAGAAAAACAAAATTACATGCACGGGCTTCTTCTCCGAAGGGAGCATGCAAAGGAATCCTTTGTTTCAGGGATCTATGTTTAACAATTGGAGGTTACATGCAAGGAGAAATTCCGGAACCTCCCACCAAGTGTCGCTTCCCTTTGATTCGTGGCATGCGCGTCACAATCTCGATGCTATAAAAAATCATCAACCGGACACTGCAGATTTCATTCCTCACATCAACCTTGCAGCTCTGACATCCCACATCACATCTAGGAGTAGTTGGCACATCCAGCTCAGTTATTTTGGGGTAAGCCCGCTTCCCATGCCTTATGCTACATTTCTGTCGCCTTTTGTGTTTTCGCTTGTGGGAGTATTGTTTGCTTGATTTCTTTGAATGCTTGCTGTCGTTTACATATATGCTAACTTGTCCTAGCTTTGTTTAAGTTTTTATTGCTATCTCACTATCGACGCATGCATGAAACTGTTTTGCATGGATGTTCGCCCAACCGGTGAATTGCCTTACCCACATGCATGTTGATCCGTTTGCTGAATCTTTCCTTCATGTTTTGCATGCACTGTCAATTACTTCTGCTATCACTTAGTGTCACCATGCATTTACTGTCTTAGTTGCTTTTAGTTGGCCATTGGCGAGGCGGGCCAACCTTGGCCTAGAGTTTGCCTTCACCAAGGCTGCATTGCACAATTTGGGGAAGGAAGGCTCACCTTCCTCTCCAGATTTGCACATTCCTACCCAGCACTAGCCTCCAGGACTGTTTTGGGCATTTTTGGAGGACAATGGTTGCTTGGCCCAAGAAATTGCGCAAATTTGTCTATGGGCCAGCAATCCTTCCCAGCTGGAATTGCACATTGCGCAATCCCAGCAGTTAGCAACTTGACTGGACTGTGCATTGCGCAGTTCCAATAGACATCCAGTCTCTCAACAACCCAGACTGTGCCTTAAGTATTCTTGCCAGTCGGTCTCCTGACCTCCCGGTCGAGAATGCGCAACCTTCATGATAATTTACCTAGGTATGTTGCAAGTCAGTTCTCATGTTCATTTTGGTTTTTAACCGATAGATTGCTTGCTATGAGTATTGCCATGTCTCCAGGTATCGCAGGTGTTCATCTGCCTCTTAGTAGTACAGGTACAATGGTTTCCAGGAGAGCAGAGATGAAGACACCGTTTAGAGCAAGCTTGGGGATGTAGTCGATCAAGTGTCCATGGGCTTGCCTACTCACAAAGACATCAAGTTCTTCCTAGACAAGAAAATCAAGTAGCAGCATCACAGCAAGAAGCATCATGAACAACAGATGAAGGCAACATACCGAATGGAGTGAACACAGCGAATGCACCGAACGCAGTGAATGCAAGAGGAATGTTGTTGACAACACAGAGGCGGAACAAAGTAGCAAGATCAAGCAAATCCACTAATAATGAAGGCAACTTTGGATACTAAGGCTATGAGCCGACCGTGTGACATGAAGGTCGCTTGAATATCGAGAATGGAACGAAGAAGGAGTTTCATGTGCCGAAGCAGCAAATCAAGGAGGAACATGAAGCTGCACAGATAGACGAATGAGTTGCAACAATAACAGGAACAACAGTGGGCGCAACATGCACTCATGGATGAAACTGCACCCCTACAAGTTAAGGATCCATCCTAACAATTAACACAACATGGTGAGCAGTGTTGTTGATCTCATACAAGGGATTTAACAACATGCATGTCATTGAGTGCACACATACAATCCAACCCATTCAAGACACTCACCAAGGCAAAGACAAGAATTAAGTCCAACTGGGGTTGAACATGTACTTTGGCAAGTTGATGCGCATGACCACCATCACACACTTGAAGGTCAACATAGACACTATGCATCAATGTGTTGTCGGTTCAACCGTACCCAAGAATACCATGCACATGTTAGCAGACGAGTTGGATGAAGGGGCCGAACCATTGCACCGGTTGCAACGGAGGCAAGAGTTCACTTCAGAAAGATGTCGCCATGAGGTGCATGCACACCATCACAGACGACCAATCTTGGCATCAACTCATCACCTTCACCATCACAAACATGTCAAAAATTTGGTCTCATCACAGTGGACCGAGTGTCAGTGATGTCTTGCAAGGCTTGCTTAAGCTGTGTTATCTCACATGAGTACATGTGCATTGTAATGTTGATTCATGTCAAGTGTAAGTCAAGTGTCAATGGCTGGATGTAACAGTCATAGAGTAGGTGAAGAGTCATGAGAGTAGTTGAACTATCACAAAGGGGAATGTCAAGGGTCACCCCACCCTTTGTTATAAATAATCCCTCATAACTCATTGTATAGGCTTTTGGTTAGCCAAGCTTCTACTAAGACTATTTTGAAGAAGGCTTGGACAATATTGTAATGCACCTTGGCTTCTCCACTACACGGAGCTAGTACGTCTCTTTGGAGGAGCAGGCAGATGTGGCTGCAACGTTCCACTGTTGGGGCTAGTAGGTTTACATGGATGTATTGTATGATTGTGACTTACGCTTCTTTATATAATAGGATCCAACACATTTTCATGCATATGTTGTTATTGTAGTTGGACTACTCTGGTTTCTTTAATGATATGTGTTGTTTAACTTACGTACTTATGTATGAACTGATTCACATGCAATTATATGAATCTTGTTGTTAATGTTTTGCATATGTTGTTAATGTTGTCACCGTCCATGTCGACTCCTCTGTCGGACATCAGACAAAACTTTCACTTAAACCTTTCTATAACAATTGTTGCACTCATCTCAAACTGATCCATGGGTGTTGTACGTGTTATCTTACCTTGTATGATGTGACTATCGCATATGATTGGACTGCTCTGCTGGAAGTTGTGCATGTCCTTTGTGTTTTTTGTTCCTAGCCGAGTTGGGACTGATCCCTTTTAACCTGGAACTCACCTTCACCTCCTTCCCCCTTCGAAGTGTTGGAACCTCTCATACACCTTCCTTGACTCACTGCATCAGTCACACCCTTGTTGTCTACAGAGTTATTCTACTTGCCTCTTTACGACACCGTGGTCAAGGCATTACCTTACGACCCACTGTTGGGACTCCTACACCAAACGGTTTGAGGTCTAATTGGGACTTCCTACTAGGGAGATCTCCTTGACATGTTGGTGGGTGCAGCATCATCAACAGAACTATATGAGGATTACAAATTTTGGTTGAGCTAGGTCATGCCATGGCAACCTAAGGCCCTTTGAATTATCAAAAAGCATTTTTTAAGGCCTAAAAACAACCCTAGAAGGTTGGGCCCCAAAAAATGATAGAAAAACTACCAAGAAGATAACAAATCATTAAGTTAGTGGAGGAGGTGGTTGGCCAATGATATCCACTCGGATCACTTTTGAAAAAAACCAATTACGAATTGCATTAGCCTTAAGGTGGTCCAAGTAGAATTATGAAACATTCATATGCTTTTCATGGCATTCAATGACTTTTGTAGGGTTATTTGATATCTAATATTGTTTGAGAACTCCCTAGTCCAAGTTTTCACAAGGATTTGTAAAAGAAAATCTCAATAAAGTATCATATTTCATTCTTAATGCTAATTTAATTTATTGCTTAAGTAATTTTATATTTTGTGTACATGTATTAAATATTTACTTAATTTGAATTGTATTTTCTCATTAATATTTTATTTGATTTCTTGTATAAATATTCATTTATTATTTAGATTTTGTATTTACATTAGACAAATTATTTTTTGTATAAAGTTGTAAAATAAATAACAAATAAAGTATCCTTCCTTGAGTCAAGATTTCTCATGAGATATCATTTCATTCAAAAATAAGGCTTCAAATCCACGGTGATAATCACGTCTACCTCATTTAGCCTTAAAAGGTTCAAGGTGCTTTGTACAAATATTCTATTATGTACATTAACGAGCTTAAACCTTGGCCTGAATCCTTTTCAAGAATTAATATTACAAGGCCTTCAAAATACAATTGTATTTTAAGACCATTTGACATTAATTACTCAATGCAATAAATATTTATTTGCTTCTAGGGATGTCACAATCGAGTGCTTGACTTGGCAGTGTAGAGGCATCCCCATAGGTTAAGCAAAGATATCTTTGTATGCCTCTACATTTGAAGGGATTGATTCCATAGGACATGCAACATTTTTGGTTGACGTGGATATCTCATCCATGGTTCAACCAACCAATGGTGTATGGATGAGGGTATGGCATTATCAGTAGCTTCAATATCTTGATCACCTTAGCTAAAAAAATATATATATTTTGGATCCCACTTTAAACAATCAAATTGAGTGGGGTCCCCTTCAGCCAAAATTGTGAATAGGAAAGGCACTCCCCATCCTCATACTCTTATGAATCTTATGGTTGTATCTTTTCGGTCACGATGCTAACATTAATGCCTACATGGATCATTCACTTTCCTTTATCCCATTCTAAATAAGAATATGAGGCACAGTCCATTTATTTTTATGTAAGCTAAACCAATAATGATTGTTTCAAGTGACATTCATCAGTGTTGCACCAAGTAATTTTATGGAACTTACACCAATTTCCATTGTCCTTCTTCAACATCTCATTATCCTTATTTACTTATGACTTGGGTTGGTTGTCTTGAGGTTGGATCTCCTTGCTTTGTCCTTTGTTCTACGAATTAGGGCCACCTTTTATAGGCTTCCATTGCAGTGAATTTGCAAACTCAAACTCCCACTTATTCCTCTACTTCAATTTATGCTCAAATTTAACAACATATTGATAAGTGGTTCCTAGTGAGGATATGTCCAAGGAATCCATATATCTTTGGATGTACGTATGCATGCCAACATGGTACTTCATAACCAGTTGTCGCTTGATGTCTATAATACAAGAATTTTAGCACAAGATATGGAAAAAATTGGTGTACTATGTCACTATTGTGCCTCTCTCCTGTCAGAGAATTGTCCATCTTGTGCATTGGTCATTTCACTCCCTACAAGGTAGAATTATTCCTTAAGGGAATAAACAAAAGTTACCCAATTTTTCCCTAACTTGAATTTCGAAAACTCATCTTCATTGTCTCTCCTATTAACCTTCCCACCAACTTGGATATGGGGAAGGAGAACAAAGGTGATATTTTCATTGTCATTTTTTTTACAGAGTAATAGCCCTCTAACATATATAACTAGTTCTCCGAAGAAATTGCATCTATTTGGCCTTGAATAAGGGATATTAAAGTTAAATTGTACCTCGAAGGGTGTCACACCTTCAAAATTGCCACTTGTTGAAGATGACTCAACCGTTGTTAACAATAATCGAAGGATATGAGTGGAATTGTCCATCATCTCATTTCTTTCTCGTGCAAGTGCTTCCTCTAACAACAACTTGATAGGATATCCTATTTTTTCAACTCTCTTTTCTTTTGGCATGGGAGGGAACTTGGGTTGTATAGAGTGATTGTTCCCAAGGGACCCAACTCTTTGTACCCTAAGTCATTGAGAACATGCATCGAAAAAGGAGGAGTATGTGGCTCTAACATCATTGACCCAGGTTGTGAAAAGAACAAAATGAAAGGCATGAAAGGGAATGAAAACCACACAAAAAATATAGCAGAGAGCATAATAATATAGTGAAAACCTAACCTCTATTAATAAATAAAATAGTAGAATATTGTAGAAAACAAATTAGCTATAATGGTGGTAGTTATGTCTAAAGAGAGAAAGATGGTAGCTACACACATTTGTAGAATGTTATTGCAATGAATGGAATTTTAACATAAATAAAGATCTTTGGAGGTCCAAAACCATAACCCTAGAAGATGAAGCACGAAAAGGTTTGTGGGCCCTAAGGTTGTTGAGTAGAAATATCACTTTAGTTTGCATTTGATTCCTTGGTTTGAGTGATTTTTAGGTTTATTAATTTTCCATTTCTTACATTCTTGTCATATTTCTCTCTTCAAGATCTTTCTAGTGATATTAAATTTGCCTCATTTATACTATTAGATCAAAAGTTATGGAATTTTGAAGTATTGTGTTTTTCATTGTTTTGGTGAGGTACCATGATGATGTAGCAAGTTGATGCAGTAGTGCTAAGATAGATACAAATTACAGGTGATGCTTCCATGTCACCACAATGTGTGACTGATAACTTGCCAAATCAACATGCAAGCATGCCTTTTTTATGTGTCATGTGGCACCTCCATGTGGCTAACACATCAACAATATTTGTTATGTCACTGCCACATGGCACCTCTATGAGGACGGAGTTTTGACACTTTTACCACATAAGTTGGCATGCCACGTTATCTTGGTTCTTTCCAAGTTTCATGATTTCATTTCCAAATTTTGGCACTATTAACGGGAGGTGAAAATGTGAATTTTATTTCCTTTTCGAGATGAGAATTTTCTTATCTAGCCATCACACCAAACTAATGCCATTTCCAAAACTTGGTGATGGGCATGATGATGGAGGTGGGTAATGAGGTCTACTTATCTTGGCAATGACCTTATGATTTCATATCTAAATTGTCAATTTCTAGTTATTTTTCTTCCTATATGGCCAGAATCCTCCAAGCCAATTAGAATTGTGCCACATACTTCTCAGTCCTTGGCTCAGCGCCTAATCTTAATTAAGATAAGTATCTCTCATGTTTGATTTGTATAATGAATTTCAGGTTGTGCTTGTTGAACTAATATGACACCATTGAATGGATGAAACATGATCATTTATATGGTGGTTTATTTGGTTGTTGATATCGTCTTTAATATTGCAATGTTTGTATCATGACGTGTGTGATGGAGATATTGTTTGAAGAACCGTTCACATAATTGATACTCAACCCTGAATGTGAATTACCATCATGACTTGTTGGTTCTAACCTGAATTGTTGGGTTGTGAAGGGCTAAAAAATGAGTTGACTTACACACATATGAGTATGTCCTTGCACAATTGAAAGGACACAATATAATCTTGAGAACTTAAATCCTAAAACCCATGTGTGTATGGACCTATAAATATTCATGTGAATTACCTATGTTTCTCACAATACCAGGGCAGAGGTTATAATCCACGCATGCTTTTGATCATGTGAAAATTACAGTACTCAGTATGCAGGACCGTAGGAGTGTAGATGGGAAAATACTTTGCTATTTCATTAATTGGTCATGAACATTGAAATCTAGGGGACATAGAAGTATGTAGCATGATTCTAATTGGACTGGAGGACTTTAGCGAAACAGGCAGAAAAATAATCTAAAGTTGACAATTCGAGCAACTATAGGAGGAATTGGTACATAAGGGTACGTATGAAAACATAGAGGAGAATGTTGGTGTAGAGGAGAATCAGAACAGAGGTTCATGAGGAAGGTGCACTAGCGAAGGAAAGAAACGACGTAAATAATGGAGGAGGAGAGTTATGGGCGTGATCATATTAGCTTCATGCAACAATTTTTATAGTTTTTCTTTTTTGGTGTCTATTGCTTGTAAATCTTATTTTAAAGAATTACATAAGGAAAGGAAATAATGGAGGCCTCTTCCAAGAGATTCTCGGCCCCAACTAAGCCCAAGAAGATCCTTAGTTCAAATGGAGAGTCACATTATGCATGGGGAAATTCATATCTCTCCATGTTAGAAGCAGCCAAAGTTCGGGCAGCCAAACTACTTCTCAACCATCATGGGATGGCTTTGCCAAATTATTATGAATCTTCAAAAGTTAGCAATGTACCTCATGGATTTGGAGTTGCAGGGATACTTATTCCAAAGGTAGAGTTTGAGTATGTAATAAAAACACACACAGGGGATTCCATTGTGGTACAATGGGAGTGATCAAATGGTGGTTTAATGACAATCCTTCTAAGGTTTTGGAAATCCTCTTCCTCGGAGATACATCTAAGGCCCAATGATTGAGAGAGTTCCTTGATTTCCACCTGATGGGTTGATCAAATGGATTGGCCCATGGGTTTAGTAATGAGTTCATATCAAGGGCATGGGATCTAAATAAAGATAAGGTGGAGCACATGCACCTGAAAATCCAATATGGGATTGGAATTGTTTAATTGAAGGAAGGGAAAAAATCTACTAGGCAAGAGTCCGAAGAAGAATGAGACAGGATAAGGTTGGTTTTTAACCTTATGTGATCTAGAAGCTTAAGAAAATTAAAGGCAACAACATCTACGAATGAATCCTGCTCTTCCATAGAACATAGAGGAGAAAAATAATTTCGTTGAGCATGTGGAGGTCTGGAAGAGTTCTCTTGGGTGAGGAACAATGACCTCCCGATTCCCCATTGGGATGAAGGGTGGATATGGTTTTCTTTGGATTCCCTTGATAGTTGGGGTGGAGGCCTCTTTCCTTGGACTCTTGGTAAGGATAATTATGACACATTCCTTGCTTATTATCTTAGTTCTTACAATGGGTTCTAGATTCCCAAGGCTGGGTGGAACCATTGTGTGTTTTTTTATTTTAGGGTGGAGGCATTAGCCTATAGACTCCCTTGCTTGCTATAGGGTGGAGAATTGAAGTCTCAGGATCCCCTTGTGTTTATTAAGGGTGGAGGTGGCAGACTTCTAGAATTGTAATTAAAAATTGACTACCTTATGATCAACTAGTATGTGGAAGTGATTGGTCCCTTGGAGTCCCTATTTCAGCTAACATTGTTGGTTTCATTCCTTGATAAAACATCCTCAACTCATAGATTTGGCTCGGGGGTGATTGTGCTTTAAGATAGGCCACAATGCAACACAAGCTATGGTTGTGTGGAGAGTTGCAGTCCCTGACTCAATTGCCTAGTCTTAATTGAGACAAGTATGTCTCATGTGCTGATTTTTATAATGAATTTCAGGTTGTGCTTGTTGAACTGCTATAATGTCATTGAATATATGAAGCATGATAATTTATATGGTGGTTTATTTGGTTTATTTATATGGTGGTTCATTCATACACCATATGGTCACAAATCTACCCAATAATATGTATAATGACAATTGGTAAAATGGTGTTATAGACAAAAAGTGTTAAATGGGTCTCTCTGGACTTTTCGTTGGTTAACTTTTTCCTGGGTTGGAAGAGTCTAGAATTTGTAAAACTTTAATTATGTTGTGTATAGGCTTTCAAATCCATAATAAGGTTATCTATACTGAACTCCACTTGTCATCTTTAGAAGAGATAACTTAGCAAGTCATATAAATTATGTTAGTAGTATATTTTAATGTTACAATGGTTCAAGGGAAGGTGTGTGTACCATTGGTATTTTGTAGCTTATTTTGTGTACCTTTTTATTTTTATATTCTAAGGATGATAATTTCCTTTTTGATCCAATGACAACTCCCTTTATAATTGTTGGTTACCTTTCATTGCATATATTTTCTAAAGCATACATGTGCCCCATGACAGTAGTAGAGTTGTGCTCAGTGCATAGGGGTCTCGTCTGCTCTATTTATAGGTTTAAATTGAAGTTTCTCTAATCAAAATATATGGGACAACAACTACACTGGATTCTAAAATTGGGCTCGTATTAAAAATATGTTATGTGAATGATCAGACTAGTTATGTTGGGAAGTACTCTATTGCTAATTTAGTAGGGTTTAGGGTTAAGTTTTGTTGAGTTTACAAATCTTGTCAAGAATAGGTATATAGTATAATGTAAAATTGTTATTATTGTCTACTATTCTAGTGATTTAGTATGACATGTCCAATGCATGATATTTAAGGAATGCTAGTGTTGTGTAAGGAAATGATTGGTATAAAGGTTAACAAGATATGTGAGGATCATTGGGGAATTGAATAAGAAGGCACACTTGGAAGTTCAGGTTCTCATGTAAATGATCATATTATAAGGAAAACATATGCCCAAGGGAGGCTTAAGCCCTGAACCTTACATGTATCTCTCATTTTATTACAACGATATATCAAGGCCTGAAAATATACACGTGTTTCCATGTTTCCTATTTGAGTACCACGACAAATGTTGTTCTCCTATATTGTATAATCCTTATTAAAACTGTTGATTTTTATGTTGGAAGAATTTGTAGTATATAGTGGTTTTTATGTTGGAAGAATTTGTAGTATATAGTATATTGTCTGTACATACGTCATGTTCTTGTGTTGCATGGATAATTAGTTAGCTATGAGATTTTTATCTCACATGCCTTCTCCGTAGGTACTGGATTATTATAGCCTCCATCTTTAAGACTACTAGTTAAGCTTAATTACAATAAATTGTAAAAGTAAGCCCATAATTGTTGAGATTTTAACTTAAAAGCATGTTCAGGTGTGTCTATATCAGGGAAAAAGTAGGAATGAATATTTGGGCGTCTGACGTGAAAGATAATGGTAGTGTTGTATGCAAACACAGGCAAGTGTAGAGTCCCTTGTAAAAGTCAATTCTTTGACATTATGGATTGGTTTTTCTTTATTGACCAATAAGATTAACATGTTGTTATTGAATGGAATTAACACGTGCCATCAAAGGGGCTTAACATGTATCAAACAAATCAAATTGGTCTAAGTGGATGGTTGTTGTTAATAAGATTTTGTATTATGTTTTTTTTTATGAAGTAAATACTAGTAATAGGCATGTTGGGTAGTTGTAAATGGTGCACATATTATATTGGTAGGAATTCGATCTCCTAGATATGGGTAGAGGTCATGACCAAGAACGTTTAGCTATTAGAGGATCCAATTTTTAGACAGTAGTAGAAAAGTTATTACATGCAAACGAAATGACCACAACTCTCTCTATGTGTGTGTATTGAAAATCTTAACCCCATTTTCGTAACTACACATTGGAAATTAGGTTAGCATAGTAAACACCTTTGGTTATCAGTGCAAATAAGGGGGTGTGTTACAGGTGGTATCAGAGCAAGGTTTCCAACATTGGACCTTTGGGTGGAAATAAGTCTTTAGGGTTGTACCTTAGGTATTAGAAGTGGTATGTTGTTGACGTTGGATTGCCTTCTTGTGATCATTGCCTTACCCCATTGTTGGCGTAGAAAGTATATCTGTGTAGGCTTTGATGATGCTATTGTTGGTGTAGAGTTTGACATTGGACCAAAACATTGGTGTAGAACAATTTTTGTTGAAGCTTGGCTTTAAGTTGGTGCTGAGACCATTCACCTATCCCTAGTGAGCAGTGGCTCTCATGTCATCCATCACTATTGCATTATAATGCATATAAGAGAAACTTCCTTAGAATCTCGTCCAATGTGAATTACTTTACTTGTTGTTGGGTCCTTCATTTTTTGGGAAATTTTGATCAATTTTAGCTGGAAAAGACTTGAGGAAATGATTAGTGGAAGCAAGAAAGGAAAATGGAAAAACAGGCTAGAAGACGAGAACAAAATGAGAAAGTAGCAGGTGAAGATCAAAAGTAGTTATCTTGGGACTTGCTAAAGTCATCGAAGAAGGATCTAAGCACTAATTTTGGAAGGATCAAGAGGATGTCGACCAAAGCACCTGGATTTTGTCAAAGGGATCAAAGTCGGCCAAATCAAGTGAGCATGGATCAAAGAAGAGAAGAAAATCTAAATAAGGCCATGGGGAATGAGTTGAAAGAGAGAGATGGAGTTTATGCCGAAATGTTGTTGGAATGAATTCTGGAGCTTTGTGCTTGTATTTTGATTGTAATTTGGTTCTATGATGATTTAATCTAATATTCTCTTGAAAGATCTTGCGTATCTTCACAAATTTGTAATGTAATGGTCCATTGCTGACAATATGAAGAAGGTGTTGCCGAGTATCATTTTGTGTTGCATGGAATGTATGTTGGTATGTTATGCTAGCTTTTAAATTTTTTACAATACTTTATTTTGCGTCTATTTTGTTTATGTTTATTGTGCGCAAAATTCTTAGTCGCCTACCTAATTAACTAAATAATGAACAACGTATGTGATAATACATCCTTGACACTATGCATCATTCCCCATTATCTTTAGAAATCTTAGCACACCTTGGGTGAGATAATTCTCCTTCACAGAGGAATGGAAATGTCGACGTTGTGCTAGACTATGGCAGAATTCTTTGTTGGAAACTTGAGGTCGAATCCAGGGTCTGTAAAGTAAAACTTTCCACCAACACTTGTGCAAGATACATACTTGCTTTAATCAAGAGGGAAACACTTTTAAAGTTTTTTTTTTGAATCATTGACCGGAGAATCCACAGTTTTAACATTTTTGTACCAACGTTTCAAATCCCAAATGGGATCCATCTTCAGGATATGAGAATGATGATGACAGAAGAGCAACGGAGAAGAAATCATAAATAGTGATGAGGATAAAACATTGGAATAACAAACTGTCGGCTGAAATAATAATTTTTATTTTAATTAATTTTTATTTTTATATTTTTATATAATTTAATATTAATTTGTTTTTTAAATTTTTTTATAAATATATTAATTTGTTTTATTAATAATATATATATAATCTTAATTTGTTTTAATATATAATATTAATATGTTTTAATTTTTTATTTATTTATTTATTATTAATTCTAACATGAAATTAATTTTAACCTAGGGAAATATTAATTCTAATAAGGAATTGATTTTTAACCTAAGGAAAATTTTTACTAAAATGAAATTAATTTTGAAATTAGGGAAAAATTAATTCTAAATAATTTAATTAAATTATTAATATTTAATTATATTAAATATATTATTATTATTAATTTTAATTATATTAATTATATTATTGATATTAATTATATTATTATTAATATATTAATTAATAATAATTATTTAATAATTATATTAATTATTATTATTATTAATTAATTATATTATTATTATCAATTATATTATTATTCCTAAATATATTAATTGTATTATTATTAATATATTATTAATTATTAATATCAATTATATTAATTATATTATTATTATTAATATATTAATTATATTATTATTAATACTAATTATATTAATTATATTATTAATTTGTTTTAGTAAATAATATTAATTCTAAAATGAAATTAATTTTAACCTAGGGAATTATTTAATTCTAATATGAAAATTGATTTTAACCCAGGGAATATTAAATTATTAATATTAATTACATTACTTATATTATTAATATTAATAATATTAATTATATTATTAATATTAATTATATTATTATTAATATATTAATTAATATTAATAAAATTAATTGTATTAATTAATTATTTAATTATATTAATTATATTATAATTCCTCAATATATTAATTATATTATTATTAATAATAATTATTAATATTAATATTAATATTAATTATATTATTAATATTAATTTGTTCTAATATATAATATTAATTATAATACGAGGTTAATATTATACCCAGGGAAAAATTAATTCTAAAAAGAAAAGATTTTAACCTAGGGAATATTAATACTAGTAGGGAATTTAATTTAATAACTAGGGTTAATATATTCTAGAATTTAATCGAAATACTATATCTAGATCTAAATGAAAACAAAGACTGAAGACACAAGAAAGGAGAGGGATAACTTACCTGCTGAGGCCTTTACCAGGGGATGCGCTTGCGTTTTTTATTTCCTTGATCAAGGGAAGCCAGCTCCCGCTAATCTCCACGCCATTATCTCTGTTTAGATTATGAGGATGTTTGATAATTTCAAGCGCTTCTCTGATCTTTCGTCTCTGATGTTGCTCTTCCCTAGCGATAATTGATGCGCTTTCCAGACAGATATGGTGTTTGGTTTTTAAGGAGTGCTCAGCCAGGGCTGAAGTACGAGATCTTTTGTTCTTAATATCCGCGCCATGTTCCTTGAGTCTCGTCTGGATGGAGCGACCTGTTTCACCAATGTAGCATTTTCCACAAGAACACTCTATTTTATAAACTCCTTTAAGCTGCTGCTTGTCAATATCATCTTTAACGGACTTCAAACTTTCTCTGATAGTACCTGGCGCTGAGAAATGAGTGATAATGTTTTCTTTTTTAGGATTTTGGCGATTTTGTCCGTAATCCCATGGATATACGGTAGAAAAACAATACCACAATTAGGCTGGTCTTGAGCCTTAGGTTCATGAGACAACAACTTTCTTTCAGCTTTCTCTATGGCCTTTTTAATTTCCTGCTCCTTGTAGCCTATACTTTTAAAAGTTAAGATTAGATGCTTCTTCTCTTCTTCCAGGTGCTCTGAGTCGGAGATTCGAAGGGCTCTGATGGCCAGCGTGTTTAGAACACCAACCTTCTGCGCAGGGTGATGGTGGGAATCAACATGGAGGTAACTCTCTGTGTGGGTTGATTTCCTGAAAACCTTATGGCCCAAAGAGCCATCCTCTTTTCTGATGATTAGGACGTCTAAAAACGGAATGCTCTTGTTTTCTTCAAGTTCCATTGTAAACTTTATATCTGGAGAGATCGAGTTTAAGTGAGTGAAAAACTTTTCGAGTTCTGCTTTACCATGAGACCATTTTATATTGGTGTCATCGACAAATCGCTTCCACCAGGATGGTTTCAAAGGATATGAATTCAGGGCCTTCTTTTCAAAGTATTCCATGTAAAGGTTGGCCACTATTGGCGAAAGGGGGGACCCCATTGCCACACCGGATGTCTGTTCATAAAATACTCCTTGGAAGGTGAACACAGTCGACCTTAGGCAGATCTCAGCCAGCTTTGCAGTCCCAGGATCAACAACTTCTTTTATAACCTGAATGGCCTCATCAAGAGGGATCTTAGTGAATAAGGATACCACGTCGAAGCTTACAAGGATATCATCATGTTCCAATTTTTCATTCTTAATAAGATTCACAAAGTCCTGGGAGTCCTTGATGAAGGAATCAGTGTTTCCGACAAGGGGCTTGAGAATTTTTGCAACATATTTCGCAAGCTCATAGGTTGGGGAACCAATAGTATTAACTATTGGTCTAAGGGGGACCCCTTCCTTATGGATTTTGGGTAATCCATAGATTCTGGGAATAGTTTCACACGAGGGGATCAACTTCTTCTTTAACTTTTCGTCGAGGTTTGAATTAGAGATAATCTTCTTTACATCCTTCACGATTTTGGGGATGGGATTGCTGCTTAGCTTCTTATAACTGCCACAATTTAGGTGATCATTCATCTTACAAACATAATCTTCTTTGTCCAGTATGACCGTAGCTCCTCCTTTGTCTGCTTTAAGAACCACGACCTTGTCATTGCTTCGCAAGGAATTGAAGGCTTTTTGTTCCTCTTTACTCAGGTTGCTTTTGGGGATTTTGGTTTTCCTCATGATTAGAGAGCATTCTTGCCTCAATGTTTCTTTATCCTCCAAAGTAAGGTTACTGATCCCCTCCTCTATGTTACAAATCATCTTTTCAAAGGGAAGGTTTTTAGGTGTCACTGCAAACCCCAAACCTTTGCTGAGAATATTAATGACAATAGGATCCAATTCCAGAGAGGACAGGTTAACTACTTTTCTTTTTGATTTATCATTCTGCTTTCCACTGCCCATCTTTATTAATGTGTCACTGCTCTGTGAGTTGGCAAAGTTATCTGATTTCTGAGGAATCATTGGAGTCACTAATGCGGACAACCCCTTGCCATCTGCGATGTGACTGTCTTTTGCATGGGAATTCAACGGATTGGCTCCATTATTCTGATCCCTAACCTGAATGCTTTCATCACTAAAACTCTTATCCCATCTGCTATTTTTACTAGCGTTATTATTATTACCTGCAAATTTACTAGCGTTATTATTATTACCTGCATAGTAAAAACCTCCAGCGCTGACCATATCTGAATCACAGCTATTGATATTCATATCAGCGTGGCTTCTGTTGACCTTGATTGACTCTGCGTTAATGCTACCTCCTTCTGCTGCGCAGTTGATACCTCCAGCGTTACTGCTACCCCTTCCTGCGTTTTCTGCGTAGTCCACACTATTACTGCTACCACTTCCTGCGTTTTCTGCGTAGTCCATACTATGATTATCTTCAATATAATTTATTTCTGCGCAGTCCTTGTGATATTCAATACTACCTCCAGCGTTACTGCTACCACTTCCTGCGTTTTCTGCGTAGTCCACACTATTACTGCTACCACTTCCTGCGTTTTCTGCGAAGTCCATACTATGTTTATCTTCGATATAATTTATTTCTGCGCAATTTTTTTGATCTTCAATACTACCTATGCAGATAGGTTTTAAACTCTTCTTAATACCTGCGCAGATAGGTTTTATACCTGTGTGTTTACTTGGACAGGCATTGATTTCTGCGCAGCTGCCTTCTTTGACTTTCTGGGTTGAGACTTCGTTTTGGGACTGGACTGCGCAGTTAACATTCTTTACATTTAGCGTGACTTTAGTGGCTGGGTTCAGGGATCCAATTTCCTCAGATTTATTTAAAAGTCTAGTCAATTTCTTGTGCTGCCTTACCATAGCAATCTGTCTTTCATTATCAGCTTTGAGAGCAGTCCTTGCATCAATGATAGCCCAGAGATTCTTATTGATGTTGTTAGCAAGCTTAAGGTGGGATGAGAGAGCTAAACGACCCAGGTTTTCCAGAGCAGCTCTAACCCTTCTGATTTCTGACCGAACTAGAGAGAAGCTTAGTTGAAGAAACGCTTTATTATTATATTTGTTCTGAAGTTTATGCTTAACCTGAGCGAATGGAGGAATGATCTTGTTATCCCGACAGTTTTTGAGAAAATGTAAATCTGCTGCTCTTCTTGCTATCCTCACTCTCGATTTTTCGAGTAAAAGGATATCACTCCAAGTATCCCCTCCGTACTGGGACAAGATTATGGATTTCAGAGATTTGTGGCTTGAATCTTTTGAATCATTGACCGGAGAATCCACAATTTTAACATTTTTGTACCAACGTTTCAAATCCCAAATGGGATCCATCTTCAGGATATGAGAATGATGATGACAGAAGAGCAACGAAGAAGAAATCATAAATAGCGATGAGGATAAAACATTGGAATAACAAACTGTCGGCTGAAATAATAATTTTTATTTTTATATTTTTATATAATTTAATATTAATTTGTTTTTTAAAATTTTTATAAATATATTAATTTGTTTTATTAATATTATATATATAATACTTAATTTGTTTTAATATATAATATTAATATGTTTTTAAAAATTATTTTTTATTTTTTATTTTTTTAATATTATTAATTCTAACCTGAAATTAATTTTAACTTAGGGAAATATTAATTCTAACAAGGAATTGATTTTTAACCCAAGGAAAATTTTTACTAAAATGAAATTAATTTTGAAACCAGGGAAAAATTGATTCTAAATAATTTAATTAAATTATTAATATTTAATTATATTAAATATATTATTAATATATTATTATTAATTTTAATTATATTAATTATATTATTAATATTTTTTTTTTCTCCGTAAAAGCTATCTAATTCATATATTAACTGTACAAGTGAAAATTACAAACTGTGAGGCGAGTCTTCCAGGGCTTCTGATAGCTCGCTGGGAACCAAAAACAAAATTCTGAGGTCTCCCTCTCCGGGAAAGCCTTCACAAAACAAAACAGACCAAGCACTGATATAACGCTCCCACGCAGGGGCAGCACCAGACCATATAAGCAGAACCAGAAATAAACATCAGCGGGCTCCCATTGGAGCCTCAGGAGGAGGATTCAAAAACATTACTGCCCACGCAGGGGCGAATTGCCAGATGGGATTGACTTAATAACCAGGGGCGAATTACCAGATGGGATTGATTGAGCAACCCGACAAAATTGAAATTGAGAATTGACCCATTGAAAATGAGACCCGACCAGCTTCCAAACAAAATTACAGCAGGCGAATAGGTAGGCAACCACTTCCAGCCATCAAAACGAAAGCGCAAGAGAGAATTACCCGTGTCAATTTTGATCCTCTCGATGTGTTGAGGAAGAAGGAAGGGACGCGAAGAAGGCATCAGCTTCTTCGGCAAGGCTGTTGTCCTCCACGATGTACGCCCAGCCTTCTCCCTCTGGTTTACCCTTCCACATCTTGCGCCATGTCTCGTCATCAATACCCTGAGGAGCAGGCCCCATCGGAGGAAACGATTCATGCTGACCAGCCTCAGACGCTGGTGGCTCCAAAGCGGAGCTATGTTCCCCTGCCTCCGGTAATCCATGGACAATTTCTTTGCCTTTGCCCTCCGCTTGCTTCTTCTGCGGGTCTTGAGGGGCAGATTCCCCATTTCCTTCCAGAGTTCTGGTGAACATAATTGAGATGTGGGCACTGAGCCCTGGGAAGCTCTCAGCCCTCGGCAATGTGAAAACCACTGAGCCAAAGGAGGGAAGTTCTGATTTGTCCTCTTCAGCACTTCCAACCTCCAAAAACTGGCTGATTGGAAGTGGAGTGGCTTTGGCTCTTCGATGGCAGTAGCAGCAACAACAGTGGTGATGTTCATCCACTGCTGGAGCTCGCGAGGAAGAGCCTCTAGCTGGACCTCATCTACACGGCTGTCGCTGACGGAGTTTAGCCATGGTGAAACTGATTCTGCTCTTGTGTGTGTGCAGGTGAGCTTGGAGTCGAAGACTGAACCAATTACCTCCCAAATCTTTCTCTGGTGCCCAATTTCCTCTCTGAGACCCGTTCCTTGGTGGCAAGGTGGACCAATTCCGGTTCTCACCCAGCAATTGAGCCAAGTGCTTCCGGCTACAGGACCAGCAACCAGAGAGGCTATGGCAGCGATAGTAACCACCAGACACCCGACGATGAAGTGGATGGAGCTGCCACCGCCTCGGCTCTCTGCAATTCCTTCTTTCCCCAAATTCGCCCGACATACATTCCCTGCACCCTCCATTGCTCTTGTTATTCTCTGCCTCATGCTCTCGATACAGGCGCGCATTAAGTGCCCTGTACAGCCCCATAAACCTACCGCCCTCACCATTAACTCCATTAAACGCAGCAGTGGGTTCAGGTGCTGGTTGACGGCCTTCATATGGAGGCCGTATTGTCTACACGGGGCAGCCCATGCATAGCATGTGGCATGCCCATTGTTGCCGTCCCGCCACCCGCATCCGGGGAATTATATTATTAATATTAATTATATTATTATTATCAATTATATTATTATTATCAATTATATTATTATTCCTAAATATATTAATTGTATTATTATTAATTATTAATATCAATTATATTAATTATATTTAAAGTTGTTGATTTTCTTGGTAGTCCATTAGTTTCTTGGTTAGTCAACATTTTTGATGCTAAGTTTTATATTAGATAGTAATAAAGAGTGGAAATGTCGAGTCTATTCTATCTTCTTTGCAACAACCCACCTTGGCCAATCAAGAACCTTTCTTGGACTAATCTTTGAAATATAGTTTGTTATATAAGTTGGTTCAATTATGTGTTCCAATAGACATTGTGCACTGACAATTGCTTAGTGAGACATACAATTTCTCTTATGGTAGACATTTTGGTGCTCATGCAACGTTCTTAAAATTTACAATTTTTTTTATTGGTGAGTAGTGCAAAAATCTATTAAAGATTACATTCAACATTTTGTCCTAAATAGGCAATCAAAGCATTTCAATTAAAATCTTGGTTTTTTGAACCTCTTTAGTGCTTCTAGAATTTGTTCAATGGTTTCTATGAAGTTGTTCAGTGGTTTTCCTTTGATACAGAGACAACATGATTACATCTTTGTAGTAGTTTGCATATTTTTTAAATTTCAGTCCTCCATGCAATAAAGTTATTGGAACACTTGAATCGATATAATTGTTTTTTTCCTTAACATGTACCTTTTGAGGTTTATGATGTTTTTCAAACACCTACACCCCATGAGTTGTCAACAACTCTTCTTGCTCCCTTGATAGTTCATAAATTAAAAGGAACAATACAAAGGGATTGTATTTGTTGATCATTTCTCGAGATATCATTGCAAAGTGAAAGACAATTTTGTAGATACAATGCAAATACAAAGTGCTTCAGGATGACATTGGGTTCCACATCACTTTCAGTTTGGATACTCTGGCTGTATTTATTAGACAAACAAGGGCTCAACAAGCATCATCATATACTGAAGGATTTTCATTATGGCTTTTATATAATCAAGTAGGTGCTTTGATCAAATGCTTTTGAACTTGAATTTCCATCTCAATCGAGTATCCATTTTATTATGAATGTTAGCAATCTCAAATGATAGGAAGTTTGAATTACCACATCCTGGGAAGAAAAGCCTCTTTTCCATCCAACATATGCAATTTCTAACTTTATGTTGGCATTATGGATAATATGTTGTCATTGATGGCAAACTGCATGTCAAATATGTCCTTGATGTCAACCTGATTATAATATGAAGATTATGGAACTACTACATATGACATGATTATTGTTATAGGTATTGCAGAAATAAGGAAGTGCATTGGTAGCCTTATTACAAGTTTCACTTGAGAAAAGATGAAATGTGAAGTATGAAAAGTATACGTGACCCTTGTGAATAAGAGTCTCATACATCCAAAGGTTATGTGAACAAAAACCGCATACAAAAATTTAACCATGGAAATTAGAAATCCAAGAGCTCTTCCCATTGTAATTGCCCATAGTATTGTAATGGAAACATCTATTTGATCTCATCAACAATTATCAACAACTTTACCAAGGGAATTGCATGTGGTATTGTCAAGGCAAATTTCTATACGAGGAGAAGGATATCAAGGATTTGAATGTGAAATGTAATGGATTATTCATGTGTGATTTGACCTGTAACAAGTGTGCACCAGGGAGCAAGGAGAAGGCTCAAATATGATAGATTTGAAAAGATGATTTAATTCAATGAGTTGAGAGTTGTACGCGAGTTGTTTTTCCTGAATACCACATACATATGGGGATTTGCTTCATAATAATTACATATACTATTTGAAGTAATGTGGGTTGATTAAACTAACTACTTATTGGCAGTTTTGATTGATTTTTGTCATTGTGATGTATGAGAAGGTTTAGACGATAATTTTTTTCTATTGAATAATGATTATATTGATGGTTGATGAGAATTTGTTGATTTGGAATTTTGCATCTTGATAAACTTGTTAAAGAGAGGGACTAAATGGCTTTAGCATCTTGATGAATTTGTTGTAATATGTATTCATGGGCTATGATTGATAAAGAATAAGTTTTGGCATTCAATGATTTAATATTTTTACGCAGTTTTTGTGCACATAAATAATGTATATACACGGATCTATTTAATGATAGTTGCATATATGTTCTAGGGTTTGAAGTGCTGCCTAGTGACAACAGTTGATTATTTTGTATTATTGTGGTTGATCGTCAAGGATGTCTTAATCATGATGGTTGGTATGTGACAATGTTGATTGGTGATCGATTATTGACTTTGAGCTTATTCAGTGGATTGATTTGGTTGGTTTGGTTACTAGTTTGATTTGGTTGCTTAATGGGAATTTAGTGATTCATTTTCTTCAATGATTCAGTTGGTATTCAATATCCAGTGGTTGGCACATTAGTATTTAGTATTTGTTGTCTTGATATGATGAAAGGTGGCTTTCATGTTATGATGGTCGTTTGGTTCAAGTGGCTCCAGTATGAAACATTGTACATGAGGTGCTGAAGGTTGGAGCCTTCAGTAAGGGACTCAGAGATTCCTTCCGGTAGGAGACAATAAACTTATTCATGGGGTTATAGCTCCCTTCCAGTGGGTGCTGGAGAATGAGTGGAGGTTGTAGCCTCCTGTAGGTAGGATCCTCTGTGCTAGTAAGAGTCTGCGTTGGTACAAGATGTAATGAAGCATTTATTTATATAATAAGAAGAAGGTAGAGATGAAAACAACAATGGTTTTCTCCCACATTAGTTTTCCACCTAAAATTCTAGTGTGATGTGTTGATTATGTGTGATGCTTTATATGCTCTTAGTGTTCATGGTTAATAATGAATGGTTAATGAAATAATGATGCACCGGTTAAGTTAAATCATTGATGGAATTTGTGAAAAAATAGTAATCTACACATACATAGTTTTAATTCACTGAAGGTGTGTACACACATGAGTTGTCTGAATAACAGTAGCGTATACCTTTTTGAATTTGAAATTGAAGACTAAGTGAAATAAAAAATTGATTCACACCCCCCCATGCCCTAGTATTTTTCCTAACAATTGGAATTAGATTATGTCCCTCAGATGAAGCTTGGTCGCTTAAAGGGAGATCTAATAGGAAGAGTAGGACGGAATGAGTATTTTCTACAAAGCCACCTTTGTTTAATAAAACTAACTTTATGTTTTGGAAGGTTAGGATGAGATTGTATTTGTTGTCAATGGGAGTTGATGTATGGGAGCTATTGGAGGAGGATATTGATACCTAACCTCCATTCCCACAGATGAATCTAGAAAGAAGTTGTATGAAAACAATGCGAAGGAAGTAAACGTTATCTTAGTTGAATCTAAGTTTGTGAAAGTCATGCAATTTAGCACCACATAGGCAATATGGGATAAGATTGTCCAAATCTATGAAGGTGACACTAAGGTAAAAAGTGCTAAACTTCAATCATACATAATTTAAAATGAACCTCTTTGAATGCATGATGACAAAAGCGTTGCATTTTTTTCCTTAGAATTGACAACATTGTTAACACAATGAGAGGTCTCTGTGATAAGATTGAAGATGTTGCTATTGTTGAAAATATTTTTAGATCACTAACCCCGAAGTTTGATGCCAAAGTATCTGCCATTAAAGAAATGCAGGATTTAAAAAGTCTTACTCTATAACAACTTCATGGGATCTTGACAACTTATGAGATGAGAAAAGGGAATACATCAAAAATTAGAGAAGTCGCCTTTAAAGCCACATACAAAGGAAAAGAAAAGAAAGAACCTAAAGGTACAAGCTACATTTCAAATGAGGAAGAAGCAAATTTTGTGAAGAAGTTGCAACTGGGACATGGTAAATTCAAAGGTAAACTTCCCTTTAATTTTTTTGCATTTGGAAGAGTAGGTCACTATGCATTCAAATGTTCATATAAAGAAAATCATGATAAGAAAGAAAAGGGAAAGGATGTTTACAAGAAAAATGCCAAAAAGAAATCTTCTGCCAAGAAAAGTTTTTATTCTAATTAAGATAGTCAAAGCACAACTGATGATAAGGAAGATACAAATTCAAATTCTAACACTAGCTACAAAATACTTATGGGTCTTGAAGTTCAATCAAATAGTGAAATAGATGGTTGTGAAAAAGGCGATTTAATGAAAGCATTGAAATAAATTAATAGGCTCACGAACGCAAATAAATATCTGGAAACAAAAGAAAATAATATTGTAAAGAAATAAACTCACAAAAGTCTCAATTAGAAGCAACCAATAAAAGAATACAAGTCTTACAAAAACAACTTCAAGAAAAGGAAAGGCATTGTGAAAAGTTAAAATAAAATATTCTGACTCTAAAGGAAGATTATGAGAAAACAAAAAAAATGGGTAAAGGGAACTAAATCACTAGAGAAGATTATTAATGAACAACACTCTCCTTTAATTAAGCTAGGCATTGGATACAACCACAAGGCTTTTGATCAATAAAATAGTGACAAGGACCCAAAAAAGACTAAATCAAGTCATTAGTCATATTTGAAACCTTCAAGATCAAAGAAAACGGTATCAAGTCCTTCAAGATTTGTTCCCAGGTATAAAAGATGGTTTTATGGATATTGTTTCACTTGTAACTCATTTGGGCATAAGGCCACTAATTGCAAGTCAAGCAGATGGAATGGAAACACACAAGCTTTTGGCTACATGAGATGGTTTAAACATCACAATTTTGAACACATGATAAAAAATTGCAAGCAAATTTGGAGGAAGAAGGTGCAACAATTAGAGATGTAGGGTAGATAGCCCCTACTACAGTCTATTGTACTTAATGCATACTTCTAACAAGGACTACAAAAGTAAATGTGAGGTACATAACCTCATGGAAAATAGATGATGACTATCAGGTCCACAAGATCAATGGTGTATGATCTCAGGGGGAGCTATGCATGTGTACCTTGATGATGATTCCATATGTTGTTATGTTATTATTTTGGTGATGTTTATATTATTGATGAAGTTACTGTGATCAACAACATACATGACATGTTCAAGGGGAGTTGTGGCCATGAAAATCAACAATTTATATTATGTACACGTTTATTACGAAGGACAGTCGCGTAAGCATGTGATTCTTGACTTATATAGTCACATATGTTTGTGTGTGGTGACAAATAAGTGGCACAGATTCAGGGGGAGTTTCGCATATGCTTCCATCATTTCATTATTGACATTCTTGTTCTGACACTAGTTTGTTCTAGTTCGTTGAGGATGTTCATATGCTACTTAAGAATGTATGGAAGAGTATTGGTTCATAATGAGTGATGAGTTGTTGCAAAGTATTATTATTGTTATTGATTTATTTGAATATAATGTGATCAAAATTGATGATGAAGAGTTGGCACAGGTTCAAGGGGAGCATGCTTCTAATGGTTCATTGTTGGCATTATGGACACCCCTTATTGCATTATGTTGACTATGATGAGTTCATATCATTGCTACTGATCTGGATATCTATTTATGTTACTATCATTATGTAATTTATGTTGGTATTGTCAGATGATTGTGTTGTAGATGCCTATATGGAGTATGGTGGTTGTTGATGATTATCTACAGAAAGATTCTTGTTGCTCATGGATGTCATGTATTGGATTCATATCATTGTATTGGGATTACATAGAGGAAAGCACACTTGTGTGCACTTTTTAAAGTCATGCATCATTATTGTTTTATTTTGCTAGTGTATTGGTCATGAAAAGACTCGTATTATAATCATTGTAAACTTCAACCATTGGGATCCAATCATGTCATATATGTAACCCCATTAATTTGGGTGATTGATGTAATCAGGGGATCATAGGGTCATTGATTATAATAGAGGGCATATGTGTTTATGGATAGCCATGTATTTGAGTCATAAAGCCTTGTACTCATATTGCATATTTCTAGAAGGTCCCACATATGCTCAGGGGGAGCATGGTCAATATGTTAAATGGTAGCAAGAAAAGGCTTCATATGAATTATGCCTTAGTCAAATAGATAAATTTAAATTTCCACATCAGCAGGATGACTTGAGTTGCAACTAGTAGGAGTGATATGGCAAAGTCACTTAGTTAAATCATTCAATTCGAGTTTGTGGGAAAGAAGTAGAGTTATGCATGAGTTGATTGCTAAGATCTAGCAATCTAGTGGAGTTATAGTTAGTGAAACTCAGTTACCTAATTCATGAACAAAGTTAGTAGGAGTTCATCTGAGTAGTTGTAACTGTTGTTAACTCACTTATCTCTCAGTTAACTAGTAAATTTACTAAAAATAGCCCTAGTCATGAATGGAATTTGAATTACCTAGTTGAGGTAGAGGAAAAGGCACATTTTAATTATCAATTGTATACTAATTGAGTGTACAATTTTTTCATAGGATTAGATAATCAATTCCTCTAGGATTTGTGCAAGAAAATAAGAGGAAGGTTGAGGCCTATTTTGGCTAAGTGTTGGTCAGAGTAGGTCAGAGAGAAAGAGATCAGTCTTTCAGTGTAGGTTGAGCTTCGAGGATTGAAGCCATCATTGTAATAGGTCCATATTATCATATGATTTCATACAAAATAGAGGAGGGGTTTTTCCTAGTTGGGTTCCCTGGTAAATATATTGTGTTCATAGTGATTGAATGGTTGTATGCTAGTGCATGTGTTTCTACTGTATGTTTTCCTTTTCGCAGGTTGAGTAGAAGAAATTTGTGTCTGTTGTTTTCAGTCTGAATTCATTAGCAACTACAAACTTCGAGATATTTCTACATAGTATATAGATTTCATGGTTCATATCAGCAAATCATACTTACAATGTTGAGCTCTATGAAGGGAGTACTTCATTCAACTTGGTTTTTCCCTTTTCCCTTGATGTCAAAGGGGGATAGAACACTTGGTGTTTGCAAGAGGTTTCAATCAAGTCCAGACGGGGATATTGTTGGCATTATGGCTAATATGTTGTCCTTCATGACAACCTACATGTCAAATATGTCATTTTTGTCAACCTGTTTATGATATGGTGATTATCATACTACTACATATGACATGAGTATTGGTACAGGTATTGCACAAATAAGGAAGTGTATTGGCAGCCTTGTTACAAGTTTCACTTGAGAAAATATGAAAATGTGAAGTTTGAAAAGTATACGCGACCCCTATGAAGAAGAGTCGCATACATACGTTGGTTATGTGAACAAAAGTTGTGTACATAAATTTAACCATGGAAATTAGAAAACCAAGAGCTCTTCCCATGGTAATCACCCATAGTATTGTGATGGCAATTTCTATTTCATCCCATCAACAATTATTGAAAACTATATTAAGTGAATTTCCTGTGGTATTGGCAAGGCAAATATATATATAAGAAGAAGGAGAACAAGGAGTTGAGTGTGCAATGTAATGGATTATTCATGTGTGATCTAATTTGGAATAGGTGTGCACCAGGGAGCAAGGAAAAGGATCAAATCTGATCGATCTGAAAAGATTATTTAATTCAATGAGTCGAGAGTTGTATGTGTGTGTTTTTCCTGAACATCGTATACATACGTGGATTTTCTTCATAATAGTCACATTTATTATTTGAAGTAATGCGGGTTGATTAAACTAACTGCTTTTTGGTGGTTCTAATTGATTGTAGACACTGTGATGTATGTGAGGGTTTAGACGACAATTCTTTTGTTGCTAATTAATGATTATATTGATTGTTGATAAGAATTTGTTGGCTTGGCATTTGGCATCTTCATAAACTTGTTAAAGAGAGGGATTGAATGGTTTTAGCATCTTGATGAATTTATTGCAGTATGTATTCATAAGCTATGTTTGACAGAGAATAAGTTTTGGCATTCAATGATTTAAGATTTGTAAGCAGGTTTTATGCATGGAAAACATGTATATACATGGATCTATTTAATAATAGTTGTGTATATGTTCTAGGATTTGAAGTGCTTCTTAGTGATGACAACTGATTTTCTCTGTATTATTTGTTGTTGATTATCAAAGATGTATTAATCATGGTGGTTGGTATCTGACATTTTTGATTGGTGATTGGTTATTGACTTTGAGCTTATTCAGTGTATTGATTTGGTTGGTTTGGTATACTGGTTTGATCTAGTTTCTTAATGGGAATTTATTGATTGATTTGCTTCAATGATTCAGTTGGCATTCAGTATTATGTGGTTGGCACATTGGTATTCAATATTTTCTATATTGACATGATGAAAGGTGGTCTCCATGTTTTGATGGTTGTTTGAGTTGAGTGGCTCTAGTATGAAACATTATGAAACATGATCCACGAGGTGCTGAGGGTTGGAGCCTTCAGTAAAGGAGTTGAAGGTTTCTTCTTGTAAGAGTCGGTAAACATATTCAAGGGGTTGTAGCTCCCTTCCAGTGGGTGTTGGAGAACAAGTGGAGGTTGTAGCCCCCTACATGTAAGATTTTGTGTGTTGGTAAGAGCTTGTGCCAATACAAGATGTAATGATGAATTTATTTATATAATAAGAAAGAAGATAACGATGATGATAACAGTGGTTTTCTCCCACATTAGGTTTCCACCTAAAATCTTGATGTCCTTATGTGTAGATTTGTTGATTATGTGTGATGGTTTCTTTTCTCTTACTACTCGATTAATAATCAATGGCTAATGAAATAATGATGCACTAGTTAAGTTAAATCATTGATGGAATTTGTGAAAACTTAGTAATCTACACATACGTTGTTTTAATTCACTGAAGGTGTGTACACATGCAAGTTGTTTGAATAACAACAATGAATACCTTTCTGAATTTGAAATTGAAGAATCAGTGAAATAAAAATATTGACTCAAACCCCCACCCCTCAGCACGGTATGTTTCCTAGCATTTTCAACCTCCTTTCCTACAAACAAACTTTTGTATTCCAAAATACAAACAAGTAAAAGGAATCCGACAGCCATGCACGTGGTTGATAAAAATGAAAGTTTGTCTTGACATGGAAAATGTCTCTTTCAAGTGATATATGAACAATGGTTTCCTCAAATAAAAGAGAAATTGTAGAAAAATCTTTTCCAAGTAGGGAGGAAATGATGGGGTATTCATGGTAAATGTAATTTATTAGTAGGTTACGTTAATTATAGTATGACATTAAATGGCAGATGTCCAATCACCATTGATTACCCTTTTTGTAAATATCCTTATATTATTCTGGGTCCTCACAAATATTGACCTTATATACATGATTAACATTTTTTAAAAAGAGGGTGGCAAAATATAGCGGCCACCACCATGTGTCAAAAGGGGATAAAAGAGTTGTCTCGAAAGCTAAATGTCATAAATAAAAGAATGAGGTATTGAAGGAACAAAAATCTCTAGAAAAATCACCTATCAACTAGACATGTAAACATATTATCATAGGCCATGTTAAAGATAAAACCATATCACACTGCCTTAGTAAGGTGCAACTGACGCACACCATGTCTAGTGTGTGTGGGGTGAGACACAACCCCAAACTAAAAAGCATTCATTGTTATAAAAACAACCATGAACTTGTTGAAAACTAGCCATGGCATTTGATTGCTTACATGTTCATATTGAGATAGTGATATAGCATTAAAGCTCTTCCATTAATAATCAAAGGAAAAAACGTGTCATATTACAATCAACAAGTTGTAAGAGATTGAGAAATCCTATATGCCAAAAATGTGGACTTTGGAATTTCTCACCAATCAAACTTAATATAATAATGTCATCGGGTTATCACCTGCAATAGGCTTTTAAATATATTATCATAAATTCTAATGCCCCTTTTTGCTAAAGCCTTAATCATAACATAAGAAGAGAAGGAAAGGGGTTATAAATTTCTATATTCGATCAACATTTATAGCTACAACAATTGTTGTGCCTTGCCACCTCTTGCGATTATATGAGACCAAGAACCTCGGTGGGGGTTGACTATTTCTATATGATAATTTGGTTATCATGGATTTGTTTATGAGACAGAGCATCCTTGTTCAATAGTTGAGTTGGATGGGTTCAAATATGGATGTATTGTGTTAGACATTGGAGGCAAAGGATGTGCGACTCTACTATCAAGTAATCTGATTTTGATGATTTCTAGTGGGTGTTGGTTGTATCACTAGAGATGATGGATGTATGATGATTTTCGACTGTCTTGTATGCAATATATAATTATTTCATAACTGGGAAATGAAAGAGTGGTGTTATCAATTTGTTAAATTGTTTCTAACTAACATGGTTGAGATTACAAATGCCATGATTTGCTGGCCTTGGTAAGGAGGCATGGTTTAATGACAATAACATTTAATGACAATAACTAGCCTTAGAATAGAGGTTGAATTTAAAATTGCTATTGCTAGTCTTGATAAAGAGACTAAGTGAAACAAATGATATTAATTTTTGGCGTAGCAATTTATTTCCAATTATATTTGAACTCGACCAAGAAACTGAAATCTTCTAAAAGTATGGTTATAAATGAGTTGATATGTGCAAGTGAATGTAAAAAAAATGGTTTTTGAAAATTATATTGAGATATAAATATGTTTATCTATATCTTGGATTTTGAGACATGTGACTAATATGTAAATTGAGATATGTGTGCATTTGAAGGGTAGCGTGCTTGGTACAGTCAGGTAAGGGAACTGGTATAACGTTATGTTTTATAATGTAGTAACAACTATGTGTACATGATAGTGTGTGGGAAGATTTGGTACAACAACAAAAAAGGGAATGTTGAAGGTTATATTAGGAGGTAAAGAGTGGTGTCATTTGTAGCAGGTTAGGCCAAGCATGAACAATGAAGGGACCATAGACCCAGAATTTGGGTTGTGAATGCACGTGGAAAAAACATAGAAAAAGGAAATGTTAGGTGAAGGAACAAGGTCCTATGGATTCCCAGTTTAGGTGGAGGTCTTGTATCCTTTGGATTCTTGATTTATATGGATGGAGATGGTATAGTCTATGGATTCTCGATGATATGAGACTACATGCTTGCATTTGATTACCATGTATTGTGTACATGTTTTATTGTGCCATATGTACATGTTGTGTTGTGTATGTGCATATGTTTTATTGTGTCATGTGTACGTTGTTGTAACCCCTACCCCATATTTACCCGTTTCTACAAGCTTGCTAGGGCAAACATGAGATGAGTGTCACTATGATATGGCTTGACCTCAATTATCTAGTTATGAAAGTGGGGCCAACACAATGAAAACTTACAAACATCCCTTAGGACTATAGACCACTCGAGAGTATGAAAACCACTCCAGATGGTCAATCCCTGAGTTGGAGCTCTTCTCACCAGGAAAACTCCCCAACCACATCCACAATTTAGCATCAGTGTGGTTGTAGGGTCCCAACCCATGCATAGGCCCACTTCCATGCGGTTATGATCCCAAAACTCTAGTTTTGTGGTAGTGGTTTAGAGATATGAACCAGTTTTTTAGGCTAGCCTCTAAACCACTACCTAGAACTGCCTGTAACTTTCGATAAACATAAAAAAAGATAATTACAAGGTCAACCAATCAAAACTCAAGCAAGAACTTGACCTACACATGTTTAATCCATGATAGAAATTTCATCAAACATATGGTAAACATAGAAGCTATAGGTCATGAATACACATTTGATCATAAACTTTTGAATTTCATCTCAGAATCACCAAGAAGGATCCAAGCCTTCTCTAACTAGCTGCAACAAAACTTGTTAACCCATGCATTCATCAACCATTCAATAACTTATCAAATAATGAAAGGCATCCATAGCTAGAGCACATCATATAACCAACATATAACCAAAACATAAACCATAACAAATCAACTATAATGTCAACATGATAAATAGTACAAGTGCTCATAGATCATAGTAGGAAAATAGCTCTCATTAAAATATGAAAATTCCAACCAAGTCAGGGACTTCCATGTACCACCTGACCATAGATTAGGATGAACCAAATCTTTATTTCAACCAATCACCCCTGCGCCGTATTCGAAGCATGAATGTGGGATCATAAGGGTTAAACCAAAACAAAACCAATCAGGGTTTCTATAGGCCAAACCACATCAACCCTCAACCATAGTGATCTCACCTATACGGTCCATAAATCACTAACATCAACCAAATCAATGTCTACCCAAGCTGTCCAGGGCTCCAGGAACTAAAAACTCAACCCACAACTAAATAAGGGCTCCAAAGAATTTTTCCCAACCCATGGCTCGAATGACTATTAACTCAACCCACAATTCTCCATAGTGCTTGTCCCAACCTACAGGCTCTAGGAACAAGTAACTCAACCCAAGCTATTTCAGGGCTCCAAAGTGTTTGCTCCAACCCATAGCCATAAGGAACCTGAGAACCCATAATTAAACAATTGGGAAACCCATAACACAATGGTTATCCAGGGAATGGAAAGGAATGGCTAAAAGCACTGTCAATCCAAGCAAATATCCATGCTAATGACAACACACAACCAAGAAATCACAGGCATATATCCAAAAATCAACAAGGAAATCACATATACAATATGTTACCTGCAAAGTATCCCTGTTGTAGTTGTTGATACAATTGTCCCCCTTGTGCTCCCTTGCTTTCCTTTGCTTTCTTTCTCCAATCCAATTGAACGCTAGAGTGCTCTAAGCATGCTGCAAGAATACTCTAAGTGCGCAAGAGTATGAGAGAATGAGAGTGTGCTCAACTAAAAACTAAAAAAAAAAACTAGCAATTGATTCTTTGATGCCTTTTTATCAATAATCTCCCTTTTTTCTTCTTTTTTTTCCCTCTAATTTCCCTTGCATGCAAATTTGTGTCTCTTCACCTTCCTTTTCGCTTACTTTCCTTTATTTTCATAATTAAATGCCAATTATTTCCTCTTTTCCTTTACCAATGCCTTTGCCAAATTCCATAACCACCGTTAATCCACAAATGATGCCCATTATAATGTTTTTCCCAACCTTCAACTTGGAATATGTTGAAAATGCAACAAGAAAAGACTCAATCTGATTTTTGCCTTAATTAAATTGAAGAAATTCAAAATTCCATATCAGCAGCAACCTGGAGGAGTTAACTAAGGCGACATGGCACTTGTCACTCAGTTAAGAACACTCAATTCAAGTTAATGGGTTGAATTTCATTTTACTTGTGTTGACTCCTAAAAAATAGGAGTCTAGCTCAGTTAATTTCAGTTAGGGGCACAAAGTTCAATAGTGTGCAGTGGGTTCCTAAATTTTAAGAGACTAGATTGACTAAATTTCAGTTGTAGCAATTTAATTCAGTTAAATTGAGTCATGGCCAGTTAAACTAGTTCTAACTATTGGACGAACTAGTGGAAGGTAAAGTTGTGGAAGTGGAACTTCAACCACACTTAGTGATCATCCAGATAACTAATCAATCAACCTAAATTAGCTCATGCATACAGAGGATTTGATTTACCCAGCGGTGGTGGAGATTCCAAGGCATTGTACAATTAATTATATACTAGATTCAGTGTATAGTTTATTGTATTGGTTGTTGAAAAATGTGCAACAATAAATGTTAAATTTACAATGTGCTAAAAATAGACCTGCTAAAAATAGCATGTCTAAAAATAGCAGTATGTCTAGTGAGGTCATTGGCCACCTTGGGTGACAGGTGAAACTGCTAAAAATAAAATCTTCTAAAAATAGCATTTTTGGGTCCCTTCCTATTTTTAGCAATCCCTGGTCTAACTATAGGAAGTAAAAACGAATTTGGTCTTAACAATAGTTAAGATTAATTAATTAATCTCCATGAGTTAATTAGTTAAGGAAAAACAAACTTGAAGTCTATGTGAGGACATGCAACAGTTTATCTATTAATTGATGAATTTATCCATCAGTTAAAGAGATAAGGATGAGTTGTAATTAGTTGGCTCAGTTAACTGAGTCAAGTCCAGTTAGATTAATTTAACAAGTTGTTAAATTAATGAGATTCAGTTTGTTAATGCTTGCATGCATGTAACAACTGGTATTTTCAGATAATTGAATATTATAGCTTAAATAACTCATGCATGTCAGTTCAAACAGAGACCCAGTTGAGATCAGAGAAGGGACAATGTACTATCAGTTGGATGAATATTTTTCCTATAAAGGAAGCTCATCCATGATGAGGATTTATCTCCTTCAGGTTTGTGCAGTTATTTCAGAGGTCAGTGTTGTGTGTGAGGTGAGAAATCACACAGGTTGTAGCTGAAGGACCCAGGAAATTGTGCATAGAAATAGGAGGCTTGGAGGGCAAAGGAGAAGGTTTGTGAGAAGCCTTTAACTGTCTATGAGCATCAAAGGGATTGTACTGAGAGCTGGATAGCTTCTGAGCTAAGGCTTTGTGTAATCCGGACTATATTTCCACTTGTATGATAATACAGAGATGGGGTTTTAGGCAGGTGCTTTCCCCGGGTGAATTCTTCTGTGTTATGTGTGATTGGTTCCTTCATATTACTTATATGTGTTCTTATTGATGTTGCTCATGGTTGATTAAGCTTCCGCTAATTGTTTGTAGAAGTAGATCAAGTGTTTTGCTTTAGTACATTGCATTACCAGGTGATCTACAGGTGGGAAATTTCTACATGGTATTAGAGCTAGCTAATTTGTAGAAAAAGTTCTACATGGTATCAGAGCTAGCTGATTTGTAGAAAAATTCTACAAAAATTCTATGTGGTAACATAGCTAGTTGGTTTGTAGAAAAATTCTACATGGTATTAGAGCACAGGTGATCAAGCAAGAACAATATACTGAGAGGAGATTTCAAATTTTTGAGTTTTGGGCCGAGAGTTTGCAGAGCAGATATGAAAATTTTTGTACAAAAAATTTCAGAAATAAATAACAGATTTGGATTCCTTGTAGAAAAATACCCAAAATAAATAATAGTAAAAAAATCAGCTGAATCGAAGTTCGGATGAGGGAGATATCGCTGATTTAAAATCATCTCTTTTTCTAGAAAATTTCGTGACGGCGGGAAAGTGGAAATAGATTGGTGTGCTAGCCAAGAACCTGTATGCACTTGAGGTACAAGATGCATGCAAAGCCTTGAGGAGCAAGGAAAAGGTTAGATACTTGGTGGTTGAGAGGGAGGGTAAATTAGCTCTCAACATGCAGAGATAAAAGAAGTCTCAAACAATTGTGGAGGAGCCACGATTGGTGCAGCAACTTCAGGAGGTTGTGGAGTAGCCACAACAGGGGAAGTTGAGTGGAGATCGAATAGAGACATCTACTCATGCAGAGACCTCCAGTAGGGGGAAACTTCGAGCCAGGTGGGCTGAGGGATCACATGCAACCATACCTCCAGGTAGGAGGTGGGGCGATATAGAGTGATCGTCCCAAGGAGGAGGGGTAGGATCCTTGAGGTACCCAACCTCTTGGATGAGACCTTGCTACGGGAGCCCCGATGTGGAGTAGCAGGAACTGACTGATTGGGTAGAGACAGATGCGAATGGAGCAGCAGAGAGAGCGACGGTGCAGGGAATCCCAGGACAGTGCATAGCTAGCAGGCTACAACAATGCGAGAGGCACAAGTGTTTTGCACAGTGTTAGGTGGCACAGAGAGGTGTGCAATGGTGCGAGATGCATGGAGATGTTGCAGTAGCGCAAATGTCAAAGAGGGAGCACTTGTCAGCAGCAGGTAGAGCTTCAGCATCAAAGTATGTTCCTAACCCAACAGAGTGGTCAGTTGGGAGTGTTTTTGTTCCAAGTGTTGTTGGAGGAAGTGGACTGGGTAGATGTGTTGCATGCAGAACATTCCAGAGTTACAGGATCGGATTCGAGAGGAAGCCTTTCTTGTTGAGAGGGAGTGTTGAAAAATGTGCAATAAGAAATGTTAAATTTAGAATGTGTTAAAAATAGACCTGCTAAAAATAGCATGTCTAAAAATAGCAATTTGGCCAGTGAGGTCATTGGCCACCTTGGGTGAGAGGTGAAACTGCTAAAAATAAAATCTTCTAAAAATAGCATTTCTGGGTCCCTTCCTATTTTTAGCAGTCCCTGGTCTAACTATAGGAAGTAAAAACAAATTTGGTCTTAACAACAGTTTAAAATATTAATTAATTAATCTCCATGAGTTAATTAGTTAAGGAAAACAAACTTGAAGTCTATGTGAGGACATGCAACAGTTTATCTATTAATTGATGAATTTATACATCAGTTAAAGAGATAAGGATGAGTTGTAATTAGTTGGCTCAATTAACTTATTCAAGTCCAGTTAGATTAATTAAACAAGTTGTTAAATTAGTGAGATTCAATTTGTTAATGCTTGCATGCATGTAACAACTGGTATTTTCAGATAACTGAATATTATAGCTTAAATAACTCATGCATGTCAGTTCAGACAGAGACCCAGTTGAGATCAAAGAAGGGACAGTCTACTATCAGTTGGATGAATATTTTTCATGTAAAGGAAGCTCATCCATGATGAGGATTTATCTCCTTCAGGTTTGTGTAGTTATTTCAGAGGTCAGTGTTGTGTGTGAGGTGAGAATCACACAGGTTGCAGCTGGAGGACCCAGGAAAAATTGTGCATAGAAATAGGAGGCTTGGAGGGCAGAGGAGAAGGTTTGTGAGAAGCCTTTGACTGTCTATGAGTAGCAGAGGGATTGTACTGAGAGCTGGATAGCTTCCGAGCTAAGGCTTTGTGTAATCCGGACTATATTTCCACTTGTATGATAATACAGAGATGGGGTTTTAGGTAGATGCTTTCCCCGGGTAAATTCTTCTGTGTTATGTGTGATTGATTCCTTCATATTACTTATATGTGTTCTTATTGATGTTGGTCATGGTTGATTAAGCTTCCGCTAAATTGTTTGTAGAAGTAGATCAAGTGTTTTGCTTTAGTACATTGCATTACCAGGTGATCTACAAGTGGGAAATTTCTACATGGTATTAGAGCTAGCAGATTTGTAGAAAATGTTCTGCATGGTATCAAAGCTAGCTGATTTGTAGAAAAATTCTACATGGCATCAGAGCTAGCTGGTTTGTAGAAAAATTCTACAAAATTCTACATTGGTCAGGTGGTCAATACTAGGAATTGCGCAAGCATTTTGGAGGAATTTCCTAATTAATAGGGTCCTAATTCCTCAAGGAAGAACACAAGGAATTAGAACCTTGGAGGGCTTGAAAATTGGCTAAGTTTTGGCCAAAGTCAGTCTGTCAGAGAGAGAGATTATACACTTGCAAGTTTTGCTCAGGCTTGATCAAGCATATGTATTCATCTCTATTCTTTGATTAATGCAATACATATAGGAAGGGGTTTTGAGCACTTTCTTTCCCCTAGATAAATCTCTATGCATGTGTGATGTTTCCTTTTTAATGTCTATGGCTTGTGTTCTAAATGGTGAACTAATTTATGTAGATGAGTAGAGTATATTTGAGTCTTATGATTTAGTAATTTTCATGAGCAATTTCGAATCTACACATTAATTTCTACATGGTATCAGAGTTGGGTTCACATTAGAAACCATTCATTGAAGTCCTCATGTACAATGATCATTGAAGAACTAATGAGTTGTTAAGACATAGAGTTATGGATCCATAGTTTAGGGCAGATCTAGAAGACCCTATGTGAAAACTTCTGAATGGATCTCGAAGGTTGCTAGTGGGTAGACCAACGAGTCAATGTTTAGTGACACAAAAATGAGTTTTGATCATTAATATTAGTAGATTGGGGAGTAGAGATATTTCCCACAGGGAAATCGAGACTCAAAGAGAGTCTAATTTCAAAGGGAGCATCCTTATAGAAGCTAGTACTTCAACATCTGTGGAGATCATACTCATTAGAGTAGTAGTTGCAGCAGCAATGCAAAAGCAACAACAAAGTAGTAGCAACGACAGTATGAGTAGATCAAAGTTTTCTTTGCATGCAACTATAACTCTAGGAGTGAGGTGGGGCGATGTATATCCTTAGTCCAAGCATTGTAGAAATTTGGGAAGGGTCCATTGAGGTGTTCTCGTCATGGATCATTACCTTGCTACAGGGGCCCACAATATTTAGTAGCAAAAGGATCAGTGTTAGCCAAATATTGAGGAGTGTAGAGGAGTGTTGACAACAGAGCAGGAGGCTTAGTAGCAGATTCAACGACAACACAGTTTTCCCAGTAGACAGTCATAGATATAGTTGATTCAATGTTTTTTTTTTGGATGCTTCACAATTACAGATGTTGCAGTAGCGGAAACAACAGTGAAAGGTGTTGCATGCAGTACATTCCAAAGGTGCTAGATCGAGGTAGTTGATAATCCATTTCTTGCTGAGAGTGAGTGTTTAAAATGTAGCAAGAAAAGTATCAATTTGATTTTTGCCTTAATTGAATTGAGGAAATTCAAAATTCCATATCAACAGACAACTTGGAGGAGTTAACTGAGGTGACATGGCACTTGTCACTCAGTTAAGAACACTCAATTCGAGTTAATGAGTTGAATTTCAGTTTACTTGTGTTGATTCCTAAAAGGTAGGAGTCTAGCTATGTTAATTCGAATTAGAGGCATGAAGTTCAGTTGTGTGCAATGGGTTCCTAAATTTTAGGAGACCAGGTTGATTTAATTCCAGATAACTTATCAATCAACCTAAATTATCTCATGCATGCAGAGAATTTGAGTTACCCAGTTGTGGTGAAGATGCCAAGGAAATGTACAATTAATTATATACTAGATTGAGTGTACAGTTTATTGCATTGGTCAAGTGATCAATCTTAGGAATTGCACAAGCATTTTGGAAGAATTTCCTAATTAATTGGGGCTCAATTCCTCAAGGAAGAACGCAAGGATTTAGGAGCTTGGAGGGCTTGAAAATTGGTTATGTTGGCCAAAGTCAGTTCGTCAGGCAGAGAGATAGACTATACACTTGCAGGTTTTGCTCAGGCTTGAGCAAGCATATGTATTCATCTTTATTCTTTGATTAACACAATACAGATAGGAAGGGGTTTTGAGCAGTTGCTTTCCCCTAGATAATTCTCTATGCACGTGTGATGTTTCCTTTTGAATGTATATGATTTGTGTTCTAAATTGTGAATTAATTTATGCATATGAGTAGAGTATATTTGAGTCTTATGATTTAGTTAATTTCATGAGCAGTTTCGAATCTACACATTAATTTCTACATGGTAGCAGATCTAGATTTGTAGAAATTTCTACAGAATACATGTCCCATGACCTTGGTTTTATTTTATTTACATGGAAAATCAACCAAGGGTTGTTACAAACCCCTCCCCCTTGGGGGAACACCGTCCTCGGTGTTCAATGACACTTATAAACAATAAACACATGCTTCCCCCAGAGCTTTATAACACAACTCAATGTAGCATTTACATCATACCAAATTGTTGAAACCATGAACACCATACTACTTATTGGAGCTTTATAACATAGCTCGAAGCAGTATTTACAACATATTGCTTATTGGAGCTTTATAATATAGCTCGATGCAGTATTTACAACATACTGCTTATTGGAGTTTTATAACGAAAACTCATTGCAATATTTACGATACACATATGCATAACTAAATACAAACCAAACACATCTGCTCAACAACAAATAAATAAGGATATAAAGCCTATATCTGATTAACCATCTCCCATGTAGCTTCATTCGACCCAAAGTGCTTCCACTACACTTTAACTTGCTCGATTGCTTTGTTCCAGAGCATGAGTTGTTTTCGCTACAAAATTCATTGTGGCTCTAGCTGGAATTCTCCCTTTGGTTCCACCTATAATACAAAACAATCAATCACATGATCAACATCTTGCACATATCTCTTAAGCAATGAAACATAGAAAACATCATGGACTTTCATTATCGGCGGTAATGCAAGTTTGTAGTCCATTGGTCCAATCCTCTCAAGGATCCAAAAAATCATACAATATCGATGTGCCAAATTAGCACATGACCCAATCTTCGAGGAGCTCTTCTTGGGCGTGATGCACAAGTACACATGCTCCCCAATCTGAAACTCCTTAAATTTTCTATGTTGATTTTCATAAATCTTATATTTGTCTTGATATGCCTTTAAATTCCTCTTAATAACCTACATATCCTTCTCCATATCAGCTAACATATCGAGTCCAATCAACACTCTATTCACTGGATCACTCCAGCTAATAGCAATATTACAAATTCGCCCATAAAGAGTCTCAAATGGACTCATTTTCAAGGATTTTTGATACCCATTATTATATGCAAACTCTACCAGTGGAGGATTCTCCTCCCACTTTTGTTGTTGATGCATGACATACATCCTCAATATATCCTCAAGATTCATGTTAACCCTCTTTGTCTGTCCATTTTTCTGTGGATGATAAGTTTTGTTGAAAGCTAACTTTGTTCCAAAACTTGCAAACAACTCCTTCCAAAACTTGAAAGTCAACTTGGCATCTCTATTTGATATAATCTTCTTGGGAACACCATGCAACCTCACTATCTTACTGATGAATATCTAAGCTACCTCATTAGTTGAATTTGTAGACTTCATTGCAATGAAGTGAGCTACCTTGCTCAACCTACCAACCATAACCATGATGGAATCATGTAACTTGCTTCGATGTCCTCGACAACCCTGTAATGAAGTCCATGGACATGACCTGCCTTTTCCATTCTGGAATTAGAATAGGTTGCAACAAACTAGCTGGATGCTTACACTATGCTTTCACTTGCTGACAATCCAAACATCTCGAGAAAAACTCAACCACTTCTTTCTTTAAGTTCGGACAATGATAGAACTTATTAACAACTTTCAAATTCTTTTGATTTCCCAGGTGAACTGAATATGGCTTGAAACAAAACTCACTAAAGATAATCCTTTTGACCTCACTATTATCTGATACATAAATCTTATTTCTAAATTTCACCAAGCCATCTCTGATAAGGCGATACTCCTCATCCCTATCACCTTCACCCTGCTACTTCAATATTTAGTTCAGTTGTTGATACCTCTCATCCTATTGCCTTGCATGGAAGATCCACTCTTGTAAATATGTTCCATATGAACTCACAGCTGAAACATGATTTACCTACATTCTATTACTGAGAGCATCTGCAACTTTGTTCTCCTTTCCCTTAATGTACCTAATCTCTAAGTTGAACTTACTAAGGGTAACCAACCATCTAGCTTGCCTGGCATTCAAATTTGGTTGGTCAAACAAATACCTTAGTCCACTGTGGTCAATTATCAAGACATAATTCGTCCACATCTTCAATGCATGAATGATAACTGACAACTAAAGATCACGAGTCACATAGTTATTCTCATGTTCATTCAGTTTCCTTTAATCATAACAAATCACCTATCCTTCCTGCATCAGGACCCCACCAATCCCTTCCTTACAAGTGTAACAATCCCTAGTTAAAGTTTCATGTAATAAAGTCATGGGACACGTATTCCAAATTGATTGTTGGGAAAGCACTATAGTGAGCATCACTTGCAGTTTATTATGGCAATGGAAATTGACAAAGGAAAAGAGGCAATAATTGGCATTTATTTATGAAATAAAGCAAAATAGGAGAAAAGGAAGGTGAAGGGACACATATTTTCATGCTAAGGAAATTAGAGAAAAAATGAAGGAAAGGGAGACATCAATAATAAAAAGGAATCAGAGAAACAGTTCACAAGTTTTTGTCAGTTTTGGCTTGGATCATTTGAGAGAGAGAGATAGAGAGAGATCCAAGAGGAGAAAGCAAGCAAAGTAAAGGAAAGGAAGGAAAAGGACAAGAGAAGTAAAGTGAAGGAAAGCAAGGAGAAGGTTGGATCAACAACTTTAGTAGGAGGATTTTGCAAGTAGCAGGTTGTATGTGTGATTTCCTAGCTATGGGGTGAATGCATTGTACATGCATTTGTTTATTTGCTTTATTTGATGTCATTGGCATGGGTTTTGTTGGGTTTGGCGGTGGTTTCATCCTTGCCTTTCCATTTTCTGTATAGTCATGGTGTGACGGGATTCATTCTTGGTTGAGCTTTGGATTGCTAGAAGGTCTTTGGAACCAGGTGAGGTGGTCTTAGGAAAATTGTCAATGGTTGGGGGTGGAGATGGTTTTCTCTGGGAAGCCCTTGACAGGTGGGCAGAGACAGGAAAATTCCTCAAGGTATGATGAAGGAAATTCTAGGGCATCCAAGCTCGGTTGGATTTTGTGATCTCAGGGCTGGTTTAGATGAGACTATGGTAGCTTGAGGGTGGATGTGGTTTAACCTTTGGATTCCCTATTTGGTTATGTATTGGTTTATTCCATGATATCACACATTCATTCTTGGAATATGGCACGGGGATCATTGGCTAAAAGAAAGATTTGGTTCAACCCAATCTATGATCGGGTTGTACGTGGAAGTCCCAGACTTGGTTGGATTTTACATATGTTAATGACAACCATTTTTCCTATTGTAATCTATGAGCACTTGTACTTGCTATTATGTGGATTCTATGGTTGTTTTATCATGATCATTATTTTGGTTATATGTTGGTCATTAGCATGGTTCTATGATGTGATTTCACTATGGTTGTTGTTCATTATTTGATAGGTATTTGAATGGTTGATGAATGCATGGGCCAACAAGTGTTGTTGCAGCTACTTGAGAAGGCATTAGACATTCTTGGTAATTATCAAATGAAGTTTATATATTTAAGACAAGATATGCATTCATGACCTGTAAATTATATTTCTACCATAAATTTGATGAAATGTCTAATGTGTATTAAGCAGTCTAGGTTAAGTTATGGCGTTTGATTTTTTGGCATTATCGTCAGCTAAACTATGATTCTGGAAAGTTACAGGTAGTTTTGGGTAGTGGTCTGGAGGCTAGACTGAAAAAGTGGCACAAATGTCAGAACTGCATGCTCAAATTTGGAGGATTTGGGTCATAACTGCATGGAAGAAGGCTTTTGTGTGTGGTTGGGGCCTCATAGCCACACTTTTGCCTTGTTTTGCATGTGATTGGGGTGTTAGGTCAGTGAAAAAGGGTTCCATCTTAGGGATTGATCACATGGGGTGGTTGTCCAACTCCTCAGTGATCTGTAGTGCATGTAGGATGTTAGTATGTGTTCAGTTTGTATTCCTCACATTTACCCTGGAGAGCTTGTAAAAGCAAGTAAATGTTGGAAGGGTAGTTATAGATTGGTATCAGAGCTTCCAAGTTCAAACACTTGGATTGGATGGGCTAGTTATGATTGTTATGCATGCATGCCAGTCGTATGCATGCATTATAGTGTCTAAGGTTTTCATGTATATAGTCAGTGTTATGGAATGAGTTATCATGCATGATGTTGATAGGTTGATATATACATACATATATATATATCTATATATATATATATATATATATATATATATATATATATGTATGTATGTATGTATGTATGTATGTATGTATGTATATGTCGTGCTAATCTGGATTCATTGTGTAGACAAGATAGCCTCCCCTGAACTTCACAGAGGTATGATTTTGATTATCTATATATTTTGTTGATCTAACATGTTATGCTTTCTAGAAGAAGAAGATCATAGATGATACAACTCAAGTGACACTCCTTATAGATCAACTGAGTAGTAAGGAGATGAGCACTCTCCTGATATAGCAAGTACGCTGAGAAATATGAAGGCAAAAATGAGAAGTTGAAAGGCAGATAATGACAGGATGGTTGAGTCATAGGAAAGTCTTTCCAGAACTCAAGAAAATAAAGGCGAGGTTAATGCAGCGATCCTTCGGAGCCTATCAGATTTGTAGAGAGAGGGACAACCACATATCTGTAATGGAAAAGAGGAAAGGAACAATGGGGCACATGGTAGCAAGTCTCGATCAAGATACAAGATGAGAAGAGATGGTATAATCAAAGGTGGTACATGGTTGGATACACTTGATAGGAGAGGTAGTTCTTATGGGTTATATTCTAGTTATGGTTAAAAGATACATCATTTTCATCATCGCAATCACCCTTATAGGAGGAGTGAGAAGCAATACTTGTCAAATGTGTTCAAGAAATCCAAGCTTCCTACATTTCATGGAGAGATGAAGAAACTAGAAAATGAAAAAGCATGGTTGCTTGGGATGAAGAATTTTTTCGAATTGCAAGGTTATACAGAGAATACGAAAGTTGGGATAGTTATTTTTAGTCTCAAAGTAAAGGAAGATATCTGGTGGGAATATGTGAAGCGTGTCAGAGGCATCAAGGTAGAACAATTTAGTTGACATAAGTTTAAAAGACTCTTCAGAAATAAGTACTTGTCCGAGAGATACTATGATGGAAAGGCTTAGGATTTTTATGAGCTAGAGATGGGATCTGTGACAGATGAAGAGTACATGACTAAGTTTATGGAGTTGTTGAGGTATGTTCCTTACCTCAAGGATGAGAAGATGAAGGTTTGAATATTTATCAGTGGACTTCCATTAGCATTCAAGCATCGGATTGAGTATGATGAGCTTTGGTCATTGGAGGAAGTCATCAGGAAACTGAAGCATTCTGATGAGTAGTCGAAGTGCAAGTCTAATCTTAAGAATGATTGGAAAGGGAATGAGAAGGCTAAATAAAAATGGTCTCTAAAGCATGGAAGACCTTAGGGTGAAGGTGAGAAAGAAAATGTCACTCCTTATAATAAGTTTAATGCAGTTTAAAAGGGACATGGACCTCGGCCTGGAGTGCAGTAGAATAAAGCTAGTGGCAGAGAATCGTTGAAGTATTGTATTTGTGGAAAAGATCATTGCAAGAAGGATTGTCCATTATACTAGGGTGGCAGGCCTAAGATCTATAGTGCCCAAGAGGCACATACAATTTGGGATGTTGGTTAGATCATTCCTCAAATCTATGCAACACTTGATAATACGAAGGCGTATCGTCGGGCATCCATTATTGAGATGGAAGGTAAGCTTTGTGATCGAGTTGTTTCCATTTTGAATAATCCTAGATCTAATTATAGTCATGTTAGTCCTGGCCTGGTGGATAAGTGTGACTTGAATAAAGAAGTGCACGCATAGTCTTGGTTGGTGTAGTTGGATACAAAGACCAATAAAAGAGTTCATCATTGGGTGAGAGCTTGTTCATTTGAGTTGAATGGTATGCCTACATTAGCAGATCTAATGTGCCTCCATTGGGATCATATAATATGCTTTTGGGTATGGATTGGTTGTTCACTCATAGGACTAAGGTAGATTGTTATGAGAAGGCTATTGAGTGCTTGGATGACGATGGAGAGAAGAGAATCGTGCATGGTAAGAAGAAGCTTACATCAGTGAGAATGGTTACAGCTATGCAGACAAAACACAGTTACATGAGAGAGTGTGTATTATTTGCAATGCAATTTTCCAGTGAGAAAGGGAAGGATGTTGAAGTCTTGAAGAGGTATCATGTTTTGCAGCAATTTCAAGATGTGTTTCTAGCAAAGATTTTAGATTTACCACCTCATATGGAAGTGGATTTATATATTGAGTTGATACTAGGAGGAGCACCAACATCAAAGGAAAATTAAAGGATGAGCACTCCACAGTTGATGGAATTGAAGTTACAGGTTAAGGAAATGCTTAATAAAGAATACATTAGGCCAAGTGTGTCGCCTTGTCATGCAATAGTGTTATTTGTAAAGAAGAATGATGGTACTCTCAGGTTGTGCATTGATTACAGGCAGTTGAACAAAGTTACTATCAAGAACAAGTTTCCATTGCCATGGATTAATGATTTCTTTGATCAGCTAAAGGGAGCATCAATATTCTTGAATATTGATATGAGATTAGGATATCATCAGGTTCACGTCAAAGAAGAAGATATCTACAAGACTATATTTTGTACTAGTTATGGGCATTATGAGTTTGTGGTGGTTTTGTTTGGTATTACTAATGTTGTAGCCACATTTGTGTGTTTGATGAAAAGTGTATTGAATCCTTGTCTGGACAAGTTTGTGATAGTATTCATTGATGATATATTGATATATTGATATATTATAAGAAGGAGGAAGAGCATGCAAAGCACTTGGAAGCAACGTAGACATTGTCGAGAGAGCATCAATTGTATGCCAATATTAGCAAGTGCAGTTTCTTTTAAATTGAAGTTCATTACTTGGGGAATGTTGTTTCAAAGGAAGGTATAATAGTGGACCCGCAAATTTTCAAATGAGGGTTGCGAGGAGTTGTTCTCCACCCCTGGTCCTTATTTACTAAATCCTTGTCTATTTGTCCTAAGATATAGGATTCTATGGGATTCTGGATGCCCATTGCTATATCTTTCTGGGCATTTTCATCCTTGTGCTATTTTTCCGACTTCCTTCCAGGCTTCTTTTGATTGTCAATAGTAGCACCATGTTCCTTGGAGTTGCTTCTGGTGATTCTGGGAGGGGGTGGGTCAGGAGGGAAGGAGGAAGTGATGATCAGAGGGAGAGGGGATTATGAAGGATCGGATTGGATCACGGGAGTAGGAGTGTCTTCAAGAGGGGAAAGGATGTGGAAGGGGTTGGAGGAAGAAGAGGAGGGATGAGTGTCAGGTTGGCGATCAGGGTGAAGAGAAGGGAGGGCTGATGAGGGAGGAGGAATGGGAGGAGAATAAGAAGAAGGACCAACTTTAGGATTTGGTTTGGGGTTAGGGGCAGCTTTTTTTTTTAACAATTTCCCATTGCTCTTCTTGCAGAGTGTTTTCTACATCAAGAGATTTAGTACAACAATTAGCAAAGTGGTCATATTTGTGACATACCTTGCACTTGAAGGGAATCTGCTCGTAATCTAGTTGATGAATGTGAGTCCAATCATCTACCTTTTGTTTGATGGCTTCTGGTAATCCTTTGCCTAGATCGACTTCTACACAAATGCGAGCACAAGCCTACATATTGTCCTTAGATTCACTTCGATCAATGTATTTTCCTACAGCATTTCCAATAACACGAACTGATTCATCCCCCCAGCAGTGAAGGGGAAGGTGAGGTAGCCGGACCCAGACAGGAACCAAAGTTAATCAGGATGAATTCTCATAATGGCTCAGACACAAAAATTCCCATTCCCTCTTCTTTGATGGAGCTTCCAAATCCAATCCGGGAGTGGTAGGGGCAAGGGGAGTCATTTATAATCCCAATGGAGATCTCATAGCTTCCTTTGAGTGGGGATTGGGAATCCTATCTAATAACAGAGCAGAAGTGCTTGCTCTCTATCAAGGTCTTATCCAGCTCCAAGAACTTGGTATCAGTAATGCGATTTTGTTTGGAGATTCTGTTGCCATTATCAGCCTTATGATCAACAAGCGTAAAGCTTCTAATATTTTCATCCAACAAACAATAAGCAAATGCCAAGCCTTAATCCGCCAAAATTGGAACCTTCGATTCTTCCATGTTCTCCGTGCCTTCAACAAAAAAGCCGATAAATGTGCCAGACAAGTGTGCAACAAATCCAAAGGGAATATCCTATGCTATAATGTGGAATGCCATCATCACCTTCCTTGAGTTCTCTCAAGGATCCAATTCAATTTTTTCAATGGCTAAGAATTATTTTCGTATCATTCAGATTTGTAACAAATCTGAGAAACCTGACAACCGGAAATGGTCAAAGATATTTCATACCTGCTCCATGGGCAAAATCTGCTTTGGTATCTGGCATCACCTAGGAAATCACACTTTCATTCTTGAAATCATCCGATCAACTGTCGTGCTCCATACCACCCATCCCCTCCTGACTTTGTTGTCTCCTTTCCGTGTTTTCCCATGCTTCTCCTCTGTTTATTCCTTCTCTCCCCTGACAGACCCTCTGCATCCCTTTTCCTACTTATTCACCCTCCCCTCCTTCCATTTCTGCACTCTGTCTTCTCCCTTTATTGATGATATGAGTCCCCAGCTCACTCCTCCCTCTTTGCTGCCTGCGTTCTGGGCTATAGCAAATCAGTATTTTCTCGTTCTCTTGGTTCCTACATCCTTCGTTCCTGCGCTTTATCTCTCAGATCATCCCCAAGAGCATCGCTTCTGGTTTGTTCCCAGGATTCAATAGCTCTCTCAGGTCCCTTTAACTTTTGCTTCTGCACTTTCTCTCTCTAATCGTCCCCAAGATCAATGCTTCTAGTTTGTTCCCAAGATTCAACAACTCACTCAGCAGCATACTTCCTCGGCATCAATGGCGAGGAGTGAGGACTGTCTCCATTGCGCTGACCTCCAGGCTGAACTAGAGAAAATTCGTGCCCACCAAAAGATCTTGGACACCAAGATTGACAACCAGAACCACATTATCAATGAGAAATACGCAGCGGACATCAACTTGATCCATCATAGAATCTATTCGTTGCATGAGCAGTTTAACCAGCAGTCCAACAGGTGCATCCATGCTGAAGAACCCAATGAGATTCTGAAATACATGATGGAAAAGAGGAATGCAATACCCACAAGCTCTTCAAGCATCAAGCAAGCTAGAGTTGACGATAAGCCGAAAGAGTCCATTGCTCGGAACATTAAGCACATCAATATAGATTGAATATGTTTTGTAAATGATGTTATTTGTTGCACCAGTTTGTTAGGCTTTATTTCTGGTCAGTGTTTTTCAAAAGCCCAAAAGGCAGGATCAAGGAGTATTTTTGTCTAACTTGTAACTCCTTCTTTCCTTGCTCTTCATGGCATAACATGTTGTACTTCAGGAGCTCAGTCTCCTTACTCTTTTTAGAATTATAATATGGCAACCGACTTTGTTAAAAAAAAAACAGTCGACCCAAAAATATTAGATCTATCATGGAGTGGCCAACTCCTAAAAAGGTGGATGAGGTAATATCATTCATGGGACTAGCAGGTTATTACACGAGGTTCATTAGGAACTTCTCACAAATTGCCTATCCTATTACATATTTGCATAGAAAATGGAATAAATTTGAATGGACAAGGGAGTGTGCAACTAGTCTTGAGCAGTTGAAGCATTTTCTTACAAATGCTCCAATCTTGAAGATTACAAACTGTTATTACATGAGGTTCATCAAGAACTTCTCACAAATTGCCTATCCTATTACATATTTGAATAGAAAATGGAATAAATTTGAATGGACAAGGGGGTGTGCAGCTAGTCTTGAGCAGTTGAAGCATTTGCTTACAAATGCTCCAATCTTGAAGATTACAAATCCTGATAAAGAGTTCATGGTATGTACTAGTGCTTGCAAGAGAGAAAATGGTGGAGTCCTGATGCAGGAAGGACAAGTGGTATGTTATGAGTCAAGGAAGTTAAATGAGCATGAGCAAAACTATGTGACTCATGATCTTGAGTTGGCAGTTATCATTCATGCCTTGAAGATGTGCAAGCATTATCTTCTTGGCAAGAGGTTTATTCTGATGAGTGATCATTGGATTGAGATATTTGTTTGACCAATCTAATCAGAATCCCAGGCAAGCTAGATAGTTGGATAAACTTAGTGAATCTGACTCTGAGATTAGATACATCGAGAGCAAGGAGAACAGGGTTGTAGATGCTCTCACTAGGAGAGTGCAAGTGAATCATATTTCAGCTCTGAGCTCATATTGGGTAGATTTACACAAGCAGATATTGCATGCAGGGCATCATGATGAGTTGAAGTATAGGTTGCAACAAAAGGGTGAAGGTGATATGGATTAGGAGTATCACCTCATGACATATGGCTTGGTCTGATTTAGGAACAAGATTTATGTGTGGGATATCAGTGAGTTGAAGAAGCTTATCTTAATAAAGTTTCATGTCAAGCTGTATTTAGGACACCTGGGATATCATAATACTTTGACAATAGTTAAGAAGTTCTATCATTGTCCAAATTTGAAGAAAAAGGTGGTTGAGTTTGTTGCGAAATGTATGGAATGTCAGTAGGTAAAAGAAAAGTGTAAGCGTCTAGTTGGTTTTCTACAACCTATTTTGATTCTAGAATGGAAATGGGAGGTCATTTCCATGGACTTCATTACATGTTTGCCGAGGACACCGAGACATCATGATTCCATCGTGGTTGTTGTTGACAACTTAAGTAAGGTATCTCACTTCATTGCAGTAAAGTTTACTAATTCAGCTAGTGAGGTAGCTCAGATCTTCATTTCCAGGTTTTGAAGGAGCTGTTTACAGGTTTTGGGACAAAGTTGGCTTTCAGTACAACTTATCATGTGCAGACATATGGGCAGATAGAGAGGGTCAACTGGATTCTTGAGGACATGTTGAGGATGTATGCCATTCATTAGTAGAGGAAGTGGGAGGAGTATCTTCCCCTGGTAGAGTTTGCTTATAAAAATGGGTATCAGGAGTCATTGAGGATGATTCCATTTCAGGCTCTTTATAGGCAGAGTTGTAATACTCCTGTCAATTGGAATATTCTAGAGAACAAGGTACTGATTATACCAGACATGTTGGTTGAGATGGAATAGGAAATGCATGTTATTAAAAGAAATTTGAAGGCAACATAGTATAGGCAGAAAAGTTATGCATATCAACACAGGGCATTGAAGTAGTTTCTGGTTGGGAAGCATGTGTACTTGCGCATCAAACCCAAGAGAAGATGCTTGAGGATTGGATCATGTGCCAAGTTGGCACCTCAATATTGCAGGCCTTTTGAGGTCCTTGAGAGTATTGGACCAATGTCCTACAATCTTTCACTCTCGCCAACAGTGAAAGTCCGTGATGTTTTCCATGTTTCATTTATTAAAAGGTATGTCCATGATGTTGATCGTGTGATTGATTAGTCTGTATTGTAGTTGGAACCAGAGGAAGAATTCCAGCCAGAACCTTAATGCATATTGCAGCAGAAACAACTCATGCTCCGGAACCGAGCAATCGAGCAAGTTAAAGTTCAGTGGAAGCACTTTGGGCCCAATGAAGCTACATGGGATACGGTTGATCAAATGTGGCCTTTGTATCGTTCATTATTTATTTCTTCAAGCAAATGATTTTTTGGTATATGTATATGTGTATGGTTGTAAATACCGCAATGAGATGTCTTATAAATATCCAATAAGCAGTATGTTTTTTTTCTTTTCTTTTCATCGGGATGTCATTATAAATATTGCATCGAGCTATGTTATAAAGCTCCATCGGTAGTATATTTTGTTTTCAGCGGGGGTTATTCATAGCTTTCATAAAACTCTAAGGATGGTGTTCCATAAAGGGGAGGGGTTTTTAACAACCATGGGTTAAAGTTTCATGTAATAAAGGATAATAAAGGAAAAATAAGACCAAGGTCACAAGACACGTATTCCAACTTGAATGTTGGGTAAGCACTATAGTTGGCATCACTTGTGGTTTATTATGGCTATGGAAATTGGCAAAGGCATTGACAAAGAAAAAGAGGCAATAATTGGCATTTATTTATGAAATAAAGGAAAATACGAGAAAATAAAGGTGAAGGGACACAAATTTGCATGCTAAGGAAATTAGAGAAAAAATGAAGGAAAATGAATAAAAGGGAGACATCAATAATGAAAAGGCATCGGAGAAACAATTCGTAATTTTTTATCAGTTTTGGCTTGGATCAGTTGAGAGGGAGAGAGAGAGAGAGCTCCAAGAGGAGAAATCAAGCAAGTAAGGAAAGGAAAGAAAAGGAAAAGTAAAGGAAAGGGAAGGAAAGCAAGGAGAAGTTTGGATCAACAGCTTTAGCAAGAGGATTTTGAAAGTAGCAAGTTGCAGGTGTGATTTCCTAGCTAAGGTGTGAATGCATGGTACATCCATTTGTTTATTTGTTGTCATTGGCATGGGTTTTGTTGGGTTTGACCATGGTTTCATCCTTGCCTTGACATTTCTTGAATAGCCATGGTGTGATGGGATTCATTCTTGGTTGAAATTTGGATTTTTGAAAGGGTTTTGGAACCAGGTGATGTGGTCTTAGTAAAATTCCCAAGGGTTGGGGGTGGAGATGTTTTTATTTGGGAAGCCCTCGACAGGTGAGTGAAGACAAGAAAAATCCTTAAGGTATGGTGAAGGAAATTCTAAGGCATCCAAGCTCGATTTGGTTTTACGATCTCGGGGCTGGTTTAGGTGAGATCATGGTAGCTTGAGGGTGGAGGTGGTTTAACCTTTGAAGTCCTTGTTTGGTTATGTCTTAGTTTATCCCATGAGATCCCACATTAATGGTTGGATGGCACGAGGGTGATTGGCTGCAAGAAAGATTTGGTTAAGCCCAATCTATGGTCAGGTGTTATGTGAAAGTCCTTATACTTGCTATTATGTGGATTCTATGGTTATTATTCTGGTTATATGTTGGTAATAAGCATGTTTCTATAATGTGCTTTGGCTATGTCTCTTTTTCATTATTTGTTAAGTATTTGAATGCTTGATGAATGCATGGGATAACATGTGTTGTTGCACTTACTTAAGAGGGAATTAGACCTTCTTGGTGATTATTATATGAAGTTCAGAGATTTAAAACCATATATGCATTCATAACCTATAAATTATATGTTTACCACATGTTTGACGAAATTCCTAATGTGTACTAGGAAATCTAGGTCAAGTTATGGCTTCAAGTTTGATTGTTTGGCATTGTCGTCACCTAAAATATGATTCTAGAAAGTTATAGGCAGTTTTGGGCAATGGTCTGGAGACTATCCTGAAAAAGTGGCACAAATTTTGGAACTGCATGCTCAAAATTGGAGGATTTGGATCATAACTGAATGGAATAAGGCTTGTGCATGTGGTTGGGGCCTCATAACCTCACTCTTTCCTTGTTGTGCATGTAGTTGTGTTGTTGGGTCAGTGAAAAAGGGTTCCAACTCAGGGACTGATCACATAGGGTGGTTGTTCAACTCCCGAGTGATCTGTAGTTCCTATGGGATGTTAGTATGTGTTCATTTTTTAGGCCCCACTTCCTCAATGGGAACTTAGAGGTTGGGTCATGTCATAGTAGCACTGAACCTCACATTTACCCAGAGATTTTGTAAAAGTGGGTAAATGTTGGGAGGGGTGGTTACAAAAAGCATCTATACAAACCACAAACTCCTTATCAGTATCTGCAATCTTCAAGACTAGAGCATTTGTAAGCAAATTCTTCAACTACTCAAAACTAGTTGTACACTCCTACAGTCCATTCAAACTTCTTCCCTTTCCTCTACAAAGATGTAATAGGATAGCCAATCTGTGAGAAATTTTTTGTGGACCGCCTGTAATAACCTGCTAGTCTCATGAATGATCTAACCTCATCCATATTCCTAGGATTTGACCACTCTATGATAGCTTTAATCTTTTCTGGTCCATTGATATCGCCTCCTTGGAAACGACATGTCCCAAGTAATGAATCTGAAACCAAAAGAAACTACACTTCTTGAGCTTGGCATACAATTGATGCTCTCTCAACAATCTTAACATTGCTAGCAGGTGCTCTGCATGCTCTTCCTCATTCTTGGAGTATATCAATATATGATGAATAAACATTATCACAAACTTGTCTAGGTAAGGATGCAACGCATTGTTCATCAAACACATGAAAGTGGTTGGAGCATTAGTAAGAGCAAAAAAAACCACCATAAACTCATAATGTACATACCATGTGTGGAATGTAGTCTTGCAGATGCCTTCTTCTTTGATGCACACCTAATGATATCCAAATCTCAAATCAATGTTTGAGAACATTATTACTCCCTTTAGCTAATCAAACAAGTCATCAATCCTTGGTAATGGTACCTATTCTTGATATTCACCTTGTTCAACTAACACTAATTAATGCATAGACTAAGAGTACAATCCTTCTTCTTTATAAATAGTATTGGTGCACCCCAAGGAGACACACTTGGCCTTATTTATCCTTTATCAAGATTTTCCTTAAGTTGCAACTTCAATTCCACCAACTCCAAAGTGCTCATCCTGTAAGGTGGATTTGATGTTGGTGTTGCTCTTGGTACCAATTCAATAGATAAATCCACTACCCTATGAGGTGGTAACTCTGAAATCTCTGGTGGAAACACATATTGAAACTACTGCAAAACAGGATACCTCTTCAAAACTTCATCATCCTCAACATCCTTCCCTTTGTCACTGGAAATATGAACTGCAAATAATACATATCCTTTCCAGCAACTGCGCTTTTCCTACATAGTTGTAACGATTCTGACTTATGTCGGGTTCTTCTTTCCTTGCAATACTCTCCTTTCCCCATTATAATCCAACAACTTAATATCCTTATCATAGAAATCCACTTTAGTCTTATGAATGAACAACTAGTCCATGCCCAAAATCATACTATATGATCCCAAAGGAAACACATTTAGTTGTGTTGATGTAGGTATACCATTCAACTCAAATGCACAAAATCTCACCTAATGATGAAATATTCTTTTGGTCCATGTAGCCAACTGCACTAACCAATATTTTGCATTTAATTCTTTATTCAAGCAACACTTATCCACCAGGTCAAGACTAATATAACTATAATTAGATCCAAGATCAATTAAAATATAAACAATTTGATCATGAAGCTTACCTTCCATCTCAATAATGAATGCCTGATGATTAGCCTCCTGTTATCCAGTACTGCATAAATCCAAGGAATACTCTGACCAATATCCCTAACTGTCTCTGCCTCCTGAGCACTATAAATATGAGGCTTTCCACCCTAGTGCAATGGACAATATCTCCTATGATGCTCTCCACCACAAGTCCAACACTACAAAGGCTTCCTTCCATTACCCTTATTTAGATAATCAGTCTGAAACCTGTGTCCTCTGTCAATTGCATCAACTGCATTGAACTTCTTATAGGGTGCTAAGTTTTCTTTATCACTTGCATCGTGAGACCTTCCTCGCTTCTTAGCTCAATTTCCTTTAGTCTTCTCATTACCTTTCCAATCCCGCTTAGCCTCAGACTTACACTTAGACTACTCATAACATTGCTTCAACTTCCCAATGACTTCCTCCAATGACCAAGGCTCATCATACTTAATCCAATCTGTAAATTCTAAAATCAATCCACTGAGGAACCTTTGGACCTTTGTCTTCTCATCCTTGAGGTAGGGCACCTACCTCAACAACTCTAGAAACTTGGTAATGTACTCTTAATTTGTCATGGTACCCACCTTCAACTCATATAACTCCTTGGATTTTCCATCATAATATCTATCTGACAAGTACTTCTTCGTAAAGAATCTTTTAAACTCATGCCAATAAAGCTCCTCTACCCTGATGCATCTGAAACACTTGACATCTTCCCACTAGATATCTTATCTTCCCTTGAGATTGGAGATATTTATCTTAGCTTTCATATTCTTTGAATAATCATGCAATCCAAATAACTTCTTCATCCCAAGAAACCATGCTTCTGCATCCTCTGGTTTCTTCACATCCTCATCAAAAATAGGAAGTTTGGATTTCTTGAACTCTTCTAGAAAATATTGCTTCTCACTCCTCCTATAAGGATATTGGTGGTAATGACGATGTCTCGCAAAACCATAACTAGAATAAAACCCATGAGTGCTAGCCCACTTGTCAGTGTATCCAAAGATCTGCCATCTCTGACTATGTCATCCATGTCCAACCTGTACCCTGATCGAGACCTACTGACATATGCCACGTTCATATTTTCCTCCTTTCCATGATTGATCCTTAGTTTTAATTGCTTCTGAAAATATGGAAGTCTCTAAAGGATGACTGCATTAAACTCTTCTTTCTTTTCGTGAGCTCTCGAAAGCCTTTCCTATGCCTCAATCAACTTGCTATCATTTTCCTTACAACTTCTGATTTTTGCCTTCAAACTTCTCAGTGTATCTAATAAATCATGAGAGTATTCTTCTCCTTGCTGCTCAACTGGCCTGTCCCATTTCATTGAATTCACATCAAGCCTGTAAGAGGAGTCATGTGAATTGTGGTCCACCAGTATGCTCTTCATCTATGATCTTCTATCTCCCACAAACATGCCATGTTAGATAAACCAAATAGAAATAATAATCAAAATCATACCTCAGTGAAGTTTAGGATAGGTTATCTCATTTGCAAAAATCAGCCCATATTAGCACCATGACATCAATCATATAAACATATCAACTTCTCAACATCTCAACATCATGCATGATATCACAAACTGTCACACTGGCCATATACATGACAACCATAGCTACTGTAATGCATGCATAATGGACACATATGACTGCCATGCATACATAACAATCACATCTAGCCATCTAGTCCAAGTGTTTGAAGCTGGAAGCTCTGATACCAATTTGTAACCCCCCACCCCACATTTACCCATTTCTACAAGCTCTCCAGGGTAATGACGCCATCTCCAAGATCTAGTAATGGAAGTGGGGCCAATACACCGACAACTTATAAACATCTCTCAAGGGCTACGGATCACTCATGAGCCTAAAAACCACTCCAGATGGTTAATCCTTGGGTTGGAGATCTTTTCACTAGGGAGACTACCCAACCACACCCATAACTCAACATCAATGCGGTTATGGGGTCCCAACTATATGCATAGGCTTGCTTCCATGTGGTTATGACCCAAAAACTCTAGTTTTGTGCCACCGGATTTGAGCCACTTTTTCAGACTAACCTCCAAACCATTGCCCAAAACTACATGTAACTTTCTAGAAACATAATGAAGATGATGACAAGGCCAACCAATCAAAACTCAAGCAATAACTTGGCCTAGACATGTCTAATCCATGATAGACATTTCATCAAACATATGGTAAACATAGAAGCTACGTGTCATGAATGCATATCTAATCATAAACTTCTAACTTTCATTTGAGAATCACTAATAAGGCTCCAATCCATCTTTAATTAGTTGCAGCAACACTTAATAGCCCATGCATTCATAAACCATTCAATAAATTATTAAATCATGAAAGAGATCCATAGTTAGAGCACATCATATAACCGGGTATATAACCAGCATATAACCAGAATAGAGACCATAACAAATCTGCCATAATGTCAACGTGATAAACAATATAAGTGCTCGTAGATCACAATAGGAATATAACTCTTATTAACATATGAAAACTCCAACCAAATCAGGGACTTCCACGTACCACCCTACCATATATTGGGCTGAACCAAATCTCTCTTTCATCCAATCACCCCGACACCATATTCCAAGCATGAATGTGGGATCATAAGGGTTAAACCAAAACAAAACCAACGAGGGCTTCCAGAGGTCAAACCACCTCATCCCTTGACCACTGTGATCTCACCTATACGTTCTAGGAATCACTAACATAAACCATATCGATCTCTACCCAAGTTTTTGAGGGCTCCAATAACTAGTAACTCAACCCACAACTAAATCGAGGCTCTAGAGAATTTGTTTCAACCCACGGCTCCAGGGACTAGTAACTAAACCCACAAGGCTCCAGAATGTTTGTCCCAACCTGCAGGGTCTAGGAACTAGTAAATCAACCTAAGTTGTTTCAGGGCTCCATAGCATTTGTTCCAACCCACAACCATAGAGAACTTGAGAACCAATAAAAAAAAATGGGAAACAATCAACACCATAGATATCTAGGAAATGGAAAGGCAAGGATGAAACCACTGCCAATCCAAGAAAATCTCCATGCCAATCACAACACATAACCAAGGAATCACATGCATATACCATGCATCAAAAAATCAACAAGGAAATCACACATGCAACCTGTTACCTACAAAGTATCCCTACTGTAGCTATTGATCCAACTGTCACCCCTTGTTCTCCCTTGCTTTCCTTTGCTTTCTTTCTCCAATCCAAGTGAATGTTAGAGTGCTCCAAGCATGCTCCAATAATACTCTAAGTGTGCAAGAGTATGAGAGAATGAGAGTGTGCTCAACTCAAAACTGTCAAAAATCTAGAAATTGATTCTTTGGTGCCTTTTTATTATTGATCTCCCTTTTTTCTTCATTTTCCTTCATTTCTCCTCTAATTCTCTTCACCTTTATTTTCTCCTATTTTCCTTTATTTTCATAATAAAATGCCAATTATTGCCTCTTTGCCAATTTCCATATCCACTATTAATCCACAAGTGATGCCCACTATAATGTTTTGCCCAACATTCAACTTGGAATATGTGTCCCATGACCTTGGTTTTATTTTATTTACATAGAAAATCAACCAGAGGCTATTACAGTTTTATTGGGCCACGTGTATATGTGTATGTGTTGTGTAATGTGTTGCGATAAACATAATTGGGTCTGTTTGGGCTCGCGTGCTATGTAGTGTGTTCGGGTGGAGGCAGGATAGCCTCTGGATTCCCGATGATAATATTATGTCAACAAAAGACAACTAGGATAGGTAGTGCCAATACTTGCACTATAGCGAATGGGATTATATGCATATTGTATAGATATCGTAGGTTGGGTGCTTCCTGGCTTGGAAATAGATCAAGTGTGCAGGAATTAAAGGGAAGAGAAGAGAAGGCACAATGTGCTTGTTAGGTTTGGAAACTAATCCAACGTGTGTATGAGAAGAGATAAGGTCATTAGATGCTTGTTAGATTTGGAAACGAATCTAGTGTATGTAAAACAAGCATTAGAGAGAAAATCAAGCTAAGTAGCAATATTCCATTGAATTTATGATTTATTTATTTTAATTATGAACATAACTTAATGCTCTAATTTATGATGGCTTGGTTTATGAGTTAGTTTGGTTTGTTGTGACAAGTCATCGAAAAAAAATTAAAAAACATTCAAGTGCACCTCATGATTTAATCTACTAATGAGGTAAGATTTCAATTTAGTGAACTTTCCTTTATGATAAATCTCATGTTATGATATAGGAATGGATATGGGACTACTTGAATCGGTGAATGAAGCTGGTTGATAGGTTTAAATTTAGTGGTAGCGAAGGTATTAAAGTATGCAACAATATGTTATACATGGAGGAAGGAAACACTCCAAGAAGAGGCAAAGTCACCAAGCAGAATTGGGTGCAACAAAAGCACTAGAAACTAAAAAAGAGCCACTGAAATATGATTGATTTAATAGCTTGTATGCTCATTGAGTTACAAAGCAAGCAACTGCGTATGAAAATACTGCATAGAGCTATCTATATAACTCTCCATAAAAAGTGTGCTTGTTTTAAGCATGTTTTTTATGTTGTATATGGCCATAGAACACCGAGGATGGTGTTCCCCCAAAGGGAGGGGTTTGTCATAGCCCTTGCTCAATTATCCACCATTGTAACTAATGTAATTATTTTGCTAAAAATATATATAAATAAATGGGTTGAGTCTATGGAAATAGATTTCCAAAGTTGAGGAGGATTATTGCCTGGGAGTTTTATTATTTTGACACAACCAAGGAGACTAACAAGTGTACAACATGGATTTGATGGCCTCATCACCGTTCAAAGGGAAATCCATTGGTGGCTAGATGCATGCAAGGGTGAGATGGCCACCCATTGCAATAGGAAATAAACAAAATAAAATAAAATTGAGGGACAAAGAAGTATGTGGCATGATTATAATTTGCCTGGAGGATTTTGTCCAGATAGGCAAAAAGATAACCTGAAGTTGACAATTTGAGCAACTGCAGGAGGAATTGGTACACAGGGGTACGTATGAAAATGTAGAGGATAATTCTAGTGTAGAGGAGAATCAAAACAGAGGTTTGTAGAGGTAGGTGTGCTAGCGAAGGAAAGAAACGGTGTAAAGAATGGAGGAAGATAGTCTGGGTGCAATCATACTAGCTTCATGGAACAAGTTTTGTAGCTTTGTTTCTTGGTGTCCATTGCTTGTAGATACAATTTTAAAAAATTACATAAGGAAAGGAAACAATGGAGACCTTTCATAAGAGAGTATTAGACCTGAATGAGACCAAGAAGATCCTAAGTTCAAGAAGGAGGGTCACATTATGTGTGGGCAAGTTCATATCTCTGCACGTTAGAAGCATCCAAAGTTCGGGCAGCCAACCTGCTTCTCAACCATCATGGGATGGCTTTCCCAAATTATTCAAACTCTTCAAAAGTTGGTAATGTGCCTCGTTAATTTGGACTTGTAGGGACACTTATTCTAGAGGCAGAGTTTGATAGGGTGGTGAAAACACACAAAGGAGATGTCATTGTGGTAACTATGGGAGTGATCAACCGATGGTTTAATGACAATCCTTCTAAGGTTTTGGAAATCCTCTTCCTCAGAGATACATCTAAGGCCCATTGATTGAGAGAGTTCCTTGATTTCCACCTGATGGGTGGCTCTAATGAACTATTCCATGTTTAATAAGGAGTTCGTATCGAGGGCATGGGATCTAAAGAAATATAAGGTGGAGCACATGAGCCTGAAAATCCAATCCTGGACTGGAATTGTTTAGTTGAAGAAAATAAAAAAATTTACCACTCAAAGGTCCCAAGAAGAATGAGACAAACTATGGTTGGTTTTTAACTATATGTGATCCATAATATTAAGGAAAGTGAAGGCAACAACATCTAAGAAGGAATCCTGCACTTCCATAGAACATAGTGGAGAAAACAATTCGATTACGCATATGGAGGTTTGGAAGAGTTCTCTCAGGTGAGGAACAATGACCTCCTAATTCCCCATTGGGATGAAGGGTAGAGATGGTTTCTTTTGGATTCCCTTAATAACTGGGGTGGAGGCCTCTTTCCTTAGACTCATGGTAAGAAGAATTCTGACACCTTCGTTACTTATTATCTTAGTTCTTGCAATGTGTTCTAGATTCCCAAGGTTAGGTGGAACCATTGTTTATTTGAGGGTGGAGGCATCAACCTCTGGACTCCCTTGCTTGCTTAAGGGTGGAGAATTGAAGTCTTAGGATCGCATTATGTTTATTAAGGGTGGAGGTGGCAGACCTATGGAATCCCTGAGTTAAATTGACTATCTTATGATTAGCTGGTGTGTGGAGGTGATTGGTCCCTTAGAGACACTATTTCAGCTAGCAGTGTTGGTTTCATTCATTGAGAAAACCTCCACTATGGAATTTGTCTTGGGGGTGATTGGTCTATAAGATAGGCCACAATGCAACCCAATCTATGGTTGGGTGCAGAGTTGTAATCCCCAAATTAGTTTCCCAATCTTAATTGAGATAAGTATCTTACATGTTTGATTTGTATAATGAATTTCATGTTGTTCTTGTTGCACTTATATGATCCCATTGAATGTATGAAGCATGATCATTTATATGGTGGTTTATTTGGTTGTTGATGTTGTCTTTAATATTGCAATTCATGTATTATAACGTGTGTGATGCATATCTTGTCTGAAGAATTGTTCACATAATTGATACTCATCCCAGTATGTGAATTACCACCATGACTTGTTGGTTCTAACCTGAATTGCTCGGATGGGAAGCACTCATAAGCGAGTTGATTGCCATACATACAAGTATGTCCTTCTACAATTGAAAAAACACAATATAAGCTTCATTACTTAAACCTTGAAACCCATGTGTGTATGGACCTATAAATAATCCTGTGAATGACCTATATTTCTCACAGTACTAGGGAATAGGTTTTAACCAACATATGCCTTTGATAATGTGAAAAAAACAATATTCAGTATGCATGGACTGTAGGAGTGTAGATGGGCATATACCTAGCTATTTCATTAATTGGTCATGAACACCTATTGAAATCCAAATAATACAATTGATACCATGGTAAGTATGAACATTTCACCCTGTGTGCAATTTTTGAATTAACATCATGTTGAGCATAATGATGTCATATGTATTCTTATAGTCTCCATAGCCATTACAAAGTCACTCACATAACTAGCGTAGTGTACAAGAATATGAATATATGCCAATCATTAAAGAGGTAAATCATGTCTAGGAATATGAATATATGCCAATCATTAAAGAGGTAAATCATGTCTCAAAACAATGATGTAGGTCGAAAGAAACCTACAGGCCTTAGTACCTTGACAGGATTAACACACAACATTATGCACTTGAGCCACTGTGTTCCTTTGTAAACCAAGGAAATCTCGGTATGTCAACCTAAGAGGAATATATTATAGCCAACTCTTTGTTGATCAAACCCTTAACTTCGGGCCTCTCATTCATACACCAGATGGTCACAAATCTACTCAATATTACATATAATGACAGTGGTAAAATGGTGTTATAGACATAAAGTGTTAAATGGGTCTCTCTCAACTTTCGGTTGGTCAATTTTTTCCAGGTTGGAAGAGTTTGGCATTTATAAAAACTTGATGTTGTTGTATATATGATTTCAAATTCACAATAAGGGTATCAATAATGAATTCCACTTGTCATCTTTAGAAGATATATCCTAGTAAGCCATATAAATTATGTCAGTAGTATATTTTAATGTTACAAGGGTTCAAGGGAAGATGTGTGAACCATTGGTATCTTTTATCTTACTTTGAGTCATCAAGTACTCAACTCTGTGTTGGCTTGTGGACATTCAATTTCCATACTAATTTGCCTTTTATTCTTATTTCTAAGGATTCCAATTACCTTGTTGATCCAGTGACAACTCCCTTTCTCATTTCATTCTTGCGAATGTTGGTTACCTTTCATTACATAAATTTGTTGGAGTATGCATGTGCCTCATGACAGTACTATAGTCGTTCTCAGTGCATAGGCGTCTCATATGATATATTTCCAGGCTCAACTTGAATTTTCTCTGCTCAAGATGTATAAAATAACAAATACATTGGCTTCTAAAATTGGGTTTGTATTAGAAACATGTTATGTGAATGATCATACTAGTTATGTTTGGAAGCACTCTAAGACTAATTTACTAGGGTTTAGGGTTAAGTTTTGTTGAGTTTACAAATCTCGTCCAGAATCAGTATATAGTATAATGTAAACTTGTTATTCTTGTCTGCTACTCTGGTGATTCAGTACAACATGTCCAATGCATGGTATTTAAGGAATACAGTGGGCAATGTTGTGTAAGGAAATGATTGATATAAATGTTAACAAGATATGTGAGGATCATTGGGGAATTGAATAAGAAGGCACACTCAAAAGTTCAAGTTCTTATGTAAATAATCATATTATATGGAAAGCATAAACCTAAGGAAGGTTTAATGTAACAACCCTAGTTGATTTTCTGTGTAAAAAAATAAATAATACCAAAGTCATGGGAGACATATTCCAAGCTGAATGGGACGCAAAACATCCTAGCAGTTCTTAATTTGGTTTAATATGGCTAGAGGAATTGGCAAAGGCATTGGCAAAGGATTTGAAAAGGCAAGAGGCATTAATTGACATTTTACTTATGAAAATAATGGAAAATAGGAGAAAAGGAAGATGAAAGGTCATAGGTTGCATGTGAGGACAAAAATGAAGGAAAAATAATGGAAATTGAAGAAAATAGAGGCCTAACTAATAAAAAGGCTTCTCAGGATCAATTCACAAATTATTTTTTTCCCAGTTTTGGAACTCTCTTTTTATTCTCTCTACTCTCTCATACTCTTAAACACTTAGAACATTCTTGGGGCACTCTAGCATTGGAGGAAGGAAGGCAAAGGAAGGACAATAAAGCAAAGGGAAGTAAAGATCAAGCGGCTACAATGAGATTACTTGTAGGTATCAAGTTGCATGTATGATTTCCTTTCTAGTTTTGACATGCATGGAACATGAAGGTGTGTGGCACATGCATGCGTGTTTTTGGTGCTCTTGTTGTCATTGCCAGGGGTTTTTCGAGGGGTGAAAGTGTTTTTTATCCTTGCCTTTCCATTTCTAGATAGCCATGGTGTGGTGGGGTTTCTCTTAATTGGTTGAGTTGGATTGATGGATGGTTTCAAAACTAAGTGGGGTGATCTTAGGAAAAATCACAAGGCCTAGGAATCCCTAAACTAGTAAAGGTCGAATTGCGATAAAGCTTGGTTGTGTGTACCCTCATTGGACCTAGGAATCCTCGACCGGTAAATGGCGGGATAAAAAGGATCTTCATCAATCATTTCTTTTGAAAGGTATGGATTTTATATTCCAGTACTGTTTCTTATGATTCAATAGGAATGAACTCAAGGATAGATTTACTAGTTTGTTTGTTTGTTACTAGATTTAGCCATTAAATCTAGGGATATTTCTCTTGTCTACAAGAGAAATTTGTATGCCGTAACAAATTGGTGACCATACTGGGAACGAATGGTTCTTCATTATGTCCTCTAGTGACCTCTGATTGCTTTATGTAGCCTTGTTTGATTGTGCTCTAAACCTTGAAATCTTAAAGTTCTGGATTTTTAGATTTGTTTTGTTTTGTTTTTTTTTTTTTTTTTAAGATTTCTCGGTCGGGTACTTTTCTTTGGTCATAGTGCGCAAATTTGCGCACTTTTCCTTTAACAACTGTGCATTTTCTCACTGAACATAACTAGTTACCTGTGCACGTCTCTTAAATTTTTGAAAAGCAGGGTTTTCATCTGTTAGGTTTAGAATTTTTTTATTATCATACTTTCTTGGATCCGTTTACGTTCTAGAAAAGTACACTCTATTTTGATTTGTTATTTTGAGTTCCCTTCTTGAGAAATCACTTATCTTTGCAAACTAGAGTTTAGGGTTTGATCTGGTAAATTGTTGATTAATCAAAAGAAATATCGGTCATTGCTGAGATAGCTTGAATCTGTCCTTCTTCTGTCAAAAGATTAGATTAAGTACTTTGTTTTCATGATTGTAGAGAATCATTAGTATTGGTAAAAAGTTAGGGTTTTTCAAGGCAACCACTTGTGATTTGGAGTTTGTTGTTTTTGTCGGAGTGAATAGTTGTTTTTCTTTTATATAAGGCAACACAATATTCTTCTTGCAATGATTGTAATTCATTATGTCAAGTCGAAATTATGGCTTGTGTCTGTGGAAGGAGGAATTAATTGTTTGATTTTGGGTATACAAGAAGTTGTTAAGATAAAAATTTTGCATTTTGTAGCTTGGATTTTAAGGACTTCTTCTGTCAAAAGATTAGATTAAGTACTTTGTTTTCATGATTGTAAAGAATCATTAGTATTGGTAAAAAGTTAGGGTTTTTCAAGGCAACCACTTGTGATTTGGAGTTTGTTGTTTTTGTCGAAGTGAATAGTTGTTTTTCTTTTCTATAAGACAACACAATATTCTTCTTACAATGATTGTAATTCATTACATCAAGTTGAAATTATGGCTTGTGTCTGTTGAAGGAGGAATTAATTGTTTGATTTTGGGTATACAAGAAGTTGTTAAGATTAAAATTTTGCATTTTGTAGCTTGGATTTTAAGGAAATTAGGTTGCATTAAAAAAAAAAAAAAAAAAAACCTCACAACGTTTTTTTTTTTTTTGGGGGGGGGGGGGGGGGGGGGGGGGGGGGGCGCAAGAATCGTGTATTTTTAAAATTATTCATTGATTCTTGCATTATTAAAAAGTGAATGAAACCTCTTTCCTTACTTTAGTTACAATTCATCGAAGTGAAAATATTACATTATCATACTTGATTGCATTCAGTTTTGAGTTAGGTTATAACACCACCGGTTTCACATCCATCAACCTACTGAGTAAACAACAACTTAAAAAAAATGTTAATAAAATAAATTAGAATTTTTATATTTCTAGGGCTCATTACACCTACATTAGATCAGATTGTAGGGCTTTGGAATAGGAAAGTGAATTAACTTTCTGAAGCTGTAAACAAACAATAGAACCTTGCGGTAAGGAGTAAATCCATTTATTACAATTTGACTATGGGAAGCTCCTCTTACAAGGGAGTTAATCATGAGATCATATCGGACCCAGTGAAGTGATCAACCCCACTTCATTGGTTACAGTGGCGCAATTTGCATGCATTACAAATGGTGTATAAATGTGCTTTGGAGTCACTTGAAGGATAAAACTCAGATTGACCATGTTGAGGAACCTTCAAGGGGATTGAGCTTTGTTACTTTTCCCTTGTGTGTATGTCTGATATGCGACTGTCCCCCCATGTTAAATTGTTGTATGTGGTAACCTTAGAGACCATTATCTTAGGATTTTTACCCAATGTGATGGAGGGGGAGAAATTCCATGTTGTACTTGGAGAAGATATTGACTGCACTCACTTGGACCTTTTTGGAGGGTATTATTTGCTCGAGATGGAATAAGTGAAGTTACTTGCACCAGACCATGGCCATTAAGCAGGTTGTTGGCGTAACTGATTCCACCTACTCTATCTCTATTAACTTTTCATGTTGATCTCTACGAAGTTGGGTTTCATCACCAACTAGTGATTTCGCTGTGAAAAGGTTGTTTGTGTGGTTTGATTCCTTATATTTATTAGCGCATGTTATTTGCTTGTTTTTACTTTTTGCATAATTTAGGTGTAGATTATGTAATTGAATTGTTAATATTGTTTAAATACTTAATAAATTTATTTAACTTGAATCTAATGGAAATAATGCTGGAATTTACCAACCAACGAATATCTTTTAATGGGAATACTAGTCCTTTTCTTGACCTTGGAAATGTCGTTCCTCCTTATATGGCTACGTTGTCACTTCCCAGATTCATAATTCGTTTACCAGTGTGGTTTTTTTCAAATTCTTTAGTCCCAAATATCCAAATTGTTCCACCTCAACCAAGTTCTCCATCTCAACAACACCAATCAATTGTTAGCCCTTTACCTTCTTCACCCAAAATGTCTTCCTCCCTTTCTTCTTCTTTGCTTGGTAAAAGCCTTGATGCTAGTAACTAGGTGACTAAGAAGAAGAAGAAAGGGAAGAATAAGAAGAGAAATCAAGGTAAGAAAGAATTCAACCAACCAACTATTTCTCTGAGTATGGAAAATGTTGAGGAACCGTCTAAAGTGTGTCACAAGCCAATATTCCCTTGCAAACTTTGTAACGGTGACCACCTTCTTATTGATTCTCCTAGAATTCCAAAGGTGTTAGAAGTGTGGTCAAAAATGTCTCATCAACTTACTATTAATCCATCAACCAGTGATTGTCAAGTTCCTGGGAAAAAGGGTAAAGTTAGGTTTCCCTGTAGGTTATGCGAAGGAAGTCATCAAACTCGTATTTTCCCTTACATGGATGAAGCCTCAAAATCATTAGAAAACTTTATTGTTTCTCAACAACAGCTTCCAACTAGTTATTGTATGCTTTTTTCCAACCTATCGTCAGTTGATGGGGCAATTGATATAATTCCAAGTGTAGTCAATCCCAGTCTTCCATTGGAGAGTGAAACACATATCACTAGGGTTGATGAACCATTAGTTGATCAAGTGGTCGACTCAATTCCACATTCAGTTGATTTGACTCTCTTTCTAAAGAGTGACATTAATACCACTTAGGTCCTTCTTGTTACTTCATATTCTTCTACACAATGGGGGTATTCTACGTGCTTCTACAGAACCCCCTCCAAGTACTGAGGTCATTTCCTTTGAATGGAGTAGACTGAAGAGCCTAGTTTTCCTTCTTCCACCCCTTTCCAAATCACTGTGAAGGCTTTTCGTAAGAATGTGCGTCACACAAACGTCGACAAAGGTTATTCTATTAGTATTTTATCCTCAATTGCTTGGAAAGCTTTGGGTTCCCCTTAGCTTCAGCCTGTTACAAAAAAATTGTTAGCTTTTAACAGAACCATTAGTGAACCTTTAAGGATCCTTCCTAAGTTACATATTACTCTGGAAGGAAAGATTGTCTGTATTGATCTTATGGTAGTTCAAGGCCCCTTGGATTTCAGTTTGCTCCTTGGGAGAGAATATGTATATTCCATGAAAGCTATCATGTCCACACTCTTTCGAGTGATGTCTTTCCCTCACAATGGAAACATTGTGACTATTGACCAACTTTTGTTCATTGGTCTTGATTCGACCCCCAGATATCTGACATCACTTAATGTTCCTTATCTGGAAGTGGCATCTACCCATAAGGTAAATTATGTGGCAACCTGTCCCATGTTTTTATTTACCGATGTAAGTGAGCTTCACGCTATTTTCTCAACTTCTTTTGACTCATATCTCATAATTGGCATGGTGAACCGTATGAGGGAATTTGAAATCTATTTTCTTACACCTATTGATTATTCTCACATGTTCTTGCTAGAGAACTATTCTTCCTTCTGATGAAGACCTCTTGGAAGCCATGATCGAGGTATGTCCCTTGACATGTGTTTCTTCTAGTTGGAATCCATGATCAAGTTTCCGTGAGGATGGTTTTTTACTGTGTCAACCTCGATAAAAAATGAAACAAATTCCTCTCTAATTAAATCAAGTCTTTGATTAGGTCACATAAATGTTGAGTCAAACAGTTTATCTGATCTTGTTAATGAACCTTCGTTTCATCTACCTATTAGTAACTAATCATTTACTTAGGTAGATCAAATGAAGCTTAGGGGTCATGTGCCTCTGCATGAGTACATTGTAAATTGTTGTATCATATTTTACATAGGTGGCAATTTTACTACTTTTTTGTAAACTCCTTCCTACTTCCCTTGCTTATCTTGTGTTACACTTGATTTGCATATGTCAACGCTCCCTCAAACATAAATTGGCTACACTGATGGTGCTAGTCATAGTACTCAAAATATGTATTCCGCAGCTTGGGCTATTTATTCGCCCACCGATGAGTTAGTAACCCTACATGAAATATGCCCTAGTTGAACAACAAACAATATTGTAGAATATAGTGCAGTCATCGAACGATTGTCTGACACCATCTAATTTGGCATTTGTCATTTAATTGTTATAATGGACTCTCAACTCATTGTATTACATTTAAATTGTGTTTATTCAGTTAGGAGTTCTACAATGTTAAGGATGTTTTTTTCCGGTCCATCTCTTGGAAAGCAAATTCAATTAAATTGAATACCAACATATTCCAAGACATTTAAATACATTAACAGACACATTGGAAAATTATGTGTTAAATCGACATTTGCAACATTTGTAAAAAGAAAAACAATACTCATTTCCATATTGTACAAAATAAGCTGAGCAAATAGAAGCAACTTTCTTTAGTCATAATGTTTGTAGAAAGTTTGGGTTTACAAAAATGTCATCCAAGATGTATGAGGCTCCATGGCCTCTGTTATTTGAACATGCCAATAAATAAATAAATAAATAACAAAATCTAGCCCCATGACTAGTAGTTAAGCATGATGATCATGATAGCAGACTATAGCACGAGCCACTTGTCGTAACGGGTGACTAATTAGCCTAGTAACTCCTACTGTATGCCTCTGGTAGTGGAGAGGTAAATCATCAATCCTAATATCTGGTATATCTAGAGTCAACCTCTCTATGTTATGCTCAATCTCAATCGAAGCCTTTGCTATCTCGGGGTTTTGTGCTACGGGAGCTATTGGATTCTTGTCACGTCTATCAAATCGTCAAATCACTACTAATTTGACTAGGCGCACATCTGCATGATTATGTTCAATGTAAAAAAATAAAAAAATGAAGGAGTATATCTAACAATTGGGCCATCATCACTGCCACGACGAGCCATCAATTTAACCCACTAAAACATGTGAGGATCTCATGGTCCTCCCATCTCCATGGACACCTGTGGACAAAGAAGACGAATCCTCTCCAGAGAAAATAAAACTTATACCTTGTTGGATTTAATGTAGAAATACACAAGAGATATTTTGTAATAATAATTTATTATATATAAAAATGTATAAGTGATGTCGAATGTTATAAGGAAGACTCGCATATATAAAAGGCAGGTGTCCTTTTGCAATTGGGCATATCTTTGTGGACATGCCTTTTCACTTAACTTAATGACTATTTAACGTAATCAATATTTGATTATTTACATTATTTATATTCACTTTATTTTATGTAGTTTATATTCGTAACATTTCCCCTTCCTTGAGAAGCTTTGTCTTCAAATCTTGTAGCTGATGATTTTCTTCATTTTGCATTTGTCATCTCGGTATATATATATATATAATTTTTAAATATATATATATATATATATAACTTAATTTAATAAATTTTAATAATCACAATAGTTAATTAACATACATTAATACATATACCACCACGAATATCCCCGCTCTTCATAGACACCTGAAATTAATCGGATCCCCGTATGCGATAAGTGGTGAAAAATACGTGGCGATATACCACGCAAATCCTTTTTTTTAGACCCATCCAAACGAATTTCTTAGTGTCTGTAGCAAGTTTGACAGGGTTTATGCAGGGGATAATGGGGGTAGATGGTCCAGACGTGGAGTGTGACAGGTAGGAAGAGCGGTCAAGTCAGAAGAAAATGATGCAGACGCTGGTTGCAGTTGAGTCGTTGTTGAGGCAGTCGGGCATCGGGATGCCCCTCAACAAATATAGTCTACCAAAGTCTGTGAAATGTTGAACCTCAACAACGAAATCCCTCTTGTATCATTTTGTATCTTTAGCCTCTGACCATCCTTGTTGACATGTTTCAGCTATACCTTCCTTAGAAGTAATAACAACAACTTCAATGCTTGGCTGATAAAAAATAATAGTGCAAAACAAGAGCACAAGCTCTAGCTCAATAATGCATATCTGAGCAGCGACATAGAAACTAACGCCAGTAGCTACATTGTAGTCCCTTGAAAATACAAAGGACTTTAAAATGTTTAAAATTGTTTTCACAACTATTTCATAAACAGTTGGGCGGTCAGAATCAGGATCTGGGCACTCAACATAATGAACACAAATACTTTGTGGAGAAAATTTGTGTGGAAATTGTTGAATCAAATAATAAAGAGAAAACATGGCCTCTTGACATTGTTCCATCACAATAGGCGATGGATTGCCACCCTCATTAGCTTATTTCATCACATATTGCAATCCAAAGCATACGTTAAGGGTCATTATCACTAAGCACTGCTCTTGCTCTAGGGTCACAAATGACAGTTTTTCATTGACAACATATTCTTTGGGCACAACTAAATCTTCTGGCTTTTCTTTCTCAATATCTACAATAGCCTGCTCTTTCTCCAGAGCCACAGATGGCAGTTTTTTGTTGACAACATCTTCTTCCCCAGGCAGAGATGAATCTAACAACTTTTCATTCTCGACATCTACAATGCCATTCTCTTGCCCCAGAATCGCAAAAGACAAATTTTCATTGATGCTAGTTGAAACTGCAGAGGTTTCCACCTCTACATTTGGAAATGTGGAAGAGACCTCAGTTTCTAAGTATAACATACTAGCAGCCCCATCACTTTCAAATACATTAGACACAAATTTTTTCAATGTGAAATGCAACAAGAGAAGATGAATTTGTAGATTCAGATGTTGCTACTGAATCGGTCTCAGAATCAGGAAGAATTGCAAAGCTATCCAGATTCTCAGATATGGTAGTGGTTGTGGAATCAAGCAGTGGACTAGATACCACATCTTCGCTGTCAGTAACTGGCACAACGTTAATTGGACCAAATTCAGGCTCTTGGAGTTCCACTTTTTGAATGGAGACAGCCATAGCAGAAATACTCACATCACCCTCACCACCTTCAAATCTTAGACCATTAGTTTCCTCATGAAGAAGAAAAGATTGGTTTGTACCTGCAGTCTCTTGCAGTTCGCCTAAAAATTTTGCATCTTCCTCATTGTTATGATATTGTTCATCTTCTTCTCCCATTTCACCTAGTTTCGTTTCTTCACTATTGCTATTACCTTCCTTATTGTCAATTTCCTTTCAACATGCTTTAACTTCTGCAAATGATTTTTCTAAATGCTGAAATGCTTATTGAAGTTTAATAAACTACTCAATGCATTCAAGATGTGAACATAATGGCATATTGTGTGGCGAACAACGTTCAATGACTCGCATGATTATATTGTGCGCCATGGCTCTAATACCACTGAAGTAACAAAACTTATAGCTTGTTGGCTTTAATTTAAAAATACACAAGAGGTATTTTGTAATAATAATTTATTCACTACAACAAAACCTTGTGATTAGCATCACTTTTTGCTTCCATTTTTGCGTCTAGAGCCCATTTTTGGTACTATTCATGTCCATTTATCAAATATGGTGCAAAACTTGATGTAAAGTGTGCACCGAGTTTTGCACCAAGTCTTACACCAAGTTTAACACCAGGTATTGTAATCGGCTTTGCACCAAATTTTACACCAAGTTTTACGCTAGGTTTTATGCCATGCTTTGCATCAAGTTGGCACCTAAACGGTGCTATTTGTGTCCATTTATCAAATATGGTGCAAAACTTGATGCAAAGTGTGCACCAATTTTTGCACCAAGTCTTACACCAGGTATTGTAATAGATTTTGCACCAGATTTTACACCAAGTTTTACGCCAAGTTTCATGACATGCTTTGCACCATGTTTTGCATCAAGTTTGGCACCTAATTTTGTTTCACCAACTTTTGCATCCTCTATTGCATCCACTTTTTGCGCCTACACTTGCATCATCTCTTGCATCCTCTTTTGCATAATTTTTTACATCCATTTTTGCATCATTTTTTGCACCCCTTTTGCACCAAGTTTTGCATTGAGGTTTGTGTCTACTTTTGCATCTAATTTTTCATCTACTTTTGTTGCAATCACTTTTACATCTTGTTTTGCATCCATATTTACATCCTCTTTTGCATCTATTATTGTCTCCACTATTGCATCCAATTTTCTTATGCCATAATTTGCACCTATTTTAGCATCTCCCTTTGCACCCAATTTTACTTATAAATTTGCATCCACGATTGCATCGTCATATACATTTAGGTTTTCATTGAATTTTACATCTATTTTTTCATCCCTTTTTGTATCCACTTTTGTGTCAATGTTTGCATCAATTTTATGTCTCATATTGCATCTACTTTTGCATCAAAGTTTGCATCCATTGTTGCACCCATGTTTACATCCACTTTTACATCCGTTTTTGCATCTTATTTTTCATCTTCATTTTCTTCTTTTTTTGCATCTATCATTACATCGACTTTTGTTGTGACACAATTTGTGCCATGTTCTTTACTTATTGTTGTACCCACGTTTGCTTCCAATTTTGCATCCATCTTCGCATCCTCTTTTTCATCTATTTTTGCATCCACTTTTGTGTTCGGTTTTGCACCTCATTTTGTATCTTCTTTTGCATCTACTTCCATTGCATCCAGTTTTTTTTCTCTTGTTTCACCCATATTTGCATCCACTTTTACATCCCTTATTGCATCTTGTCTTGCATCTAAGTTTGCAACTTTTTTTTGTGTGTATGTTATTACATCCAGTTTCTCACACACTTTTGTTGTGCCACAATTTGTGCCATATCTTGTGCCTATCATTGCAACCCACATTTTATTCCACTTTTGCATCCACATTTGCATCCTCTTTTGTGTCCAAGTTTGCATCAAATATTGTTTATGTTTTTTGCATCCCATTTTGCATTTACTTTTACATCCACTTCTCCTGCGTCCAATTTTTCATCTAATTTTGTGTCCACTATTGCACCCATGTTTGGTCCATGTTTTCATCACTTTTTGCATCCAATTTTGTGTCATTTTTTGCATTCTTTGTTGTATCCACGTTTGTTTCGCCACAATTCATGATAAGTTTTATGTCTACTATTGCACCCATGTTTTCTTCCACTTTTTCATCCATGTTTTCATCCTATTTTATGTCCAATTCTGCATCAACTATTGCATCTACTTTTGTATAAATTTCACCGCAAATTAAAATAATTATGCAATGTACTAAAGCAAAATACTTAATCTACTTCTACAATCAAACTTGCGGAAGCTTAATCAATTTTGAGAAAGATCAAATAGAACACATATAACAGAGAAGAAGATTCAATCACACATGAAACACAGAAGAATACTCTGGGGAAATCCTCAGCTAAAAACCCCGCTCTCTGTATTATCATATAAGTGGAAATATCTTAGGATTACACAAAGCTTTAGCTCACAAGCTATCCAACTCTCAATACAATCTCTTACTGCTGCTCATAGACTGAATAGACAACACATATGACTTCCTTTAGTCCTCCAAGCCTCCTATTTCCTTGCACAATTTTTTCTCCTGGATCCTCAAGCTGCCACCTGTGTGTAAATCACTTCACACACTGCTCACCAACCTCAAAAATAATTGTGCAATCATCAAGGAAAGAATTCCTTCTCCATGCAAGAGATATCCTAATTGGAATATTATTGCAACTGATAGTACATTGTCCCATCCTTTGATCTCAACTGGGTCTCTGCCTGAATTGACATGCATGAGTTATTTATGAGAGAATATCCAGTTATCTGAAGTACACTAATTGCATGCATGCATGCATTAACTAACTGAACTCACAATCAGTTCCACAAACTGTTGGAACTAATCTAACTGGACTTAACTCAGTTAACTGAGCTAACTAACTACAACTCATCCTGATCTCCTTAATTAAGGTATAACTTCCTCAATCAAAGGGATAATTGTTGCATTTCTTCACGTAGACTTCATGTTTGATTTTCTCTAACTAATTAACTCAAGGTGAATTAATTAATTATTTTACAAATAGTTACTGAGCTCAAATTCGAATTTTAATTCACAATTTTAATTTAGGGACTAATTAAAATTGGAATGTATCTTGAAATGCTATGTATAGCAATGTTATTTTTAGCAGTTCTATATTTAGCATTTCTTGTTTCTATTTTCAACTCTCCCTCTCAACAAGAAAGGGATTATCTGTCACCCCGATCTTGTCTTTGTGGAACTCGAATTTGCATTTTGACAATGCCTTAGTCAAAATGTCTGCATCCTGCTCCTCGATTGAAACATACTGCAACAACATGATCCTCTTCACCACACAGTCTCAAATATGATGATACCGAATATCGATGTGCTTGGACCTATCATGAAATATTGGATTCTCAAAGAGTTTGATACAACTCTGATTATCGCAATAGATCACAGTTGGATCCATCCTATGATCAAACAATCCAACTAGAAGTTTCCGCATCCAAATGGCCTCACATGTTGCCTGGATTGCAACCATGTATTCAACCTCTGCTGAGCTAAGTGAAACTAACCTCTATTTCCTATTGTACCAAGAAACTGCAGTTGAACCAAGGTTGAAAATTCCTCCTGAAGTGCTCTTCCGATCTGATGGACTCCCTACCCAATCTGCATCTGTGAAGCCCTAAAGCTTCACTCCCTCTGTTCGTCTGTACCATAATCCATACTCTGATGTTCCTTTGAGGTATCTCAGCACATGCTTCGTTGTCTTCCAAACCAGCTTGGTAGGTTGAACCATAGCTTGACTCAGCTGGTTCACCGCAAAGCACATATCTGGTCGTGTGTTCACAAAATACATCAGTGAACCCACAAGCTATCGATACATAGTAGCAGCTACTCCCTCACCTGAAGTAGCATTCTCCTTCCTCTAGTTACCTACTAGAGGTGTCTGCATGGGCTTGCACTTCTCCATGTGGAATCTCCTGAGTATCTCATTGGCATACTTGCCTTAAGACACAAACACTTCCCCATCCTTCTGCCACACTTCCATGCCTAGAATGTAGAGCATGAGACCCATGTCTTTCATCTCGAGCTCTCTTGCAAGACTTGATTAACTGATCATCAACTGTTAATATTAGATCATCAACATAAAGAACAATGAACAATGGCTTACTTTCTACCAGGATGTGGTATAGGTTCACATCCGCTTCACTCTTTGTGAAGCCCAACCCAGTGAAATAGTTGTCAATCCTGGTATACCAAGCATGAGGTGCTTGCTTCAACCCGTACAAAGCTCTCTTGAGTCGGCACACATGCCAATCAAGATTGAAGGTCTCAAATCCTTCCGGCTGCTCTATGTACACCTCTTCCTCAACATTTCCATTGAGGAACGTAGTCTTCACATCCATCTGATGGATCTTCCAACCCATCTGTGCTGATAGTGCCAACATTGATATGATAGATGAGTACCTTGCTACAGGAGAAAAAGTCTCATCATAGTCGATCCCCTCAACATGTGAGAAACCACGGGCAACAAACCTTGCCTTATGTTTCTCCACACTACCATCAACTGCTTGCTTTACCTTGTAGAGCCATCGGGAACTCACCACTGACTTGTTATCTGTTCTTGGAACAACATCCCAAACACTATTCCAAACTATAGAGTCATACCTCTCCACCATATCATCAACCCAGACTAGCTATTGCACTGCTTCCTCAAAGGAAGATGGTTTGGTCTCTATAAATTCCCCAACCAGGGCCATGTAACCAGTGTACCGCTCAGGTGACCTCCTCTGTCTACGCTGAGAAGATGGTCGTCCCACATTCTCTCTCGCATCCATCAACAATCTGTCAGCTTCCCTTGAGCGTTTCTTCCCATCTCTGGAAGACTCTGCATGAGTGGATGTCTCCACTCCTGAATCCTCTGCATGCGGCTACTCCACATCAGTTTGAGGCTCCTCCTCCTTAGGAACCAAAATTTCCTCTTCTGCATGCAACTTGAGCTCCCTCTCAAAGGATACTCGCATGACCTTCTGCTCGTTGAACTTTAGATCTATACGTACCACTGTCCTCTGACTGGTAGGCAAGAACACCCGATAGTTGTGGGGTATATCGGTGTACCCCACAAGTATCCCCAACTTAACTATTGGCTCAAGTTTCTTCCGGGCATCTTTGGTCACACGGAAAAATACTGATGAGCCAAAGATCCTGAAGTGACTCACATCTGGTCTCTTCCAAGAGAAAGCCTCATCTAGTGTCTTCATCCCCAATATGCAATGCGGGCTTCTATTATGCAAGTATACTACTGTATTGCATGCCTCAGCCCACAAATGAAGTGGTAGGCCTTGGTCATGCAGCATCGCCCGAGCTACTCCCACAATCGTTTTGTTCTTCCTTTCAGCCACCCCATTCTGTTGTGGGTTATGGGGTATCGTCAACTCCCGTTCAATTCCTTGTGCTGCACAGAAGTTCTTAAACTCTTAAGAGACATACTCTCCACCATTGTCACTTCGCAAGGCCCTTATCTTCTTTCCTGATTCTTTCTCAACCAAGGCTTTGAACTCACAAAACCTTGAGAAGGTTTGATCCTTCTTCTGCATGAAATAGATCCAGCATCTACGAGAAAAATCATCAATGAAAATAACATAGTACCTTTTTTTAGCAGTGGAGGTTGTCAAGAATGGTCCACACACATCTGTATGAACTCACTCCAAAATTGCTTCAACTCGACTGTCTCGATTCTAAAAGGAAGATTTTACATACTTACCCAAGGTACAACCTTTGCATGTATCCACTTGCTCAAGTTTACCCTTGGGAAGTCTGGTAGAAATATGTTACATGATCTTCAAGGCCCCATGGTGCAAGTGGCCCAATCTTCTATGCCATAGCTCCCCAATATCTTGGCTTTGCACCAACTTTGCTTTGGAACTCAATGCAGCACAATGATATATCTCTAGCTTGTATAGATTCTTCACTTGAATCCCGATCCTCTTGGTCTGTATCGTGACGATGTGTCTCAGGAATGCCTTTCCTTTACCAAAGACTACATCATAGCCTTTGTCTTCCAACATTACGATGGATACCAGGTTCTTCTTCAGTCCAGGCACATACTTTACATCAGTCAGGGTGAGAGGAGCTCCATGCTCCCTCTGAAACACAAGCGTGCCTTCACCTAAAACACGATACTTTCCATCATCGCCCATCTCTATGTGCATCTGGAGGTCCTTCTCCTCCAAGGTACTAAATAAACTCTTATTGCCGGTCACGTGGAATGAGGCTCCATTGTCTAGGTACCAAACACAACCCACCATTGATGAAACCATGCATGCGATGTGGGTGAAATACAATTCAAACTGTGAGGCCAGTGCCTCACCATCTGATCCTTTCGAGGATCCCTTCTTGGATTTCTTCTGTGGATAATTTGTTGCATAATGGCCCACCTCATGACAATTAAAGCATCACACTTTAGATTTGTCAATCTTCTTCCTGCCATGGGAAGAACACGATTTGGAATTGGAAACCTTCCTTTTCCCTTTCCTCACCTTACTCACTAAGGCTAGATTTTCTTCATCATCATGCTTTGATGAAGAACCATCTTTGGTGCTTCTCCTGATCTCCTCCTCCATCAGATCTGACCACAGTTGTTCCCAATATGACAGTTTCTCTCAGTCTTGGTAGCTATTCCAGCTCTTAGGAAGACCGAGGAGAGCAATACTCACCATGTCATCATCGTCTGTCGTGATTCCTAAACTTCCAAGCTCATCCCTGCAGGTGGTGAGCTTGTTCAGATATGTAGAGATCTTGTTGTCCTTTTCACACTTGATTTTCCGAAGCTTGTCTTTTAGCGCCAGCTTCCTCTGATCGCTATTGTTCTGATATAGATCCTTCAATGTCTTCCACATTGAAAACGATGTCTCCTTCCCATGGAGACTCGAGATAATATGGCCTCGAACTCCCTCTAGAAGAATCATCCTCGCTCTAGCCACACATTTCTTCCATTCCGCCAATTCCTGAGCATTAGCTACTGCTGGCTTGGGGAGTTCTTGATCAATGAAGTCCTTCAAACCGTTTTCCTCTAATACCGCTTCCGTGCGATCCTTCTAGGCTATATAATTCGAGCTACCATCCAGGGGATACTTAAGTCTCAAACCATTAAACGCCATTGGTGAACTTTGAGATGTGATAAGAATTCGATTTTTATAATCAAGAACTTCAAACTTTGAACTTCTCCCTTCTATGTATACTTTTCTCCACTTTGATCACCTTTGCTCTGATACCATGTAGAAATTTCACCGTAGATTAAAATGATTATACAATGTACTAAAGAAAAATACTTAATCTACCTCTACAATCAAACTTGCAGAAGCTTAATCGATTTTGAGCAAGATCAAATAGAACACATATAACAGAGAAGCTTCAATCACACATGAAACACAGAAGAATACTCTCGGGAAAGGCTCAGCTAAAAACCCTGCTATCTGTATTATCATACAAGTGGAAATATCTCAGGATTACACAAAACTTTAGCTCACAAGCTATCTAGCTCTCAGTACAATCCCTCATTTCTTCTCATAGATAGAATGGACAACACATATGCCTTCCTTCAATCCTCCAAGCCTCCTATTTCCTTGCGCAGTTTTTTCTCCTGGGTCCTCAAGTTTCCACCTGTGTGTAAATCACTTCACACACTGCTCACCAACCTTAGAAATAACTGTGCAATCCTCAAGGAAAGAATTCCTTCTGCACACAAGAGATATCCTCATGGGAATATTCTTGCAGTGTATAGTACATTGTCCCATCCTTTGATCTCAACTGGGTCTCTGTCTGAACTGACATGCATGAGTTATTTGTGAGAGAATATTTAGTTATCTGAAGTACACTAGTTGCATGCATGCATGCATTGACTAATTGAACTCACAATCAACTCCACACACCGTTGGAACTAATCTAACTAGACTTAACTCAGTTAACTGAGCTAACTAATTACGACTCAAAGTACAACTCATCTTGATCTCCTTAATTAAGGGATAACTTCCTCAATCAAATGGATAACTGTGGCATGTCTTCACATAGACTTCACGTTTGATTTTCTCTAGCTAATTAACTCAAGATGAATTAATTGATTATTTTACAAACAGTGGCTGAGCTCAAATTCGAATTTTAATTCACAACTCTAATTTAGGGACTAATTAAAATTGGAATGTATCCCGAAATGATATTTATAACAATGTTATTTTTAGCATTTCTTGTTGCTATTTTCAACAACCTTTTCATCCACTTTTGTGTCAATTTTTCTATCTTATTTTTTATCTACTTATGTTGTGTCCACTCTTCATCCAATTTTAAGTCTATTGTTGCCCCCATTTATTTTGTTCACTTTTGCATCCCTCTTCCAACACTCATCATATTTTTTGCATTGAAAATATTTTTTATGACATTGACAATTATGAACAACTGATGACAATGTCAATAATTATGACGATGAAGATAATGAAGATGACAACGATGACATGAATTGTGATCATTATGATAATGACATTGATGATAAAGACGATGGAGGTTACAATGACAACGATGATAATGATGCTAATGACCTTGGCCAATCTTCCCAATTTTTAAATGTTTTCATTGTCATAATCATAATAATTATCTTTGGCATCGTCTTCCAAGTCATCATCATTATCATTATTTTCATATTGGTCATCATCAACAACAATAATGGCATGAATGATGATTATGATGTTCATGATGAAGATTACAACAATGATGATAGAAATTACATTAATTATGATGATGGTGATGATGAAAATTATAATGACGATGATAATGGTAGTGATGATGATGACCATCAATCATCTCTAAAAAATAAAGTTATTAGTTTTCTTGCATATATCATATTTCCTAACAAACATCTTTGAGCACTCGTAATTTTTTTTGGGTTGATGATATTTCTTATGACACCTATAATTATGAACAGTTGACGACAATGTCCATAATAATGATGATGATGATGATGACGACGACATGAATGGTGATTATGATGATAATTCAATGATGACAATAATTATGATGATGGTGGTGGTGATGATGACGATAATGAAGATGATGAAACTCCCTCTAAACTAGGGAGGTACTCATAATGAGATAAAAAAGTAGTCTCAAGTTGAAATATTCATATAAGAAGGGATCTGGATTGATACGCATCAACGATGATTTACATCATCATAGCCAACATTTTCAAAATAGCAAGGTCTTGACTAACATGTTCTTCCTGTCCATTAGATTAGAGCACAATATTGAGAGGCATAAATTTGGACACCACTGCCTCTTTAGGCACTTACCCCACTAGGATGTTCACCAGGTATGTCCTCACATGATGACCATTGTCATAATATTTGACACTAGGAAATGTCGATCCTCGTGAATATTCTTATCTTGGATTAATGTACTTGACTTATGGCGGTTAGTCCTCGTCAAAATATAAATTCTTAAAGAATATTGGTCCCAGATGTTTATCCCTACTGGTGTCTTTACTAGGCTTATGACTATTATTCCTGGCCATAGTACATGACACATGGATAATATGGTGTCCACCCTCACTCCCTCTCAACCAGGGAGGAGACATCCACAAGCATAAGATTTTCTCAAGAATACCCATCATTTTCATAGAGAATAACATCATTAATTTGTTTTCAATGCATGATGCCTTTATGATTAAGAATTCATAGATTTGTGGCAAAATATTTCCCCTTTTGTCATTTGTGATGAAAGAAAATAAAAAAGTGAAAGCCAAAATCATTAAAGATACACTATAATGATTTATCTAAGTCTAAACTCTAAGGTTGAAGTGAAAATTCATGTAAATGTTATATCTATGAGTTGTGCCAAACTTATGAAAACCTTATTCCCTAAGTCCTATATATAAGAAAAAGCAAAAGAAAGAAAAATAAGGTCCAATGAATGGTAACTCATGTATTCACTCCCTCTTTGGAAAACATATGAATATATACACTCCTAGTCACACTTGATCACATGTTTGTGATGGTTAAATCATGAAGTCCTCTTTTCCCCTTGCATTTTCACTTCATCATTTAATCACCTAATTGAGGATATAGGGAATGTTTCTTGCCTAAGGGTTTCATGTCTACTCTTGGTTTACTAATGTCACATTACGGTTAATTTAATGTGACAAAGTGAAATATTTAAGTTTGTGGAGTTATTAGAACGGTGTATTAAGTTAGTCACCACGCACATGTATTACATCTCATTGATCCACGTGTGTGGGTTGGAGACTTATTGCATGAAAGCTTTAATGGAGACTAGTTTAGGGCTTTGATGGTATAGCTTACAAAATCTCTTCGTAAGCATTGTGATTCATCCTTTCTTTTCCTCGAGACACTTGATAATATTGAATTCACTCCCAATAATCCATGGAGATGGGGAGTATAAATTACTTGTGTTGGAAATAGAATTGAGAAATAGAGGTTTTCCATTTGCAATATTGGAGTCATAGACATTGGATACATGGTAGTAGTCCTTGATGTCAATTAACTAAAATTGTATTGTCATAATGCGAAAATAGGTAAACATATTGGTAACCTTGATGTCCTTATCATTCCAAATAATTGTCATTCCATCCAAGTATCTCTAGGCATCAATCACTAATACTTGGCAATTCCTCCCCCATTTGCTAATTATATGAGGTACAACCTCACTTAATATTTTTGTTTCTTATATCAACATTATTGATGGTTGCGTTGAGTACCTTTTTTATTTTAGGAGTATTTGTTTTCCTTTAGTATTGAGGTCCCTCATGTTCCATGAGACTATTTTCATGGAGAATTTACACAGAAAGGAAGTATAATGTGACTAAAAAAAACATGTTTCAAGATTTAAGCGCTTGGACAATGCCACTTCATGATTCCTATATTTCCTTAAGCTGGGTCTGAATGGTGAACTTCATGGCCTTAAGGGAAATTAACCAATGAAAATCTCAAAAACAGGCGACTTTTGACTTTATCGCATACAAGTTAACATACTAAAAAAAATATCCATAACAATTTCATCAAGCAATGAATCATTACATTATAAAATGCAATCTATAAACCTTTTGGGAACTTTTTGCTAAAACATACTCAAAACCAACATATTTAATATTAATATTTAACAATAATATGGACAATAACACATTTTCATAAATTAAATAACATGTTATCAAGCTTAAGAAATGTCACTAACAGAAAACTAAAAAGCATGCAACTAATGGGAGTGACCACTCAAGGCCACCATAAGGCAATTAATCTATTAAGACAAAATATTAATGGGGACAAAGATCTACAAAGGAGAAAGGCAAACCTATTTTAATTGTATTGTTTTATTAGGTGCAATTTGAACATCTCAAGATATAATGAAGAGCATAATTAATTTTATTGCACTAAGAAAACCCAAGCACATTTTATAACTTAGCAAGGAAGAGATGTATAATACTCATCTCAACGACACAACACATGGCATTAAGTTACATTTTTATATATAATTTAAACTTCTATCATAAAATCACAAATTTAGCATGAATGGAATGTTTAAAATCCATTTTTATAAAAACAATAAATTTTGCTATAGAAAAAAAAATACCAAAAACTAAATATGTTTTTTTAGAAAAAAAAATATAAAAAATACTATAACTAAATATATATTAAAAAAAAAAAACATAAGCAAATCATTTTTTATTTTATTTTTTTAATTTAAAATAATTTTTAGAATCTTTTTAAACACTTCCCTCCATTCTAATAAGCAAAAATAATAATAGTAATAAGACGGACCAAAAATCTTCCTTTCCCTGGTAAGTGTTTCCCACCATTCATTACACTCACTCGAGTTATTTCATAAAACAGAGATAAGTGTTATTTCACACTCTTGTGGCAAAGCCTATTGAGCTTTGCCTGTGATATATCTATTCCTTGATGAAGTCTTTGATATATTGATCAAGTTTTTATTCCTTGGAGTTTAATTAGAACAGAGAAAACATAAGTCTCTTAATTCCAAGTTCAATGCCTCTGATGGTGGACCCGAGGCAAGGGATGGGTTGCTATCGTGGTCATAACTCCAAGTTCATTGTCTCTGATGGTGGATAAGGCAAGGGAGGGGGTTGCGATCATGGTCGTGCTCGTTGAGTTGTCTCTTTTACATTATATTTAGGGAGTTCAAACCAATTTGAATGGAATTATTGTTGTCACTAGGTATAATGGATAAAATGAGGTAATTATTTGTGAGAATTTGTCCTTGAACGAACATTAGCATCCATTTTATCATAGATAAAAGTACATGCATTAAAAACAACTCAATATTTCATGTGACATTCATATTGTATGTGACTTATTTTTCATTAAAAACAATTTACTTTTTCACGTGACATTCTTTTCTTGTTAAAATTTCTTCTATCTCTAATCTGAATTGCAATTGTAATTTGAAATAAAGCTTCCAGAAACTCTTAATTTACCAATCATGCATGGACATCATAAGAAACATTCACAATATAATATGAAGAACAAATGGGTACCTACTTCATATGCATTACAAAATGCTTCTACTACTTAATGTGAATTACAAGTGTAATCTTAGTTGGATCTCCAATATATCTTAAACCATATTTTAATTTTATCTTTTAGTACTATTAAATGTTATTGTCCTACCCCATTTTATGGTTAGCATTGTAATAAAAATATGCATTGTGCTATAGAATTAGTACTAACATGTAATACTGATTTTTTTCCAGAACGTTACAGGTAATGACCACAAAGATGATGATACATACTATGTTTAGATTACATCATATATCAGAGACGATGATGATGAGGATGGTGATGGCGTTGGTGATGATTATGTGGATGATATTATCAGGATGGTCAGGATGATGATCATGAGGATGATCTTGACTATGATTTTCGTGGTGCTAGCTAGCCATGCGTTATTTTTTATATTTAGTTGGGATGTCTTAATATGGTAATCATACATTTGAATTAGTTGATTTGAATAATGATGATGATGCTATCGGTGCTATCTTGTTACCTTATGAATATGTTGAAAATTGTTTACATATTTTTATGAAGAATTATGGTTATGATGAGATTCTATTTTTTATAGATGTTGTGAATTTACCCTAGAATAATGATATCTATGAAACATTTTTATTTGGTAATCATACATTGACTTTTAATTGATTTGATTAAATATAATGATGATATTATCATTTTTATCTTGTTATTTTATGTATATATTGAAAATTATCAACATTATTTTGATGGAGAATTATTATGTATGATGATATTACTATCTTTTGATGGATGTTGTGAATTTACCTTAGAATAATGTTGTTCACGAAATATTTTGATCTCATAATCAAACATTTGAATCTTATTTGATTTGATTAAATATGATGAGGATATTATTAGTATTATCTTGTTACTTTATATATGTGTTGAAAACTATCAATGCTTTTTATGGAGAATCATTATGTATGATAATATTTTTGGATGTAATGTTGTGAATTTACCTTGGAATAATGATATCTGCAATAAGTATTGATTTAGTAGTCATATATGTATATTGAAAATTGTCAATGATTTTTTGATGGAGAATTGTTATATATGAGGATACTGCTATCTTTTTTATGAATTTTGTCAATTACCCTTAAATTTGTTAACAAATATTAAATTACCAATTTGAATTGTGATATCTTCTTAAATGTGTTATACATGAAAATACCTCCTCATCATCTTGGAGGAGAATACTATGTTGTTGGTTGAAATACCCCTTTCTCCTAGACTATATAAGACTATAATACAAGTTATGTACCATGAGGACCACGTTATCCTAGTCTATAACAAGTTGTGCCCTTCATCTAACTTTTGTTACCAAAATTCTCACTCAGTCACGAAGAAAAAAACTCGAGTTAACTATAATTTGACACTCTTTTTCAATTTTAGAAACTCATATGGTGGAATGTGATCTCTTATCCTCATCTTTATATTTTTCCTAAAAAAGAAAAACATACAAAAGTGGGAAAGAGCCATAAAGCATGGGGAAGATTTTTCCTAAGCACAAAAGCATCTAAAAAGTGAAAAAAACCATTTTTATATGAGGAAGCATTATTCACCCAAAATCTTTTGCCCAAATTGAACTAATGAGAAATTTGGGAAATCTTCATAGCCTTCACTTTCCTATATATTGTAGGCTTGGCCATTGAGAAAAGGATGGGAATCCTTGTATTGTCACATTGCGGAGATCTATCTTGAGAGGGAGAGTTTTGGCGCTAGGAGTTGGGGGAGGTGTTGCTGCAACTGCATATGATGGTTGTAACTTTCCTCCAACTCCTTTATTAATATAGATCAGTTGTTCTTCCTTCCATATGCTTCTATTCATTATTTACTTATTCTATTTAACTAATGAATGTATGGGATTTTGATTTATATTTATTTTTTAGTAATATTTATATGTTTATGATAGTTTCGATTATCAAGATATTATGCAATGATGGTTGCTTTGTTCTCTCTCTTATGTGTAGGACCAAGCTTTGGATCTAGCTAGGAGCACTACCCAGATACACTAAAAACTCCAACAAGACCTGCATGTGAGGACTCACAGTAATTCCTTCTTTTTTTCTTAATCTATACTCTACATCTCGATCTACTAAGAATCATGAGTCTTAGAACAACCTTTATCTTAATCGGTTTTTCCTAGATTTCCGGGATAAACTGATAGGGTTTTATGTTCATCTAACCGTGCATTAAATCCTACAGCAAAATGATATTTAGAAACTGTAATATATTTCACTATGTAATTGAAATTAGTAAAATGAACCCATCAAGGGGGTCATAAATGAAAATAAAAGTAAAACTCTAAACAAGAAGCCAAAAGTGGATGTAACCATGGATGCAAAATTGGGAGTAGAATAGGATGTTAAACTAGCCATCAAAACAAGATGCAAACAATGACACAAAAAGGATTTTAAAGTAGAATTAAAAAAGGGTGCAACACTAGACACAACGAAGGGAACAAAATGGGGCATACAAAAAGATACCAAATTGGGCACAAACAAGGATGCAAAAATGGACACCAAAATGAGGACGCAAATAATGGTGTAAAGTTAGGATGCAAAATTGGGTGCAAAAAGGATATAAGAAAAGACACGAAACAAGATGCAAAATGGGACTAAAAAAGGGTGAAATTAAGGATGCCAAAATGATGCATAACTAGATGAAAATTCAAACTAAAATCTAGGTGAAAAATGAGGTGAAAATGTGGACACAAAATGTGGTAGAAAAAAGGATGAAATTTGGATGACAAAAAGGATGCAAAATTAGACACCAAAAATGATGCAAAATTGGACATAAAAAATGGTGCAAAATTGGATACAAAAGTAGAAAAAATGTTGCAAAAACGGAAATAAAAATGGCTCAAATTTGGATGCAAAATGAGGTGCAAAAAATGATTCAAAACTTGGTGCAAAAACAAATGCAAAAGTAGACGAAAAAAGGCTCAAAATTGAATATAAGATTAGACACAAAATGGGATACAAAGGTGGATGCAACACATGTTTCAACATAGGATGAAAATTTAGATGCTCAAAAGGATGCAAAATTGAATGCAAGAAATGGTGTTAAAAATGATGCTAAATTGGATGCAAAATTAGATGCAAAGTATGGAGCAAGAGAGGCAAAAAAGGGTGACAAATAAAACGCAAAAGTGGATGCAAAAAATGGTCCAAAAATGGATGCAAATTTTGGCATTAAATCAGATTCAACATATGGTGCAAAATTGGAGGCAAAAAACGGTGTAAAAAAAGGAATAAAAACTGGCGCAAAAATAGATGTAAAAATAAGTACAAAATTAGAAGCAAAAAATGACATAAGACTAGATGAAAAAATTGGCACAAAGTAGATGCAAAAAAAGGCACTATATTAGATGCAAAAGATGGTGTAAAACTCAATGCAAATTACAACACAAAACTAGAAGCAAAGAATGACACAAATCAGGAAGCAAAAAATGATGCAAAATTTGGTGCAAAAAAGGGACACTTTAAAAATGGTACAATAGAGAAAGATTTAGCACCAGGTTGTTCATCCCAATTGAGAAAAAAAATGCACTAAAATATGGTGCTAAATATGGCGCAAATTTCCTATTTTGTTGTAGTGATTATATATAAAAATGTATAAGTGATGTTGAATGTTATAATGAGGACTCGCATATATACTAGGCAGGTGACCTTTCGCAATTGGGCATGTCTTTGTAGACATGTCTTTTCACTTAAATTAATGACTATTTAACATAATCAATATTTGATTATTTACATTATTTATATTCAATTTATTTTATGTAATTTATATTCGTAACAGATATCTAGAGTCAACCTCTCTATTTTATGCTCAATCTCGGTCAAAATTTAATTCCAACCAAGCACTCAATGATTCAATGTTTAAAGATGCACCACGTGGCAGATAATATCGTGATACTCAGAATATTCAGTGCTCACAAATTCAACCTGGGGCGTTAGGTGAGAGGAGTGGTAGGATCAATCAACACCCAGTTAGAGAGCATGCTAAATACAGGGTACCTACTGGGCTCTTTCCCCCAAATGAGCGGTAATGAGAGTTGGGGCCCATGCATTGACTGATAAGCTCAAATTGTAGGCACACAAACCGAAAGGGAAAGTATCTCTGAAGATAAGAGTGAAGGCTAGGAGGCGGTTACCCCTCCATTAAATTCCTAAATAAACACACTTTCCGGATGCCCTGTATTTCAAGAGGCACCGGCTGGTTCGACCTTTTTTGCCTCAGTTTCTCTGTTTTTTTTTCTTCAGTCTCAGGGTTCTGTATCATTTTGCATATATTGTTTTTGTCTTCTTGCACTTATCTGCTGTAGAAAATGGTGTCTTTGGTTGTTCAGGTCCATGATTTGAACTCAAAGTCAGTAATAACGTCGCCAAAGAATATAGGCACCCATCCATCTTCAGAAGATGTTGCGACGAGCGTTTCTTTGCCAAAATTGGAACATAAATCATGCCTCTGCTCTCCCAATATCAGGGTTCTATATTATTTTGCATATATTGTTTTCATCTTCTTGCGCTTTGTTGTTGTAGAAAATGGCGTCTTTGGTTGTTCAGGTCCATGATTTGAACTCAGAATCAGCAATAACATCGCCAAAGAATATCGACACCCATCCATCTTCAGAAGATGTTACGACGAGTGTTTCTTCACCAAAATTGGAGCATAAATCATGCCTCTGCTCTCCCACTACTCATGAGGGATATTTTCGTTGCCACTTTCATCGATTTTCGTCTGGTTATTGAGGTAAGAGGCCCATGCCATCGCCAACGTCAAAGCCCACACCCAAAATCGGAGCTACTGGATGCTTGTCACGTCTTTCAAATCGTTGCATAAATACCGGTTTTACTGGGCCCACATCTGCATGATTATTTTAGATGATTAGTTTTGGATGTAAAAAAAATACAAAACAACCAAAGTGAGAATTTTTACCTATATCATCCCACTGCATTCCTATAGGGAGTGGGATGTCTAGATCACCGATGTAGTCCATACCTGCATATGGGTAATCCTCAATCATGATAATCTAGCGATCCAACCATCTGAAAAATGCAGGAGTATATCTAACAATCGGACCATCACCACCTCCGTGGTGAGCCATCAATGTAACCCACTGCAACATGTGAGGATCTCATGGTCCTCCCATCTCCATGGACACTTGTGGACAAAGAAGAGGAATCCTCTCCAAAGCAAATGAAATAACTATAGCACCATATCCAAAGTTCTTTAGTTTTCCATTCTTTTCTCTAATGAGTTTCCCTTTGATATTGGTAGCAACTCCTTTGCACCAATTAAATATAGTGGGTTGCAAGCACTTTAGTGAAATATGCATTTGGGCTTTGGTAACCAAGTGGAGTGCAAAAATTCCACATAGTCAGGAAACAATGAATGCAATGGTCCTCAATGGAATCCCCTAGATGCTCTTAATATCGGTTCTTCCATTACTAAGTTTGGACCTAGGACCACAATTCTTAGTTAGGTAACCTCTGTTGTTCCACCACCTGGTTTGCTCCCAAATAATGAAATATCGGTCCCGCGACATGAAATCTCGGTCAGGGAATAAATATCATTGGCATCTATGGTGAGCCTTTGACCCCCAATCTAAAAACATTGTTCTTCGATATTCCAATATCTCGCCAACCATGTCAATAAATCCACATGAGCTTTCATTCTTGGAATCATAAAATAATTGAGCATGCCACAATTTATTAAAGCTTGTAATGTAGTTATATCATTCAAAGCCTCAACATCTTGAGCTTCATGTTCTCTCTCTCTCTCTCTGCATTCCATTTTTACACTTCAAAAACCTAAAATAAGTGATGGAAATCAGTAAGAAAAGAATATAGAAGATTTCTGCAAAAAAATTGGGCGTTTTAATTATTTTTAGAAACCCTAAGCACCTTGCACAGTCACCTTTTAGATATAGTGCGTATTTGCACAGTTCCCCTTCAAGTAAACTGTGCAAATCATGATTTTTTAGGAATCGAAAAAATGGGGTTTGTGTAGTCCCGATGAAGAGGAATTGTCCAAACCTGATGGGCCTTCAAAAAAACACCAAATCACCAGTGAAATGCAAAATGAAAACTATCAAATTGAAGAGAAATGAATGATCTTCTATTTGGAGAAAATGGCTCGTGAAATGGTCCATCAGTCTGATCACAATTTGTTGATGAAATTTTGGGTGAAAATGCACTTTCAAAGGGCTCCTAATGGTAAAAACACAAACGGTAAATAAATTTTTACTTTTTGAACTTTTATAAGCAAATAGGCCTATTAAAATAATATTTTTAGCCTTTAGCTTCTAAAAATTCAAAATTTTAATGTTTTTTATTATTTTCGAGTAGTTATGATGATTTTTGAATTTGAATGTGCAATTTACAGGTTTAATTACACAAATAGATCATTTTGGAAAAAATTTATCACTTTTTCGGGCTCTTAGAAATTATGAAAAAGCAAAATATCAGAGTTACCTTTAATCTTTTTTCTGACTCTCGAAATGTGAAAAGGTTTCCGAGTATGATTGTTTGTTTCGAACTTGTTAAAGAAAACGAAAAACAACTACTTGATATAAGTTTGCCCCTTTTACGGATCATGTAAACTATTTACGAAAAAAGGTATACTTTGACTAATCATGGTCAAAAGAGTTCTCTCCTAGATAATTTTACCCTTTTCTGGGCTTGAGAGACTAACTTTACAAAAAAGGACATTTTAGAATTTACTTACATATTTCTCCTAACTCCGTAAAAATAAAAAACACCGAGCTTTACTTTCTTCGAGCTCTTTAAAATTTTAAGTTGAAACAATTATATGAGTTTTATTTCTGTGTCTTTAAAACTCTTTAACTATTAAAATGACATCAAGTTACCCGTTTAGTGGACTCGTACAAAAACAAACAGTGTAGGACTTGTCAATCATGATGAGATTGAACCACTCCTTCTTAAGTTTCGTTAAAAATACTTCGAAGGACTCATCCAAAGGACGAGCTTACATGTTATCCTCCTCAATGTTGGTCAAAAATAAAGAGGTACTTGCCAGTAATGGTGGGGGAAATTGGAAAGAAATGTTTGTTTTTTTATTGTTAGAAGGTAGTATGTCGCTCTTGAACTTGACACTCTATCACTTTTGTGTCCGGGTTGGGCAATCCATTTGCCTATCAATTGACCACACCTTATTGAAAGTCTTAAGATCGATTTTGGGTCTTATGTTTGAGTTAAGGGCTGCCATGTCAAAATGTCATGTCACCAATATGTTCAGGAGAAGTTCAACATCAACTAAAATTACCTTGCAATCCATAGCCTTCAATCACGTCAGCCATCCTTGAGTCAGTCCTGAATCACTCCAAATTTGTTCTTCAGAACTTGACATGAGTTTTGTGTCGTAAGCCCTCTTGCGACATATTACTTCCTATCCACTTCAACTCATTATCTAGGAAGTTGGTATAGAAACCTGCTTTAGTACCTTGGGGCTTGCATGCCTCAATGGCAGTTTCCTCGCCTTCATTGACAAGTTCTCATCATTAACCTTCAGTCGAATGATTCTATTAATGTTCGACTTAAAGACATTTAATTACACTTTATAGATTGTACTAAGGTACCTTGAGAAACATTGTCATTATTGGTGGTTTCTACCACACTTGGTAATGGTTTACATCATTGAATGATAATCAAGTGGTTTCTACCATGTTCGACTTCAAGACATTCACTCGTATGATTAGATTCATACTATGGATTGATAGAGATTAAGCCTAAGACCTTGGGTCTAGTTTCATCCATCTTGGTTGCATGGAGTTTTAAATGTTTATGATTGTAAATATGGATCCTTATTTATTGGTTGCGTCCATACTGTGTCTATTGATGACGTGGATATTTGTATATTTCCATACTGATTCTTTGAGATACTTTTTCTCTAAGTATGGGAATGCCTACCTCAATGATGATTATATGAAGATATTATATTGTAACCTTTGATTCTTTGTTTCAGGACTCTAACCATGGTCTTTAAATTGAACTTTGCCATGATAAAGTGCTTCAGTCCTCAAACATCTTTTCTGACTTTGCACTTTAGGGAGCAATCTGTTACACATTGTTTTGTAACCATTAGGAAAATGAATACCAATCCAGATCTCTTGCTATCCGATGAAGTGTTCCGAGCATTCCCCTGCAATGTTGGGAGAAAAACAATCCCAAAGAAAACAAGAATCCTGGATGACATTGCTCAAGGAACATACTTTTAAGATCTTGTGTAGTTTCCTAGAGTGTGTATGCAACCGCAGTTTTGACCATTGTGGCCTGCGCAAATATGTGCTCTTTCTTCCACTAGAAATTGTGCAAATCACTTAACGATGTTGGGTGTGGAGCATGATCGTTCAGAGGTCTTTGTTTTCAGCCAGATGTATACCCCAAGAAGTTTGAACACCACTCCACGCGGGGGGGGGGTGCGAGGGGGACTTGTCCCCCCTGCGTGGGTTCAGGGGAGCCAATCCCCCCCGGCTGGGGTGTCTGGGAGCCAGTGATCCCTAGTGTGGGTTTCGGGGGCAACACCCCCGAAGCTAAAAACAGATGTAAAATTGCCTTGTAAAAGTATAGTAATTTCTAGTCAATCTGGGCTGTTCATTAGGCGGATGATCTGACAATAGAACTTATGTTTAGTTTAGGGTTTTTTGCCCTAGAAGGCAACCCCTCTCTTTGTATGAGGGCATTGTATTTAAGGCTGTGTAATAGATGTGTATTCTCTGAGCGAGAAATAGAGAGGTGAGACTGTAAGAGAAAACAGAGGATATTACAACGGATCTATTGTAGGTTGTGTCTCTTCATTTTGCTGGATAATAGAAAGGAAGGATTGGCTGTTCGAGGTGGACGTAGCCCAAACTGGGTGAACCACATATATCTGTGTCTCTCTTGTTTTATGCGTTTTCTATGTTTATATTTCTGCAATATTTTATGTGTTCCATTGCTCCGTAATATATAATATTCTAACCAAAAAAAAAAGATTTCCATAAGCCTTGTTAGAGGAATATTTCCCAACTGAAAGCCTCGAGCCTCTACATATTTGGGCATCGTCCCTCTGTTCATGGAGCAAACTTCCTCCCTTTATGGAACTCCAATCCCTTCTTTTGAGGATCTCATCCATTGAGAAGAGGATCTCAAAGCTCCTCCTCTTGGCCTATAAATTCAACAAAGACAAAAGAGATAAGGGGGGCTTCTGAGTGTATACTTATGTTGTTGGAATAGGGTTATAAAGCTTGTTACCTGAGGGGAGGATTGGAGATCATTTGGAGGAGGCTTACATCATCAAGGCTAAGGTTGTATTGCTCCTTCTTATTCAATATTAATAAAAAAGAGTGTTTCTTTCCCACTATATTGTTCAATGGAGCTGATGTATTGTGTGTTTACTTCCATTTTTCCATTGATAATGATATTAGGTACTAGTTTCCTTGATCACTAGTATGGGTTTTATTGAGTCATTTATCTATCATATGCCTTTGATCCTTTGTTGTTATTATGTTTGCAAGTCTGGATTCTGAGCATTGAGGAGCTGCATCAAACTATAGCAAGAATTTCCATCAATCATTTCGTTTGAAAGGTATGGATTTTATATTCCAATACTATTCCTTATGATTCAATAGGAATGAATTCTTGGAAAGATTTACTACTTTGTGTGTTTGTTACTAGATTAAGCCATTGAATCTAGGGAGATTACTCTTGTCCGCAAGAGTGATTTGTCCGTCATAACAACGACTAGGGGTCTAGTTCAAAAAAACATCAAGTTGTCTCAAGGGTTGGACACCTAAAGGGGTTGGGTAGCTCCTGAAGTTTCTGTAGCTTCTGAGGAAGGTCATATTGGTCTTGTATTTGTCGATTGCACTTGATTAATTATACATGGGGAGTTGAATCATATCATAGTAACTCTTTGTCACATGTTTAACCCGATGGACTGGTTAGCTTGTGTAAATGTGGGAGTAGGGTGTTATAGAGTGGTATCAGAGCATGGTTCAACCCTTGGCCTGGATGGACGGAATGTGTTTGTCATGCATTCGTGAAGGATGTATATGTGCTTGTTATGTATGCATGGTGGTAGTCAATGTTGAATTAACATGTAGAAGTTGATGATGTTTTTTTTGGTATGCGTTTGTCATGAATGCATGTCGGTTGTATATGCATTTGTTATGCATGTCAATGTTTATATGTTGTTATGCATTCATTGTCATGGTTACAGTTATGCATGCATAGTAGGTCATACATGCATTGTCAGATCATTGTATGTAGTTTATGTCATCATGATGTTGTTGGTTATTATGATGCTAATTTGTTGGCTGAGATAGAGCAGGAGATGTAGATCATCAAAGCGAGGTTGCAACACTGGACCTTGGGGTAAGAGTTGATCGTCATACAAGTTTGTATGATGGGGATGCAGGTATGTTGGTTAATGGTTATTATAAGCATTAGGGTTATGTACATGTCTCTCAGTCTACAGTTGTTGCAACTACAAGTATGGTAGATGTTAGTTAATCAATGTGGTCATATGCAAGTGCGTCGGTTAGTTGTGAATGATAGTAACTTGTTGTTATATGAATTGCGGTCATATGCATGATTATTATGGTCACTGCATTTTAAGTTCTTGATATAAATATGTATCATGCTAATCTGGATTAGCATGTGCAGATGGTTATGGTTATGACATTTAGGTGTGAGTCAATATAATTGTGATATTGGGTCGCACTAATCTGGACTGACTTATGCAGATGTGATAGCCTCCCCTGAGATACATTGAGGTATGAGTTTGATTATTTCATATATTTTGTGTTTGAGTGTTTGGTTATGTCGTCTAGTTGATTTATTTAACATGGTATGTTTATAGTTTGTTTGAATGTTTGATTAATTGCATGATGTGAGTATATGTGTCTATAATATTGCATGAAGGAATGATCTTGTTTCAAGACAATTGTACTAACACATTATGTGTTGAAACAACTAATATGTACTTGAGTATAAGTGAGTGCTAGTTCTAGTATTATTAATGACTGTGAGTTGACTGTTGATTTTTGCATGTTTGTTAGTCTTGGTAAAAGATAATTAATAGACATGATGTCTTGATCTTTGGAACATATTATTAACATGTGTGAGCAACTACGAGGCAACATCCTTGGTAATAACATGACAAGGTAATAGTTGATTTGTTTATATAACTAACGACTGGGTGATGTGATAGTACATAATAAGATTCAACTGCAGCAAGGCCAAGTTGAAAGAAATGAGTTGGGTGAGAATTCATTTGTCTATGTCTGGAAACCGCAATTCCAAATAAATGGGTGCTTTGCATTAATACAAAAAGTCTTCTTAACCTTGATTTCATCTCACATTATGTGGATATATGTTATATTCCTAAACATGTATTTGACAAGTATAACAATTGGTTTTTAGTTATGGCTGGATTCATCAAGGGAATGGAGTCCCTTGAGAGACGATATACGTACGAGTTCAGTTATATGTCATCGTGTTGGGTACAAAAAGGTAAGGTAATCGATATATTATTATATTTATTTATATATTAACAGTTGTGTGTTTATCGTAGTACGATGTAGGGGATTGCATGGCAAAAGAGACTGCCATGAAACCTTGAAGAAGGCTTGGGTTTAGCTTTCCCCTGGAAGCATTGGGAACACATGGGGAATTGAGTCATGGTGTTTGTTGCTAGTTTTGTGCTTTTCAGTATTTTGTGATTTTTTCTGCTTGATTTGTAGTTTTGTTTATGTCTAGTGTATGGCCATATCATTGTGTTTGTGGTGTTGTATTGTCATTGGTTTTTCATGGTTTTCTTATTGTTTGTTTCTTGTTCTTGCCTTTTGTGTTTTGAGGGTCTTAGGAATCGGTTGGGAAGAAGGAAGTTAATGAAGCTCAGGGAGAGCTGAATGAAACCCAATAGGTAATGTAAGACCCAGATGAAGCTCAGTACATGTATAAGGGAAGTTAAAGGCAAGAGTATGATAGCTAGTTGGATTGGTTGGGTCCATCGAGGTAAGTGGACGGTGGTAGGACAATCATGAGAAAGGTAATCGGGAAAGGTAAAGTAAATGGATTTGAGTCGTCAGATGCTTTGGCTAAGTTGGGAAATATTATTCTAAATGTTGTGCATGATGTGCATGGATAAAGGGGGTTCTATTAACCTTGACCTTATGATATCTGGTAATTATGTTGTGATCGTGATTATACTGATGTCTCTATATGTATACATTTATGTATGTATGTTGTTGTAGGACAAGGTCGTCAAAGATCATGATTGTTTTGTGCTAATGTTTAGATGTATGTATGTATGTCATTGTCTGACAAGCTCATCAGGGATCATGCTTGTGGTGGAATGATTTCTTATGCAGGTGACTGACATGAAGAGGTTCTTGATCTTATGAGGAATCAAGTGGGAAGAGTTGCGCTAGAAAATCTATGAGGTCAATACCATGTGGATATGAATTGATATTATGTGTTTATAATATGTCTATGGTATGGCATGTAATGTTGAGGGGTTCATCAGTGGAATGAAAGCAGTTTGATCTATGGCATGTTGGGGCAAGCATGGATGGTGGAAAGACACTAGAAGCAAGGTTGCCTTGTAGAGATAGTGTGGTCTCTGGATGTGCATTACTACTATTGTGTATAAGTAGAAACATATTGTACATGTTTGTACTTATGGTGTTGTGTGCAGGTGGTGTTGTGTACATGCCGTGCATATGGTATTGTGTACATGTCATGCATGTGGTGTTGTGTACATGTTGTGCATATGGTGTTGTGTACACGTCGTGCATGTGGTGTTGTATACACGTGGTGATGTGTACACATTTTGCAGGTGGTGTTGTGTATATGTGGTGCTATGTACACGTTGTGTAGGTGGTACTATGTACATGTGGTATTGTGTACACATCGTACATGTTGTGTTGTGCATGTGTGGTATTATGTTACGGGGATTGTGTAGTCGTTGTATTATGACATGTGTATTCTTTGTGTTGTACTTTGTGTATGTATATGTATTGTGTTATACGTCGTTGTAGGTGTATGTATTGTGTTGTGTTGTACACCGACTGTAAGTGTATGTGTTGTGATGTATATTATGTGTATGTGTATGTGATTGAAGAGGAGAAAAGGAACTAGGTGCTTGTTGGGTGTGGCAACCAATCCGATGTCTGTACGGAAAGGACAAAGGACAAAGGTAGAAGCAAAGGACCGATTAAAGGATAAGTATTAGTATTTTATTTCAATTTTATTATGCATGTGACCAATGATTCTGTTTTATAATGGTTACATGTGATCTATGGTTCTGGTTTATGATGATTGCATGTGATTCATGATTCTGATCTATGATGGTTGTGTTTTGAGCTAAATGGATGCGATATGTTTATACATTATGACTTGTTTAAGAGTTGGTTTGGCTTGTTGTGATAGGAAGTGAACATCAGTGCAAGTGTACCTTATTAACATACCACCAATGAGGTATGATTTGGATTTATTTCAATTCATTTTGAATCTAATGAGAATTATGTGTTTGGTACGGGAAAGTATGGAAGTGCCCAGGTTGGGTGGTTGAAACCGACTAGAAGAATTAGCAGCATCGGTGAAAATAATTGGAACAGGTAGAAGTATGTTGGTAAAGCACTTCAAGAGTAGGAGCATTGTGGTACACTAGTACCCAATAGTGTCCATTGATTGCCATGAGCATGTTATGACCCATGTGATGGTTTTGAGGCAAGGATATGTCTTGGTTTTTGTACCTTCTGATGCGAGGAAGCCTTGCTAAGGGAGGGGTCACCCAAGGGACTATGTAGTAGAGAAGGGGATGCTCGTGAAACTTGGAAGGTGTGTGACTGCTCGAAAGGGAATGAATTTGTTTTGGTCATTAGCATTGCCAAATTCAATCGGATGCACATTGGGAGTGTGCCCTGGAATAATGAGCTGGTAATTATTCACTGAGATGAAAAGTAACATAGGATTGTAGCGTTGGGTATTGGATGCAAATTTGACTTTGGCAGTGGATTATGGACTTCCTGGGAAGGAGGTGAATCTCGGTACTACTTTTGAGGGTGGAGGTGTGAACCTTTGGATTCTCTTGTTGATTGATACATGCATTGTATCCTTTTATTTGTTGGTTAAGAAAATGTGCATATGTATATGTGTGTGTATTATTGTAAATATTGTATCAAGTTGTGCTTATAAAGCTCCATAGACAATATGTTTATTTGTTGGCTAACGCAAATGTGCATGAGAGTATATGTGGTTGTTATTGTAAATACTGTAATGGGTTGTGTTATAAAGCTCCAGTAAGTGGTATGTTGTTTTGTTTTTAGCAATGATCATTGTAAATACTGCAACGAGTTTTGTTATAAAGCTCCATGGGCAGTATGTTTTGGTTGTCAGTATTCTTGTTGGTTATATGTGTCATTGAACATCGAGGACAGTGTTCCCATAAGGGTGAGGGTTTTGTAATATCCCTGGTTGATTTTCTGTGTAAAAAGAAAAATAAGACCATGGTCATGGGACACGTATTCGAAGATGAATGGTGGGAAAAACGCCTTAACGGTTTTTGTTTTTTAGTTCAGTTTTGGAGCTCTCTCTCTATTCTCTCATACTCTTGCACACTTAGAGAATTCTTGGAGCACTTGCAAAAATCAATCAAGGAAGAGTGGGATCAAGTGGCTACAATGGGATTACTTGCATGTATCAAGTTTCATGTATGATTTCCTTGCTAGTTTTGGAAAGCATGGTACATGCATGTGTGTTATTGGTTCTCTTGTTGTCATTGCATGGGTTTTTCCAAGTGTGACAATGGTTTTAATCCTTGCCTTTCAATTTCCGGATAGCCATTGTGTGATGGGGTTTCTCTTTAGTTGGTTGAGTTGGATTGTCAGATGGTTTTGAAATTGAGTGGGGTGGTCTCAGGAAGAATCACAAGGCATAGGAATCCCTGGACCCATAAAGTTGGGATTGCAGTAAAGCCTGGTTGTGTGTACCCTCATTGTGCCTAGGAATCCTCTACAAGTTAATGGCAGTGTATATGATAAATCCTAGAGGGTGGATATGGAAAAATTCCTCATGGTTTAGGTGGAGAGATCTAGAGGCATCCATGCTTGTGTAGGCCTAGTGATTCCTAAACCGGTATATGGTGGGATTGCGGTAAAGCCTAGTAGTGTATGTTTCTTAATGGTCCTAAGAATCCTTTAGTGGGATTGTGGTAAATCCTAGTTGTATAGATGAGGGTTTTGGGCCTTGGAATCCTTGACCGGTATTAGCGGTATATACGTAAAGCCTGAGGAAACCCTAGTCAGTTTTGTTGTGAGTCCTACATTCATGCTTGTAATATGGCATGGAGGTGATTGGATGAAAGAAATATTTGGTTCAACCTAATCTATGGTCGAGTGGTACGAGGAAGTCCCTAACTTGGCTGGCCTTTGTATATGTTAATAAGATATATTTTCCTCTTGTGTTCTATATGTAAATGTAATTGTTAATATGTGGTTTTAATGGTTGTTCCATAGTTGTTATTTTGTTGGTTATAAGCATGGTTTATGACAGACTTGTGTTATGGCTCTCATCATGTTTTGATTAGTAAATGAATTTTCAATAAATATATGACCTAATAGATGATAATACTACTATTGTGAGAGGGCATGTGAAATTCTTAAAGAATCTTAAATAAATATGAAGTCCCTATGTTCCAATGTGTTTATATGACCTGTACATTACATATTTATGATGTGTTTGACAAACTGTCAGTCATGGCTGGTGGGGGTCAGGTCAATTCCTTGTTCAAGTGTTTGAATTAGTAGCCTTATTTCATTGTTACTTATCAATTTTGGAATTTTCATGAAGTTATGGTGTTCTGTCAATTTAGTTTCCGAAATTGCTACATAAATTACCAATCCAGGTATCGTAAATTGATGAAGTGTAATGCATTATATGTGCTAGATAGCCCTTCTTACCTCACTATTTTTCGAGTTTATGTTTGTTTTGGGGTTTTTCTCTTTTGATTCCTAATGTTCTGCAATGTAATCTACAAAATCTTAATCTACTACTGCTAAGAATCTAGAGAAATGAAATGAGAGTCAAAAGTGCTTTAAGCCAGATTTGGAAGTAAAGTTTTAAACAAGAAAATGAAAACAGAGCTTCTCTTCTTGCTATTATGATAGTTTCCAAAACATAAACTGAAAGGACTTAAGACTACTATCTACTTAATTACAAAACCAAAGCTTAAATGAGAAAATGAGATTGCAGCTATCTATGATAAACCAAAAATGAAATACTGGAAATAAGATTACCACTATTGTCTAATCTATTTGCAGAATCAAAACTTTAATGAACAACTGAAGATGGAATTGCAGCTAAACTAAGTGAAAAACTATAATTGAAAATGAAGTTGCAACTATTCTATTATGAAAGCAAGGCTAAATGAAGTATTTTTGTCACTCTGCTACACAATTTAGGGAGAACTACCTCCTTGTGATAGCATTTTGAGAGATTTCATTCTTCATTATTCTAAGAGAAGTAAACATAAAAATGTAGAGAAAGACACATTCATAAATGAAACATTTCACCACTTAGTTTGAAGATTAACCACCAACTGAAAGGGCTTTTGGAAATATTCATTTATAACATGAGCTACTAAACTAATAAGAAAATGGCATTAAACAGCTTAATTCAAAATCTAAAAACTAATGAACAGCAAATGAAATGAATCAATTTATGCTACTGACATCAACCTAAAGCTACTGGTAAGGAACTAGAAAGCAGTGAAAACCAAAGAACTATTATGCGCTGAAATGAAACTACTATGAGTTAATGAAATGATGACACAATGCTGCATTATAAACAAAGTTAGAAAATGATTATAAACATTATGAAAAAACACAGTGAATTTACAATTAAACGATGAAAGACAAAACATAAATGAAATGTACCCTTGACCACGTAGGGGCCCTCTGCAAAGGTCTCAGTTTATGAGCACTCAATCAACAACGCTTCACGTATTCATTGAAAACAGAGTCTTTATATTAAAACATAGAACTGAGTTCTTCAAATTACAAGGCGGAAATCTGAACTATTACATAAGCAAAAACTTGGACTTGTTCTGCGTTCTACACGCTGGTATTTATAGAAAAATATACAACTGGTTTGAAGAGAGAAATCAACTACAACAAAACATGTAGACAGGCCAATATGCATAATTCTTGTCCTTTGTTGCTTGGAAACATAAATCTATGGTAGTGGCTTGTTAGATTCCATTTGCGCAGGTGGCATATGAAGTCCGTGGCTTCATGAGACTGCTTCGGATCCCATCTCTAAGAACCATGTGCAAAACAGAGTCTTGTTTGCCATAGGTATCTATAGTTGACTTCCCTTTGACCGGAGTCATCCTCATCGATCTAGGCCAGATGGATAGGATATGATCCATGCTCTGATGTTTTCCAAGCTACCCATGTGGTCCATTTCCTCTCTTGACACCTGTAACCTACAAAAGCATGAAGATGGCTGTTGAACAGCCGATTAGCTGCGAAATGTGGCTGCGTTCCATCGTTGAAAGAAAAAAACCTATTTAAATAGCAAACATAACAGTATAACTTGTAAATCACTGAAATATACTCCTTGAGGCAATGTGTAATGGTTTTTGATGATTAAGGATGCATTTTTCATGGAAAAGCAAAGAAAGAAGGATGAGAAAGTTGCTTAAGGGAAAGGCAGTTTTGGAACTCAACATATGGGCAGAGGCATGAGTCTTAGACCTGAAAAAGAGGCTCAGAATTCGGGGTCGTTGGAACAAAACTGCCTGAAAAAGGTTGTAGTCGCATGCATGCCTTGTCGTGGGAGTGACTAGAGGGTCTTAGTTGCATGGAAGGCTTGTCATGGGAGAAAATGGGTGTCTAGTTCAACAAAACATCAAGTTGTCTCAGGGGTTGGCTAGCTCCTGAAGGTTCTATAGCTTTTTAGGATGGTCAAATTGGTCTTGTCTTGTCGATTCCACTTCCGTAACTATACATGGAGAGTTGAATCATATCATAGTAACTCTTCATCAGATGTTTACCCCAGTGGACCGATTAACTTTGGTAAATGTGGGAGGAGGGTGTTACACTTAAGCCCTGAACCTTACATGTATCTCTCATTTTATTACAAGGATATATCAAGGCCTCCAAATAGACACGTGTTTCCATGTTTCCTATTTGAGTACCACGACAAACGTTGTTGTCCTATATTGCATAATCCTTGTTAAAACTGTTGATTTTTATCTTGGCGGCATTTGTTGTATATAGAGGTTTTGATTGGGATATATCACATTGTTTATATATAAGTCATGTTTTTGTGTTGCATGGATAATAAGAGTGTTTGGAAATTATGTTGTTAGCTATGGCATTTTGATCTCACATGCCTTCTCCATATTTACTGGATTGTACCCTTAGACACATTATTATAGCCTTCGTCTTCAAGACTACTAGTTAACCTTAAATACAATAAATTGTAATAGTAAGCACATAATTGTTTGAGCTTTTAACTTAAAGGCATGTTCAAGTGTGTCTATATCGGGGAATGAGCAGGATTGAATATTTGGACATCTCACATGAAAGATAATGGTAGTGTTGTATACAAACTTGGGAAAGTGTAGAGTCCCTTGTAAAAGTCAATTCTTTGACATTCTGAAGTGGGTTTTCTCTGTTGACCAATAGGATTAACAAGTTGTTATCAAATGGAATTAACACAAGCCATTAAATGGGCTTATCATATATCAGACAAATCAAATTGGTCTAAGTGGATGGTTGTTGTCAATAAGATTCTATACTTTGTTTTGTTTATGAAGTAAATATTGTTAATAGGCATGTTAGGGTCGTTGTGTATGATATGCATATTGTATTAGTAGGCATTAGTAGGCATTCAATTTGCTTAATATGGGTGGAGGCCAAGACCAAGAATGCATAGTTGTTAGAGGATCTAGTTGTTAGTCAATAAGTAGATGAAAAATTATTGACTTCAAATGAGATGAGCATAACTCCAGCATATATATCTATATATATATATATATATATATATATATATATATATATATATATATATATATATATATATTCTTGAATATTGACCCCATTTTCGTAATTGTACATTGGAGATTGTGTTAGCATAGTAACCACCTTTGGTTATCGATGCAGATAAGGAGGTGCGTTACAAATTGGAATTTCAAAGGAAAAATTGACTCTTCGCCTCTCAAACAATATGAAAACGAATCTTCATTAAATGGCCTAGAAACAACCTATATTTTCAATTAAAACTATATGATTGTAAATGAAGCCAATAGAAGAGAAAATGGTTCCAATTTTTGAGTAAGGAGTAGAATCATACAATGTTGTAGGAATCAAATACTTGTAGGAAATTGAAGCTTGTTGGACCGGACCAAAATGGAAATGTTGGAGATTATAGAAGTTCATGCTATCATGAAATTTTTTTAAATTTATTGAAATTTCTTGTACCCTAAAACTCCTAACCAAACATTCAACTTTTGTACATTTTTGCCTGAGTTGATGCCTGGTTGATGACCTTCATTTATATCCAGTTCTAATTTATCTTTTATAACATATAAGTATTTATTTTTTTATGTGGGACTGTTGTTAATTTCATACTTAGTAAAATCAATGAAAAATTGCCTTTTCATGGTTGGTTAGATTTAAATCAGAATTGAATGATGATTTCGAGTGAACCAATGTGTGTTGGTTGATAGTTGTTTACCAGTATAATCAAATGCTTGTTTTTTGCTCCAATTGTTGTTACATCTAAAGAACTATTCATGTGATTTGATAGTACGATTTATCTTGAATTTTATTAATGTTAATTGAATCTAAGTATGTGTTTATGTGGTTATGGTTATTGTTTATTTAGTTAATCATATATGCACACGTGTTCCAGCGGTTATAGATCACAATATTTGCTTTTATAATTTATTAGATTATTTTTATCTTAAATTCAATTCTAGTCCTTTCACCTTGCTCTTGGTTAAGATTCGAATTGTTCCCTCTCTTGATTGAGATAAGAATGATTGAGTTAGTTTTAGATTAGCGGTAGATAACTCTTTTTATTGTTTGCATATTAGCTTGGGCCACATTTACAATTAGGTATTCACATTAGAAATCCTCCATGTTTGGAGAAAATCCTATAGGTACCAACCGGGCCCACATATTGGTCAAAGTCACTACACCAAATGAAAAAAGCGTTTAATTAGGACCCTAACTAGGTGGTCTCCCTATTGTTGTCTTGGTCATTTCCAAGCATCAACATTTATGGTGCTAGGAGGAGGGAAGACTCACAAGCTATCCTCCTCGAGTCAATATCTCAATTATTTAACCTTTCATGGCTCCTCTTCATATTTTTGTTTTGGAACATGCTTTTAGTTCGTGCATGCCTACTGAAGCATTCACGAAAAGACAATTAACTCCTTGTCAAAATTAAGGTTTAATGGTGAGAGTGTAAATTTCGCTATTAATTTTCTTTATCATTTTATTTTTAAATGTGAATCTTTTGAAATTTCTAATGACAATGAATTATTCATCCTATTTAATATTACTTTCCAAGGAATAATTGAAAGACGGTTCAAAGCATTGGCAACAAAATATATTCATTCGGGGAATTATTTATAAATATTCATCAGAATTCTAATTATGATGAATTATGCTTATAAATGGATAATCTTTCTAGCATGAAAATGAATCTCTTGAATTATATTCTAGATTTATGTTACTATGTTGTAAATTTCATCCTAAAGATCTACCCTCTGAGAAAGATTTGGTTGAATGGTTTTCTACTCTTGGTCATCCCATTAATACACCCAATGAAACAAATGATGATGAACATAGCATAGATCTTTCTAAGGATATGTATGATGATAGAGACATTGATCCTATAGTTAATCTTGTTTCTATTTCTAACATTTTTGAGCCAATAAATGAGGTTGAAACTATTCCACAACCACACACATTAGGTGTATCTTTTACACATTTTCATAATTTTGAAAATGATTGTATAAAATCAAATTTGAAATATGAAAATGCTCCAAAAACCACTCTTATTGTTTGTTATGAGAAAGAGAATTCAACATAAATTAATTTGGTAAATGACATTCAAACACAAGATTTTACTAATGGACATGTCAATAATAATCCTTCTTCGTCAGGAACAGATCTAGAACTAGTTCATATTGTTTTAACAAAAGATTTATCTTTTAGTCAAAGTTTATCTAATAATCTCATGAAAGATGTTTTATTTCATGACGGTGAAAATCATTTATACTCTAGAAGTAATTATTTTATGTATCATGATTTATTTTCCAAGTCTGATTCATACAGTAATGGTTATTTTAATCTTAGTGTTAAAATTCCTATTTCAACTAGTTCAAATTTGAGTGAAAAAAATAATTGTTGTGAATGAACGAAATTATGAAGTTTCTTTCAACTTAGTTTAGGATGATGAAGCTATCAAAGATCATTTCATTGTTATTGGTACTAAGTCCCTTACTTATCCATTTGTTAATGTTGAAAAGTCAAATCTTTTTTATGATTGCAGGAGAAGGAAATTATTTTTGATAATTATCCTGATATTGATAACATTGAATCCCATGCCTTGCAAAATCAAATACATCTCGTTTTAGATGTATATATAGAAAAATCTCATGATTTCTCATTAATATGATCATCTCCACCTAAGCACAAATCTAAAATTACAACTCTATATTTTCATGATGTTTGTTTTATTCCTCAAAATCCATTTCAAGTACTCCACTTGTTAATTCTAACAACAATGTTCATTTCAACAGTAGTAAGGATACTCCATTTTAACATTGTTCATTCTAATAATCCGTTGGATACTTTTGTTAAAATCCTTTTGGAACAATTTATTTTCCTTCTTGGCAATACTATATTTTTATAAATAAACATTGGCGTGATGGTTGCCTTAATACTAATTATTTGTTTTATAAGTTAGTAGAAGATGATCATGAACACATGGAGACCTATGTGAAGAAGGAAACTTCTTATTTCCTTTCTTATCATTTTCAATATCTTACATGGGAAGAAGTTGATTATTTAACATATAATTTTTTAGAGACTTATCAAGTGAATGATCTTGTTAAGTCCTTTGAAATAAATATTCTTCATAGTGTTCTTGCATATGTTCCATGTTAATATATTAATCTCTTCCAATGTACATATTAGGATAGGATAGAGGCTTGGTTAGAAGAGTCTTTTAATATAATTTTCATGTAAATAAGATCTTTGTTTCTCGTATATGCATGATAATGGTGTAGATACTACACTTTTTTCATGTTGTTTAATATTACTTAATTTTATGTTTCTAGTCTTTGATGTACATATGTTTGTAGGTTTAAAGTAGCAGGAATGGCTCCATTGGAAGTTTGATTTTACTTAATTCTGATTGTCTTTGTAAATTAGATTAGGTTTAGGAGTAGTTTTGTTTTGTTTATATTTTTCTTTCACTCACCTGAATAATGTAGTTATGAAGACATTCAAGCAAGAAATGAGTCGTCATCGGAATGCTTTTAGGGAAGACACTTTAATTTGTCTTTTGTCCTTTTTATCAACTTGCTTATGTTTTCTTCTAACATTTCTTTCAACCCTCGTCCTTAACTTCTAATTATAGGGACTTGAGTAGTAAATGTTTAATGCAATAAGTTTGATAAATTGGTATCTTGTTTTATTCCATCTTGGTTTTTGTACATTTTCATTGTTTTGTTTCCTTTTCCATGCTTTCAACCATGCCGTTTTTCTTTCATCAATAGCAAGATTTCATATAGTCCTCGTCTTCATAGTCCTTTGAAGTTTTGTACATGATATATATTTATGCAGGAACAAAATGAATACAATTTAAACATAAGCACAAACCTACAGTGAAAACTAAACTTCAATTCATTAATAACAAATACTGAAAAATTGCTTACATGCAGAATGGAAACAAACCAACTCGGGTGATGGTAGCTATCTCTAAGAAGAGATGTGGTCGCTACATGCCTTTTAACTGTGTTATAATGAGGCTCGGAGGCCTTTTTATTTTTGAGAAACAATTGAAAACCCTAAACATCCAAAAACTTAAGCCTGGGAGATGAAGAGCCAAAAGTTTGTGGGCCCCATTGGGGTTAGTTGGTACATCAACTTATGGGGGTCCTAAATTTGGCATATGATCTATGTTTGACGTATACGATACCTTGCTAGAAATATATATCGCAGGAATGCAACTTTCAACTACATATCCTTTAAATAGGTTATGTATTCCTGTTTTCCAAAAAAAATGTCATTTAGGGCCTCAAAATGGCTCCAGAAGTTTAAGACCCAAAAAATTGCTAAAAATAGTAAATTGTGCTACAATTAAGGAAATTGAAAGAAATAGTGGTGGGGGTCCATGTGGAATAGGCGAGTGGCCACCAATATCCACCTAGATCAGTCCTCCCCCCTTAGGAAGCAATGGTCCCCATTGTATTGAGCGCCTCCATGATATAGGGGAACTTTTGTTGAACTTGGTCCTAGTGAGCCACTTACCTTGGTGTAGGAGTTGGCTAGATTTGACGACCCAATACAGTTGATATTCTATTGGTGAGTCTTCTTGGTATATGTGACCATAATCTGATCAGTTGTGGCCTATTCCATACAGTATGGGTTGAGCTCTGTTGGTGTTAGTTGTTCTGTAATGTTTGATGTGTCCAACAATGGTGGAATGTACCATTGAAGGCGGTCCACATTGACAATGGGTGCAGGCCAAGGAATGGGGGAATGTTGAGCTCGAAATAATTATCTCCCATGGCCTTGGTGATGGGGTAAGGCTTGAATCAAAGTGGTATGAGCTTCCGATGGGCTCTGACAAGGTGTTCTTTCTACAAATGCAACCAAAATTTGTTTCTCACAGGAAACTTATGTGGCACCTGGTGTTGATCATGCCACTACTTGTACTTGGCATTGGACTTATCCAAAATGTCGTGCACCTGCTGGAGGATGTGTTGGATTCATTAAATAAACTTGATTGCTTTATCAACCTTGGAATGTACATGTGTGGTTTCTGTCTGTGTAGTCACATGAGGCATGGCAACATCAACCAGACACAATGGTTGAAATCCCAGAACCACCTGAAAGGGATTGCGGCCAATTGAACTATGGAAAGCTCTGTTATAATTGTGTTGCACAGAAGGAAGGCTCTCATCCCAGGTTCGTGGATGCTTAGAGTTGTACATGCGTAGTGTATTCACTATCATCCTGTTGACAACCTCTGTCTGGCCATCAATTTGGGGTTGGAATTCAGTCAACTTGGTGAGCTCGGTGTCCAATATCATGATAGCCCCACCCACGGTTCTCTCATAAAATACATTGTAAATATTTTTTCAATATGTGAAAAAAAGGGACTGAGTCAAAGGGACACAAATTCCAAAGCTGGGGAGAAGGATTTCTTGCTTGGGATGTTGTGGTTTCTTGTGTAGGAAACATGAATTTTTTGGACAACCATCAAAGGTTGGTTGGTGCACGAATTTAATGAACTGGTTCTTCAAATTAAATGAGATAAAAGAGAAAGTACGCAGGCCCACATTGCTTAAGAAATAACAACAAGAAAATAGGACAAGAAGTCCAATAGAGAGATTGCGTATGGAAGGTCAGCAAGGACACAAAAATCCCTGTAAAACAAGGAAAAAATACAACAACAGGGGGACTCATTCAAAGGTAAGGCTAGAAGAATTCAAAGGCATGTAGGAGGTAGATAGAGAAGGAACCCATTTGAGCATTCAGTTAGGTAAATCAATAGGTGACTCTAAAGAGAGGAGAAGAGAAGAGAAGGGGATTAGTTCTCTGCTTTCCTAGAGGCTGTCAGTCAAGACAAAGGTCTCTGGAGCCCTGTAACAACCTAGGTCCCAAGAAGATGTGGGTTGGGATGGAATCTCTGGAGCCTTATAACAGCTTGGGTCCCCTGGAGGCTATGGGTTGAGATGGTAGCCTCTAGATCCCTATAAAAACTTGGGAAGAGGCCATCTTGAAGCGACGTCAAAGGAAGACTTGATTGAAGACTTTTGTTACTGCATTATTTTCATAATGGATTTTGGACTCCATATAAGGGGGTGAATCACTAAGTGTGCACCACTTTTAGACTCCCTGTGTGATAAAAGAAGTGGCAGTCATATGGTGGAATTAAGGAAGGAGGTCCTTTGGAGTCCTTGTTTCAGTTGGCAAATGTTGTTTTGATCCCTTAAACAAGCTTCCCCCTCAAACTCTGGAATCTGGCTCAGGGGTGATATTTGCAAGTGGGGGTCGCTCCAACTATCTATGATTGGGTGGAGATTCCTTGTCCCAAACTCAGTTTCCCTACAAATCCAAGGATAATTATATGCTTATGCTTGGTTATCTAATGATGAATCATGATGTCTTTCTGTTTGAAATGGTTTTGGGATTTTTGAACTATAATTATGTTGTTGATATAATAAGCATGTGTTTACTCCTCTGTGTGGAGACGAATTTTATGGTCATGACAATATGCATGAATGTATGTATGTGTTTCATTTTGAACTATTGTTGTTGTTATATGGATTGCTCAAGCATGGTACTCTAGATGGAAAGAGGTGTTGTGTGAAGCAATTGCTAATATTGTTATAACCTGCAAGATTCAACTAAACATAAATGAAATAACGTGATAACAAATATTATGTTATGTCTCTGCACTGATATCCCTTGTTGCATAAACCATATGATAATAAGGACTATTTTATATTTCTAAGTTGAACCTTATTCTAAATCAAATTCTTAATCGTATTGAAGTAGCACATAAATAAATAACAGAGAAATTTCAGGCCATGTTATAGGCCATTAAAAAGCTATAAGATCTTGAAATTAAACTTTAAACAATGGGCTTGGAGGCCCCTTTTATTAATATGAAGCGGTTAAATAGAAGACCATCTGCTTAGCAAGGTCTACATTAGTTTACATCAACTTGTTTGTCAAAGTTACAAGTTGCTTTATTGCACGACAAGAATTGCAGTAATGTTGAAGGGCTTGTTTCCCTTGGGATCATTTGAACCCCGTATGATTTACTTAAATGGCCTTTAGCCTTGCATTCTTAGTAGGTTGGATGTCTTCCAGTGGTGCCCTAGTGTTGGCGGTGACGTATCAGAAGGATCTGTATATTGCCACAGAGCCTCTTGCAGCCTTGACATGGATTCTGGCACTGTTGGCATGTGGCATGCAAGGTGGAAACCTTTAAGGAGCCTACACCAAGCCCTTGGTAGGTAATGTATGTAGGAGTGCCTATGCCGCCATGCGTGGAATTCCTTGTCCGAGAGAAGGGAAGGCACATAGGCCGGGAACCCATTGGAGAATCTATCATCAAAGCTCAGAAGGGGTAGCACCATGGGATGCCTTAATAAACCATTAGTATCGACATGAATCTTTGACGTTGATCTAGAGGTCTGTCAAACCTCTGAGACAGAGTCATGGTCGATAGGAATGGCTTGAGGAATTCTGTGCAGCAACAAATCTTGTCTTTGGGGCGATCATGGAGATGCCCTTCTAAAACATCGCATAAGGGAAGTTTGAGGTCCCTTAGTTGAGCCATGGTCGAGATTGAAGTAAGACTTGTTGCGGCACAAAGGGATCAAGCCCTGAGCATATACGAAGGAATTGGGAAACCTTATCCTTTTGTTGATCTAAAATCTAGCCATGGATACCTTCCATTGGCATGCCCTATTTTCCCCTCGCATGATTGGTCGCAAGAGTATTGAGGTGGAACCCATAAGGAATACCCCGGAAGACTATTACGGGAGGAAAAAGGACTAATTAGGATAACAACAGTTGATACACATTGGCGGCCATGCAATTGCAGTCGTTATTCTATTGGTTGGGGATGGACCTACCTAATAGGTCACCCCGTTAGGTTCACTTGGAGCATTCACATAAAGTGTAGGCAGAAAGTGTAGTGACCCACATTAGTTGATTGATAGTGATATGGCATAAACATCTTTTTAGTCCTAAGGCTTACACTTTATTCTTTGAGGACCTTAGGTTGAGGATCCAGACACATGACGCTATTATTAGTGGATGTGATAGTTATGTATGTTCTCTATTGATATTATGACGATGATAGCATTAATGGTTATGTATGTTCTTTATTGATATTATGATGATTGTAGCATTAATGGTTATGTATGTTCTCTATTGATATTATGATGATTGTAGCATTAATGGTTATGCATGTTCTCTATTGATATTATGATGATTGTAGCATTAATGATTATGTATATTCTCTATTGATATTATGATGATGATAATAGTAAAGGATATATGTGCTCTCTATTGATATCATGATGATGATAGTTTTGATGGATAGGTATGCTTTTTATTGATGTTACGATGATGATAGCTTTGATGGATATGTATGTTTCCCATTGATGTTATGATGATGATAGCCATGATGGATGTGTCCCCTATGTTAGCTACTTACATTAGTTCTAGTTCACGATGAATAATGATGTGAATGACTAGGTCATATTGATGATGTTATTCTGACAAGGACTAACACTGAGAAACTTTGTTATTGATGATTATTGAGTAGGACAGGAAACCACTAGAGGCACTCACATATGATGAGTTGACAACACCTAGTTTGATGGAAATTAATATTTGTCTTTGAAATTCTAATTCGATTTTGAAACCTACTATATATATATATATGATATATTAGTGCCTACAAGCATAGGTTAGTTGCTTGGCCGAATGACTCACATATGGGTGATGGGGTTGTAAAATTGGATGGAACTACATGGGAGGGGTGGGACAATGTCCCTGATCTCACCCGCTAGCACTCCCACCGTGGCTTGGGAAAGAAAGGTCGAAATGCCTTTGCCTTGAATATCATGATGTTGTGGGGGAAGGTCCCAAATTTGGGTTGCTCACGGGGACTTTACTGGGGGTACGCATCAAGGCGGATTCCTTGATCCCTAGCACCATTAGTCTCACTATAGTGAGAAACATAAGAGATGATAGTTGTATTTGTCATTGCACCGAGACTTTCCCCTCGTAACCACTAGATGCTTGAAGGGCAAGTGGTGTGGCACTCATAGAAATTCAAGGGATGTTCTTGAAGGGCATGACCAACTTGGAACCCTTGGCATCACAAATAAATTGTTAGAGATGACACCCTTGGAACTTCAAGCAAAGTTCGTGAAGGGCACGACCAACTTGGCACCCTTGAAAAAAATAAAAAAATTAATAATATATGAAAACCATGCAAATTCACATCAAGTGGTAAATGACATTAGAACCGAGGCAATTAAATCAAGAATAAAACTTGGGCTAAGGGGAGAATAGGAAGAAATAAAATAGTTTACCTTGAGAACTAAACCCTTCCCATGTTGGAAAATATTAGGTATATAAGGTACACAAGTAACTTAAATAGAAGAAAAGGGGGAAAGAGGGACATAGATTTAAGTATAAATATTAATCCTAAAATAGTTAAACTTCATTAAAAGAAGAAGGTGGTGAATTAAAATAATATTAATAAATTAAATTTTAGAGAAATTTAGAGAAACTACTTGTGGAAAGAGCCAACATAGGAATATCCATCTAAGAGGAAAATTGAGTTAAATTAGGAAGTAGTTAAGCGAAAAAATATGAAACTTATCAATTGACTTTAGTAATGAACACAAATTAAGGGGTAGAAAAGGGGGATCAAGAAACAACTAGGAGAAGAAATAGGAAGTTTTGTTGGGGTGAGGAAAAATATTATTTTTAAATTCAAATTTAAGTAAATAATTTTGGAGATCCTTGGTGAGATGGTGACACATGGGTGGGTGAATAATCAAACTTTTGGGTTAATACAAATAATTAATTTTGCATGAAATTCCAAGTGTCGCCTATGAAGGCTCCTATAAAAGAAGGGGCAAGCCCTAGAAGAAGGGAGTTTTTTACCCTATTATTGGATGGATAAGACTATGTCATCATAGTGGCTACGAGCTATAGTTCAGTTTGGTGAGGTAGAGGGCTTTAGAGAGAGGACTCTTGAGCCAAGGAGTGCTCACCTCTATCAGCTAGCACATTTCCTCTATTGTACAACCCCATTGCATCTTGGGGGTCCGTGGGCAACAAGAGTACCCAAGGAGTAGGCTGGGAGGTCAACTGGTGGGTCAATACATTCAAATTAAGCATGTCAACATTCACACTTGGAGGTGGACGACAACAAGGGAGTACAAGTAGCGACAAGTCAAGAGAAGGTAAGGAGTTTTGTCCACTTGTTCGCATCAGGCAAGGCCCAACCCATTGATGGTAAGGGTCAAATTTTAGCTTCCAAATTTCAACTGATTGAATCTCCCGCTCCAGGTATTGAATCTCGTCTCTTGGTGAACTGTACCTATGCTATTTATAATGTTCTTTTATATGACTTCATTGTGCCTATAATTAACAACATGTAAAATAGAATATACATGTAATGCAATGAATTTCATGGATGTTTGAGATAAGTGCTTAATATTTATGAGTTCCCAATGCTACTTGCTTATGATTGTATTCCTAATTTATTTTATTATTCTAAAAAAATAAAGCATAGGTTGGTCATTACAGAAAGGAGCAGGGTGAGTGATACAGGATTATATGGTAGTACCACTACGTGTCCCAATTGGGAGCACGGGTTGTGGAGGGGTGCGACCCACTAAAACATGTGGCCCAAAAAGTCTTACCCCGGATCATTTCTAAGGGTGCGAGCAAAGGTGAGTTGAGTGAAAGGTAGCGTGAATATGCGTCATTATGACGCGCGCTCGACAATATTGTTATTGGCTAGAATGTTTGGCCGATAGAAGCATGAAAAGGAGGTGTAAAGGAAAATGTCAGGTAAAGCCTGGCAGGATGACGTAATGAGGTTACATGGTCTAGTCTGCACCATTTCTATAATGCTATTAGTCAAAGAATTTCCCACTTTTCGAGTCAGCTTGACGAAGTTCACCTTGGAAGATTAAAGCAAGAGTCAATTGGAAAGCACCAGGAGGTAAGTTAGTGAGATGACGTAAGTCACATCATGAGGCGACACATGCCCATCTGATTGGTGGAGAAGGGTCCCATCAGCCATGTCGGCCTGATGCCATGACCCCAAAAAGGGTTAAGGTGGGTAGTCAACTGCAAGCACTGGGATGGGGGCGAGTAGTCGTGGTGGAAGCAGAGAGTTGGCAGTGGTAGACCAATGGGAAAATAGACCATACGGCCCCACCCCCATGCAAGCTCGGTAGTGGATCCCCAATGGTTAGTAAAGGGCACTTTTGGTAGTGTGCCAAGAGGGACCAAATGGGATGGCGCTAGCCACACACACTGTTAGGTCCCTATAATACTAGTGTATTCCCCTTATTTTTATTGTTAGTGTAGCCCCCTATTGTTATTTTTGTGCCCATGTATCCCCCATGTTGTTATTGTTGTTCCCAATAGAAGCCCACTATTGTTATTATTGTGCCCTTACATTATTATTGTTATGTAGGCTATGATTACATTGTGACCCCTTAGATTCCTATATATACCAAGGAGGTCTTATCATTTGTATCATCCAATGATTGTTCATTTACATAATTTAAAGGATGCTTCCCCCTTGAATAGGCTAACTTTTAAGTTTTTGATCTATCTTTCTTCTATTTTGTCAGTTGGTTGCATAACATTTGGTATCAAAGCTTTGGATTCCATGGTTTCACTTCTTCAAACAGGTCGTCTTGGAATTTTCGCTATTTTTTCTTATACTAGGCAAAAAAAGGAGAAATTGCAACCACATGGAGCCAAAATATTGGTAAACTTCTTGTACTAATTTCAGGTCTTGGTTCACTATATTTACGAAGATATGATACGAGGAAGTTATGATATGAGGAAGTTATGGTTTTTGAAACAGGTGACCTAGGGAAAATTGTCCTAAATTTCTCTCCAAGCATCGGATTTGAATTTTGTAAAAAGTCATTAAAATCACACAGACTGTAGTTTTTTATGTATCATTTTCAGGGCTAAAGGTAGAAACAATGACACCTGACACTCCATACAAGTTCACTCTACTGAACGAGTCTCTAATCAGGCCATCGTGGGAGATTGGGCATAACTCTTTCTTGAAGAATCCAATCTTGGTTTGACTTGTAGGGTTGGAAATAAGACTTAGAGGGATACCACAATTTGAATTTTCACACCTTGGAGATCCAAAATTACAGAGATACAAAAACTTCAATATATAACTCCTAAAAAGCAAGAAAAATGTATGTATTTTTTTTTAATTTTGCATAACTAATATTTGAAAAACCGGTTTGAAGTGATTAAAAGGGAATATTGTAGAAGAGATATGTATATTTGGTTCTAAAATTCCTTACAAACAAAATAATTCCACACCCATTAAGTCCTCAGAAAGCTCTATTGTGACTCATGAAGAGGAAGAATTGCAACATGATATATCAAAATTACGAGACCAAGTGCGACAAATTTCATTCTCATAAAGAGAAACCAAAGATAAAGTAAACGAGGACATGGATGGCTCAAAAGAATACATGGAAGATTTGAAGGAAGGTTTGACAAATTTACTACAATAAATGCTTCCAAATGATGAAAAGGTATTCCACGAAACTCGTAAGGAGAACAAAAAGAATATGAATTGTGATTTTAGAGACTCAAACATTGGGTTTAAGACCCACCACATTCCAAAGATAGATATGAGGAAGTTTGATGGCAAAGATTTGGTAACATGCATATTGTAAATGGAGAAATATTTTGATATCCATGATGTGCAACCCACACAAAAGGTACACATTGCATCTTTTTATTTAGAACCCAATCAGTTTGTATGGTATCAATGGCTTTGTTCTGATAAACCACTTGTCACTTGGTCAATTTTTATGGAGGAAATGATACCACATTTAAATATACAAAGAGAAACACCTTCTTTAGTTAATTGATAAATCGCAAACAAAAGGGTTCGATAGCAGAGCACATTGAGGACTTCCAAAAATTAAATATTAGTGTAACTGATATTCCAAAGGAGCATAGGATTGATGTATTCATAGGGAATTTGAAGGATAACATCCAACATGAGGTTCGCCTTTGGGAACCTGATTCAATTGAGAAGGCATTCAGCGCGGCAAGAAAAGTTGAAAGAAAAAATATGGCAAGAAGGAAGTATACCACTCACAACTATAAAGATGGAAGTGTTGTTACTCCTAACCTTCCACAACCTACAAGGTTGATGCAACAAAAATTAGAGGAAAAAAGAGAAAAAGCCCTTTGTTACAGTTGTGATAGAAAATACACTAAAGGTCATAAGTTTGCTGACAAGAAATTATTCTACATAGATTGTGAATAGGACGAAGAAAAGGAACAAGAAGCATCAAAAGAGGAGGATATACACTAGGAACCAACCGTGGAAAAAGAAGAAATGAATTAAACCATATCTTGTAATGCATTGGCGGGAATTACCACTCCTCAAAATCTAAAGATAGAAGGATACATCAAGAAGAAAAGGGTAACAATGTTGATTGATTCAGGTAGTACCCATAATTGTATTCATTGTAAGATAGCCAAGGAATTGAATTGCTTCCTATATCCAGCACCAGATTGTCAATTGATGGTTGCAAATGGAGGAACTATAAATTTCTTTGGAAAGTGCCATAATATAAACTAATAATGGGGGAATATGTATTGAATAGCCTAATTCTTTCCATTCCAATGGGTGGTGCTGATGTTGTACTAGGACTCCAATGGTTACAATATTTGGGGACAATAACTTTTAATTTTCAAGAAATTTTCTTAAATTTTTTTTGGGAAGGAAAGGAAGTTGCATTAATGGGTATCACAAGGAAACAAAGATATATAATTAGCTCTAATGGCGTGACAAATCTTTTGAAGAAAAACAACGGAGCGTAATTGCACAATTATGCTCACTAGAGGTTCAAACATCGAAATCATTTATTTCTCGAGAGCTCCAAAACGTATTGGACAATCATTCCAAGGTATTTGAGACTCCCAAAGACCTCCCACCTATTCTTGGTCATGCTCATGATATTCATTTGATTACAAGAAGTATTCCTCCAAACACTGAACCTTACAAATATCTCTATGCCCAAAAGAGTGAAATTGAATATATGGTTGCAAAAATGATAAAGGCTGGTATAATTCAACCTAGTCAAAGTTCTTTCTTTGCTCTAGTAGGATTGGTGCACAAGAAGGATGGATCATAGCATATGTGCCCAGATTATAGGGAGCTCAACAAGATCATTATTAAAGATAAATTTCCCCTTCTTGCCATTGATGAATTTTTGGAGGAATTACATGGAGCAACTTACTTCACAAAGTTGGATTTTCGTTCTGGATATCATCAAATTAGAATGAAGACTGAAGACATTCTGAAAACAACATTCATAACTCATGAGGGTCATTATGAATTTTTGGTTATGTCTTTTGGCCTTACTAATGCACCTTCCACATTTCAAGGTTTGATGAATTCCATTTTAAAACCCTACCTTAGTATTTTTTGATGATATACTAATCTACGTCAAGTCTTGGAAGGATCATGTTCAACATGTTGACAAGGTGATCAAACTATTGGAGGAGAAACAATTATATCCAAAAACCTCCAAATGTTTCTTTGGAGTGTAGGAGGTGGAATATTTGGGTCATATTGTATCTCATGAGGGTGTTAAGGTAGACCCTAGCAAAATTGAATCCATTAAGGAATGGAAAATCTCCACAACCATCAAGCATATTTTAGGATTTATTGGGTTGACAAGGTATCATCGCAAGTTTGTTAATAATTATGGGAGAATAACAACACCTATAACAACATTACTAAAGAAAGATTCATTTTCTTGGACTCCAGAAGCAACTAAGGCCTTTGAACATCTTAAAGAGGCAACGTGCCAGCCACCAGTCTTAGCTACGCCAGACTTCACAAAAAACTTTATTATAGAATGTGATGCCTTAGGAAATGGAATTGGTGTTGCTTTGATGCAAGAAGGATGACCCATTTCTTTTGAAAGTCATCCAATAAAAGGAAAGTATTTACGAAAACCTATTTACAAGAAGAAAATGTTGGAAATACTACATTCACTAAAGCAATGGAGACCTTACCTAATGGGAATACACTTCAAGGTAAAACAGATCATGATAGCCGCAAATTGTTTTTTGAATAAAGATTATCTTTAGAAGAGCAACAAAAATGGATCACAAAGATGTTGGGTTATGAATTTGAAATTATATACAAAAAAGGGAAGCAAAATGTTGTTGTAGGTGCACTCTCAAGAAAGGATGAGGATGTGGAAGCACTGCTTTGTGCCATTTATATTATGCAACTCGATTGGATAACTGAAGCAAGGGTTGAATGGAAGAATGACAAAGAGATGTGGACACTCATTCAAAAGTTTCAATAATATCCTAGTACATCTGATACATTTAGCTGGAAAAATTATACATTATGGTACAAATATCACTTATATGTTTGTAAGAATTCCCAACTCGAGCGAAAGATTATTTTGGAATTGCACACCTCCTTTTTAGGAGGGCACTTAGGATTCTTAAAAACTTACCACGAGGTCAAGAAGGAATTTTTTTGGGATGGCCTTAAATATGATATTCAAAAGTTTGTGGCAGAATTTTTTGTTTGCCAACAAAATAAAGTTGAGACAATTAGGACCCTGGGTCTGTTACAACCATTAGCCATTCCAAGTCAGTGCTGGGGGGAGGTCTCAATGGATTTTATCACAGGTTACCAAGTCTGAAGGAAAGAGTGTCATCATGGTGGTAGTTGATAGACTTACCAAGTATACATAATTTTGTGTTTTATCTCATCCTTTTAAAGCCAATACAATTGCTACTGCGTTTATGGAAACAATTCAAAAGTTACATGGAAACCCAAAGATTATTGTAAGTGACAAAGATCCCATTTTCAGTGGAAAATTTTGGATGGAATTATTTTCTTGTCTTGGTACTAATTAGATCATAACTCATCTTATCATCCTCAATCTAATGGGCTAACTGAGATATTGAACAAATTTTTGGAATAATATCTTCGTTGTTTTTTATCTGATAAAAAAAAACAATGGGTCAAGTGGTTACCTCTAGCTGAATGGTGTTATAGCACTTCCTTCCATACTCCAAAAAAACGGCCCTATTTATGGAACTATATGGATATCATCCACCATCCATCACATGATCTTTAAGAGAAAATTTTAAGGTTGAAGCAGTAGAATATCACATCAATAATCAACAACAAGTTCTCCAACTCTTAAAGGATAACCTCACTCTAGCGCAAAATCGAATGAAACAAAAGGAAGATCAACATCACAGTGAAAGAAGTTTTGATATAGGCGAATGGGTATTTTTACGGCTACAACGATACAAACAAATGTCCCTCGAGGAAGCTAAGAAGGATAATAAATTATCACCCAAGTACTATGGTCCTTAAAATGTGTTGCAGAAGATTGGTACAATGGAATACAAATTGGAGTTGTCTGCATCTTCCTAAGTACACCCCATTTTCTATGTTTCTTTCCTTGTTTCATACTTAAATAAGGTTATTGCTAATAAGCTCCCATTTCAAACAGTGTTGCCAAAACTTGATGAAGAATGAAAAATCATATTTGAGCTTGAATTAGTCATAGAAACTAGAACCCGATATCTACGAAATCGATTAATTTCAGAGTATCTCATTAAGTGGAAGAACTCACCCACTAAAGATTCCACATGGGAGGATGATAATTTTATACAGAAACATCTAGAACTACTCAAGCGTTGAGGAAAACACTTTTTTGAAGGAGAGGGGCATGTTAGGTCCCTATAATACTAGTGTATTCCCGTTATTGTTATTGTTAGTGTAACCCCCTATTGTTATTGTTGTGCCCCATAGAATCCCACTATTGTTATTGTTGTGCCCCATAGAATCCCACTATTGTTATTGTTGTGCCCTTACACTATTATTCTTATGTAGGCTATGATTACATTGTGACCCCTTAGACTCCTATATATACCAAGGAGGTATTATCATTTGTATCATCCAAGAATTGTTCATTTATGTATTGTAAAGGAGGTTTCCCCCTTAAAGAGGTTAATTTTTAAGTAGTTGATCTATCTTTTCTTTTATTTTGTGAGTTGGTTGCATAACACACAAGCCCAGTAGAATTATTGTTGGTGGAGGGAGGACCCACAACCAAGTTAGCTTGATGTTGTGTTCCCCAAGGAATAAAGTGTCACCATAAGAGATGAGGTGTCGAGATAATGTGAAGTGGTGGTGACAATGATTGGTTGAAAGGCCCTGGGCCAATGAGGTCATAGTAGAGGGGTTTGTTGTCCATGTAAGCTCGGAGTAGAGAAGTCGACGGGTGACAAAATGTGCAGTTTTGGAACCATCGGGGAAGGATGAGAGGGGTGACATGTTCAATGGGACCCACCTTGAAGGTGTTGGCTAATGCAGAGAGTGAAAGTCTGTAGGTTTTTCGATGAACATAACAAATGCATAAATATACCTATGTATATAGGTATGAATCTGTCGGTTTGATGATTAATATGGAATTGATAACTTGGCAAGGAATAATAATAATAATAATAGTAATAATTACCCCATTCCTCTAAATGTGATTGAGGGTTCAGGTGATGTTGCAAATAATATCCATAGGCTAGACAAAAATGTGCTCAAGAACCTACTATCACAATATGATATAATGGTTTATAGGATCCCAAAATGTACCCATACTCGTTCAAAGAAGAGTTTGGCAGTGTCATTTTATGTGATACTCTTCTTGCCAACGTCCAATATAGTCATCTTAGAAAATCTATCCACAACCACAAATACACAGTCATGACCATGGTTGGTATAATGGAGGCCTGACAGATAGTCCATGGAGATGGATTCCCAGGGTTGTTTATGAGTAGGCAGAGGAGTGTACAAGCCTTGGTTCTTGATGGTTGGCTTTGCGATGGCTTAGACAGTGCAAGATCTAATATATTTTCCAACATCCTGTCGAAGTTTTGGCCAATAAAAATGTTTTTGTACTACAATCCTAGTTTTCTCCACACCAAAATGTCCTGCGACCTGACTATAGTGCGCCTCCCAAATCATCTTGGCACGCTTTCTTGAAGAAACACAAAGGTTGCCTAGGTAGCACAATAATGTGTCCTGGAGGTGGAAATCTATAATTTCTTTCCATCCCCTAGAATCTCGTATGTTGTGGCGAAATCAAGATATTTTTTGTACAGTTGAGGCAATCTAGAGGTCTTGTGGCCAAAGGAGTTGAGAACAATAGTCAATGCTCCAAATAGGGGCCGAATGAGGCAATCTGCAACATGATACGTGTCACCCTTCTTGTATTTAATGTTCAAGTGGAATTGTTGTAGATATATAGACCACTTCTGATATCGATCATTTTACAACCTTATTTGTGTCTATATAAAATGAAGAGGTCGGTGATCTATGCAGATGACTGTCTCCTACCCCATAATGTAATGTTTCCATTACTGACATGCCTGCATGATAGAATGCATCTCTTTATCATAAGTGGGGTATTTATAAATTATATCAGAAAGTGTCTTACGACGATAGGTTGTCGGATACCCTTGCTAGGTGAGGATTGCACCAATAACATAGTCAGAGGTGTCTATCTCAATTTCAAATGGTTGTTGCGGGTCTGGAAATGTGAGTATAAGTGCATAATAGAGGCATTTCTTTAGCTCAACAAACACCTTCTGTTGGGACCCAGACCAGGAAATTTTTTCTTTAGCTCTTCCCCTGGTAACATGATTCAAAGGCCAAGCTATATGAGAGAATCTTGAACGCAAACCTTTGATAAAAATTGGCAAGGCCCAAAAAACTATTATAGTGGTCGAGGATAGCCAATCCCGAATGATTTGGATCTTAGCCGAATCCACATGTACACCATGTTCATCAATGATGTAACCCAAATATTAGACCTGAATCATGCCAAAAATGCATTTTTCCAAATTGGCACATAGTTTTTGTTGCCACAGGGTTTGAACGACATGTCGAATGTGTTGCAAGTGCTCTTACCATCTCTTGTTGAAGATGAGGACATCGTCCAGGTATACAACCATGAACAATTTGGTGAAGGACTACAAAATGTCATCTATTAGCCTCATAAAATTTGCAAGGGAAATTTTTTGCCCAAAGGACATGAACAACTACTCGAAAAGGCCCTCATTGGATTTGAAGGCAATTTTCCATACATCTATGGGTTCTATTGGAACTTGGTGATAGCCAAACTTCAAATCAATGCAGCTAAAATACTTGGCCCCCTTGAGTTGGTCAAGAAGGTCATCAATATGTGGGATTGTATACCTATTCTTGATTGTGATTTTGTTTAGTGCCTAGAAATCAATGCAAAACTTCCAGGTCCTATCCTTCTTCTTTACAAGTACAATCAAGATCCAACAAGGTGAGGAACTTAGTCGGATATGCCCTTTCTAAAAAAACTCCTGGATCTGCCCCTTGATTTCTTCATTTTCCATAATGGAGCAACAATTTATCAGCCCATTGGGAAGAGGTTCTCTAGGACCTAGATCGATTGAATGGTTGACTTGACAGTGCAAAGGTACCCATTTGGGTGAGGAGAAGATGTTCCTATATTCTTACATGACCTTATCCACCTGCTTCTACTATGTGGGGGAACCCTTCTCAGGGCTATGGATGTGGCCCCAAACTTCCCCTTACTTTGGAAGCAAATAAGAAAGAAAACAAATTTCCCAGCCTGGGAGATGATCTTACTATATTTCTTAGTAGAGATCAAAGAGATGGCGATAAACAGGGCTACCTCTAGTATCCTATATAACTTATTACCCAAAGAACTAATGAAAGTGAGAGGCATGGACTCATACACAGCATGAAGCTTCCACAAGTATGGTTTGCCTAATAACACATCATAATCTTCAAGAGGAGAAATATCACACAATACCTCATCTGTGAAGGGCTTGATGTTGTAGGGAAGGTGACATTGCTGGCTGACGTGAAGATCTCGTCCTTGGTGGAGCCACCTGATGGTGTATGGATGCAAATGTGATGTGGTCAGTAGGCCCAACTGCTTAATGAATTCTACTAATATGAGGTTCTTTTAGCTCTCACTTTCAACAAGGAACTGCAATCGACACTCTTTCACCCACATCTGTGAGTGGAAGAGATGCTCCCCTTCCTCTAGATATTTGAGCTTAATCTTCTGGAGCTTGGTGGTGGAAACGGTGGCGCTGGGATCCACATCAATAATATGCTTCCCTTTTTCATTCCTCTTGTCATGCTCGAAATCATATTTGGAACATGCATCTAACTCTAAATCCTTCAGCTCAACCACTAGTGATTGCTTGGCACGACACTCACTTGTGTTGTGAGAGGGGCTCTTGTGGAACTCACACCACTTCCTTTTGTCCTTCATTGTATTCTTTGTTTGAAACTTCATTGGGTTGTCCGGGGTTACCCCACCTTGGATTTTTCCTTTGTTTTTTGGTTTGGGGGCACCTTTTCCTTGCCTTAGATTCATAAATCCAAAGTCTCGCTTCTTCTTCTAAAATTTATGCTCAATCTTGATGATATATTGGTATGCAATGCCAAGTGAGGAAATGTCCAAGAATTTCATATCATATTGAATGTATTTGTGTAGACAGCCACGATAATTGAGTACCATATGGCGCTCAAAATATTTGCTACCCAACTTCGTGCAAAGGGTATGAAAAATATTTGTGAACTTCGGCATGTCTTGGTCCCTTCCCTGCCGCAATGAGGTCCATTTTACGTACTTATCTTCATAGTTCCCAACATGGTAATATTGTTCCTTTATGATGTCTCAGAAATAATTCCAAGTGGGCACAACTGAAATTAGTGAAGTTTCATTCTTGTCCCTTTGCTCATAGTAGGTTTCCCACCAGTCCTTGACATGTGGGCAACTTTGAGGAGTGAAAAAGTAATATTTTCCCTATTGAAAAAGTCATGAATTGAAAAATATCCTTCCAACAGATTTAACCATTTATGGCCTTAAAATAAAAGAATGTCAAAGTTAAATTTTACCTTAAAGGGAGTGGCGCCTCCAAGGTGGTTTCCAGATGAAGATGCTTCACCCACTGACACCTATCAAAGAATCTAGGAAAAGTTATCCATCATCACATTCCTTTGTCACTCGAGCGCTTCTTCAATAAATATTTTGAAAGGATCTTGTACTCCCTTGTCTTTATTTTCTTTCACTATGGGAGTTCGTCAGGGTCGGTGAGGCCAGTCTTCTAAAGGTTCAACTAGTTCAAGTCCTAACTCCTTATACCCCGACCTCATTAGGGACATGCACAAAAAAAGAGAGAAAGAGAAAACTACTCTGATACCACTGATCCAAATTTATATAGGAATGAAATGAAATGCAAATTTAAACATAAACACGGAGCTACGACAAAAGCCGAACTTCAATTCATTAATAGCCAATACTGAAAATTTGTTTACATGCAGAATGGAAACAAACTAGCTCGGGTGATGGTAGCTATCTCTGAGAAGAGATGTGGCGGCTACATGCCTTCTGCACTGTGTTATAGTGAGGCTCGAAAATTTTTATTATTATTGAGAAATAATGGAAAACCCTAAACATCTAAAAACCTAACCCTAGAAGATGAAGTGCCAAAATCTATGGGCCTCGTTGGGGTTAGTTGATACATCAATTTCCCAAGGTCGTAACTTTGGCATACTATCTTTGTTTGACATGTATGATACCTCGTTAGAAATATTTATATGAGGACTACAACTTTTGATTGTACTTTTGGTTTTTCCATTAAAAAAAAAACACAAAAAAAAAACAAACAAACAAAACAAAACAAAAAACAAAAACCAAAAAAAAAAACAGAAACAAAAAACTTTGTTTAGGGCCTCAAAACGACTCTGAAAGTTTAGGACCCGAAAAAATGACAAAAATAACAAACTCTGCTACAATTAAGGAAACTGAACGAAACAGTGGTGGGGTTCCAAGTGGAATAGGTGGGTGGCAACTAATATCTACGTGGATCAGTACAATTTCTTGCTTTGTTTTGGATTTCATTTTCTTTTGATTTCATGTTGATTTCAAAGTTTTATATGGGAATGTCCTCAAGGCAATGCAAATTGGTGGCCTAGGAATCTATACCATATCATTATGAACAAGATTTTGTTT